>LNAC01000419.1:1348457-1502085 GCA_002007465.1 Ailurus styani
CTAGGGAAATGAAGTTTAAAAATAATACAATCTACTCAATAAGACTGTGTCTTTAAAATCTGTGTGAACTTAGTGTAAAATCATACTGTTATCATGAATCTATCTGCAAAGCTATATATACTTTCCCTGCTTTCTAGTCCTTCCCTCTTTGTCAAATGATACTAGGCCTATTAACAAACTCTANCAATCTACTCAACAAGACTGTGTCTTTAAAATCTGTGTGAACTTAGTGTAAAATCATACTGTTATCATGAATCTATCTGCAAAGCTATATATACTTTCCCTGCTTTCTAGTCCTTCCCTCTTTGTCAAATGATACTAGGCCTATTAACAAACTCTAATTCTCCCACTAGTCCTTGCTTTCATTCAACATATCTTAGGGCCTTAGCTTAACCATCCTTTTGTTTTTTATTTCTTAGACAATTTTTTCCTTCCCTTTTATATTCTTCCAGCTGGCTTCCTATCTTTGTTCATTCTATCTTTTGCATAATTTACTATGTTCTTTATGTCACCCCTCGGTCAATGACAGCTTCCTCATGCTACAAGGCTCCCACATAGGCATTCAGGAGACAGAAAAAACAAGGAGGTCACAGAAAGGAATGAGAAGGTCATTTCAAGTATGAGTGCACTTTTCCTGAATTTATACATATTTTAGTGATAGGATAAGGAGAAAATACTTGATTTTATCAGTCATTTCTAATTAATGTATTACACTTGTCCTGAGATAAAGTACAGTATATACAGCATAATGTTTTGCTTCTGGGAAGTTTTCCATAAAAAAGCGCAGCATTTGGTCAATATCACTTTGAGCTGTTTCTTAACACTGAAAGATATTCTGTAGTGTAAAATTAAATCAAGTATTTATAGAAAATACCACAGAACATATAGCAGCCTGTTTATTCCTTTCATAACATGCCATCATATACTAGAATAGATTTATGGCAGGGTGTTGTTCATCCACATAGTTATTGTTATGAGTTATCCCTCATTAAAAAATTTCTCCTTCTTTGATAATAGAATTTTTGGCAGATACCTGCTTATCCAGAGTATAGACTCCATTTCTCAACCCTTATTGCTAAGTGTGGCCATGCAACTAAATTCTAGCACAGGAAATATGAGAGAAAAAAAGAGTGCCCCTTCTTGCCTTTACACAGGAGTGTTTCCAACCCTGCACTCTCTCCTTTTCCCACAGACTTGACAATAGATAAGGGATCAAGGTGGTGAAGCAGTTAGATCAAAGGAGCCTGGGGTCTTGAAAACATAGAGGCTACATATTAGTCCAGAACTATTTATATCCAATTATTATCCATATGTGAGAAAAAAAGACATTGTTCAAGTCACCTCTATGCTGGTTTTCTACAACACCAGTCAAAACTACAGCATAAATGATATAGTTTAGTTTATTGTTGGAATGCAAGATTTTTGTTTGAATGTGGAATTAGGTGTCTTTTCAAGTTTCAGATCATTTTTTGCATTATATTTTGGAGTTTATATTGCTTTGTAATATGGTTTATGTTTTATGTGAGCAAATAAAAATATGTTCATACATTTATGTAACTATTATGATTATGCAAAACTTTGGGAACTATTTAAATAGTCTCTAGAGAAGACTGAATTTTGAACTCTCTTTAATTAGCTAACCACCATCAAGAACAAATACGCTCATTCTTTAAAAAAGTCTAACCTCAAGTCTTTCCCTACATATTTTCCATCTTCACATCTCATTTGGTTTAAAGAGACCACTTCTTAGACTGACTCCCTCCTCCAGATTTCTGTGGAATTTGTCTCTGGGACTTGCTCTTAACCAGCTGCCTCACCCCAAAGACCCACCCACGCTCTATAAGCGCTGGTCATATGCCACACGACCTTCTGACTCATTTGCTAATGTCTGTTCTTAATCTACTTGGTTTTCCTTTGATTTCAGTGGCTTCGATTTAATGATATATCTCATCATATTTAGGAGAATTATTAGCTTCAAAGATTAATATATATACTACAAATATAGTCCTCTCCTCTTGAGACTCTTAATAAATATATGTGATCTATCCTTGATGGCCAGAAATAACACTGGAAAACAACAACAACAAAAATACATCATGCAAAACAATGAATGCCTGCCAAGATTTATGGGTTTCAAGGAATGATAATGTATATCTAAAGTACAGTGATATCTCTAGCACAATGCTATTTTAGTACATTCTGAGGATCACTCTTAGAAGCTCTACTTTAGTTTTCTTTTTTTTTCCAAGTCTTAGAATCTCGATTATATCCTGACCCCCGCTCCTCCCCCCAAAAAATCATGCTCATAAATTCAATGAAGGATTTGGTTCACTCATATGACCATTAGATAATGAGCTGATTAAAGTTCTCTCACTAAAATTTTATTAGCTTATATTCTGATTCACCATTCCATGCACTAATCTTAAAGCTGTCAGGGTGCCTGGGTGGCTCAGTGGGTTAAAGCCTCTGCCTTAGGCTCAGGTCATGATCTCAGGGTCCTGGGATGGAGCCCTGCATCGGGCTCTCTGCTCAGCAGGGAGCCTGCTTCGTCCTCTCTGCCTACTTGTAATTTGTCTCTCTCTGTCAAATAAATAAAATCTTAAAAAAAAACAAAGCTGTCACCATGGCTGACAAATAGTTTTACAGATACAGACAATTAAGCAAATTCTTTTCAGCATCTGGAACCTAACACCTTAGACATGAAAATGTGGCTTGTGTGTCTCCCCAGAAGGCTTACCTGTTTTAAATGATGTTCACTGGCATTAGGAATGGAGTAGTTGATTGGAACTCTTGTCAATATTTTGAAAAACTTTTAAATACTTGTTTCCATTTCACAGAAGTGATGATAATCATAAGGACTATTTAAGGGATCATTTTGTGCTATGCAGAAAATGCTCCAAATAATTTATGTATCTAACATTACTTTGTTTTTGTACTTCTGTTCATTGTATGCATTTCACCCATAATTCTATCACCTTTTATAAAAATTATATAGGATAAAAGATGAAAAATCCCCTGCTTCTACAGTTTTAATTCCATCCTTTCAAAGTAACTGCTATTAACAATTTTATGCCTATTTAGCTAGAATTTGCATATTTAATCATATAGAGAGATTTATGCCCCTATTTATATTTATATCTATATACGCACGTTTTGTCCTGTAAGGTTGGTATGTGCTAGACATAGTGGTCTGCCACTGCCTTTTTCCACATACACTGTATCTTCAGCATTATTCAGTTAATGCACACAGATCTCACTCTATCTTTTTAATGACTACATAGCATTCCAACAAAAGATAAGCAATAATTAAACGTTCATTATTGATGGAAATTTAGGCTGTTCCTTTTTTTTTGTAACATACAAGATAATAATGAACATCTCTGCCCATACATTTTTATGTGTTTTACTGTTTTCTTTGGTAAATTTCTAAAATGGCTCATTGCCAATTCAGAGATATTTTAATATTCATTCAGTATAAAATAGAACAGAAATTCCTACAGACTTTGATTATAGAAGCTTTTCCCATAATAACACCTTTCCAGAGTAACTCCTAAACTTGAAATTTTCATTTAATCAGTTTATTACAAAGCATCCTGAATGAGCTATAGAGTCAAATCAAATATTCCACCAGACAATGCCATAACACTTTAGAAAGATGAAATGCTTAAAATAGAATATTTAAGTTAGAACTTGTAAATAGGTTATAATTACAGCTCTCATAAATGTAGCCATGCTACAGTGGCATGTCCAAGAGCAAATTCTTTCCAGCATTCTTAGTATTGATATAAATGTCCAAGTGGTGAGCATATGTTTCTGGAATGTTTAATGTTTCTGTCAGCAGTTGGGCAGGGTTTGTCTTATTTTAGGGGAGCTATGTCATAGGTCAGTTAATAATTTCTTATGTCATTATTGCATTCCCAACAGATTTGAAAAGATAAATGGACATTTCTGAAAAACTGACCAGAGCATGCCAATCATAACAACTTTATGGAGCATTAATCTTTTAATACAAGATATAAGGAAGGAAAAGTTTGCCAGAGGCACAGAATGCTCTGTTGTCATATAGTTTGAGCACACTGATCTTTGTTGTCAAGTCTTTGACTTCATTTACACTAACTTGTGACATGCGACTTATCTAGTTTGTTAGCAAAACCACAGTTTATGGAAACCAGACATTTTTTTAACCACAAAGAGAGTTAGAGATTGTTTTTTCCCTCATTGTTGATAGTCCCAGTTGAACAGAACTAAGAACACTGGTTTTGTGTTAGGAGAACTGCAATTGTGGGTTAGTATTATTATCATAAGCTGGGGAAGGATGTTGTCCAATCTGCAGGGAGTTTTCAATGCTAATGACCATATTGGATTTATAGAAAAAATTATATTTGTACTTCTATCAGGACTGTAAGCACTACATTGTTGGAAGAATTCAGAGGAAATCTAAAAGATAAGACAAACTTTGGCCAAGAGTCTACTAGCTAAACCATGCTTCCTCTAACTCCAATCTTGGCTTCTCTCACTTGGAAACTTCTTAGGGGAGTATGGCATCTACGGAATTAGTCAAAGGGGCTGGGAATCAAGGGTAATTTCAGTTATTGGCTCCTTTTGGTTAAGAGTTAAAGAAAAGTTGATACATCTATTGATGGCAAATGTGCCAGAGTATTATTTAAAATAGTATCAGTATATTGGGGGGAAGGGGACACTGTTGCCTTTGTAAATGTAAAGGGGTCCTTTTCCACATGTGCATCATAGTCCTTTTATTATGATAAAATATACTTTTTAAAGGGAAAAAGAAATAATAGCAAATAATTGACATTAAATAAAGAAAACACTATGACTTTCTTTTTTCCTAAAAATTAGAGAACACTCTTCAGATAGACCTTTACCTATCTGAAGAAGCTATCTGGTGGCTATTTAATTCCAGTTAAAGAAAGTGAAACCAATTCTGTCTTCAACACAATTCCAGAATACAATGTTCACAAACTATTATAAATATTATTAGTGAAATGAATAGGTTATTACTATATTTTAATTTTTAATAATTTTGACAGTTTCTCCAAGAAGGTACTCTGAGTTATACAGCTATACCATAGGGCAAAAAGAACATTTACAGATCTCTTGAATCTGAGCAAAATAGTAAGTGATGGCAACAAGGATATTTATAAAATCCCAAAAGCCAGATAATCTGTGCATGGTTTCTTACCTTTCTTTTTCGAAGCCTGACTGGATTATCCGTGGGTTCTTGGGTGGCCAGAGTTTCCTTTAAGTGTAAACACTGCATGCCCTCCCCTGAGTTGACCTTTGGGAGACTTTTGTTTTGATGTTCTGAGAAACCACTCTTCTCGAGGCCATTTTCAGCTGACATTCCACTAGGGCAGGAAGGAGGTTGTAGAAGGCAGCTTCCAGAATCTGCTTTTAATAATGGCAGTCCTCTGTCCATGCAAGGAAGAGCCACGAACTCATCCTGTACCATGCTGCAGGTGTTTCTTTCATGTTCATCTTTAGGGAAGTCAAGTTTCCTTCGTTGCTGAGCAATTACAGCAGAATTAAGCAATTGCTTCTCAGGCACAATATCTTTCACATTCGAAGAGTCACACACATTTATTTTATTAGATGCATCTTCTATTTCACTTAAGCTTATCTCATTACAAAGCTCCAGGCTTTTACTTACAATGTCAACAACTCTTTTCTCCCCCCTTTCTTCTACCAGTGCTAAGTCAGCTCCATCAGCCGTTCCCCAGGAGTAACTTTGGTGATCTTCCATGATGGGCAGTGTCTTTACTGAGGAGCCAGCTCCTCTGTTGCTATGTTGGTCTGACATTTTTTGTCCTTGGGTACTTAAAATCTGCTTATCATCTGTAACATATGGGTCGGGATCGGTATCCTCATCGGAAACATGCACTAGTGTTTCTGTGCTGGCCTCCAGAGAAAGAAACTGATCTTCACCTTCGTGGCTGTCATTTTCATCCACCTCCTTTGAAATGTGACCCATTGGCCTCCCAGGAAAGTCTCTCAGCTCTGAACCATGGCAGCAGTCTGGTAGTGAAACACACCTCTCTTTACGATCCACATTTAAAGATGCATCTTTTTCCATACTTGCCTGCAAGCTGTCAGCTACTAGTCCATGATGACATGCTGGGTTGTAATCATCAGAATTAAAAGGCTGTCCTATCCATCGGGTCACATGTTCTTCCCAGCTTCTCTTTCTGATAGCTACAGACATGTCATCGTAGTTTAACAACAAATAGAGAGATATGTTCCATATGAGACTAAAGGAGATGGAACTTGATGAAAGATGACTTCATATGTACTGATTCAAGAAGAGAGAGTTTTGTCATTTCACCACCTATTAAAAAATTTAAAATATACATATATAGTTCAGAATCATCATTCTCAAGTCAATATGCTGGAAAAAGAGCATTTAATCTGTGCTATGAAAGATTAAGTAAGAGATCTTATAAAGCTTCTATTTGGTGGCTTTAATGATGTTACTTCTTTAAGAAGTAGCCTCATATTAGAACAAAATTTCGTTTAATATTTCTGGTCAAAAAAACAATGACAACACTTTAAATGCAGCTGGATTGATGGACCTACTAATGAATGAAGATGTAAGTACTGAATGCCTGAAACTTCCTTAAAAACATATTTGCATTGGAGTACTTAATAAAATCACCAGAAGAAACTTATTGTTCTAGCTTCCATGCTTTCGTGCTTTACTTTTGTGAACACTAGTCCTTACATAAATCTATTTGCTGTTTGGTTTGAATTGCAGCAAAGGACACCAGGGAACTGTTCATGCAAAAATTGAGCCATAGAGGTAGCCCGTGCAATGTCTTAGTTTGTGAAAGAGCTAACACTGATCCCAAACTCCCAGGATGTATTTGCTCCCGGGAGTGACTAAGAAGCATGGAATAATCTAGTTTAGCTCCTATTAATACATAATTCATAAGAAAGTGTAACGCAGACCACTGACCACGCCTTAATAAATACATTTACACGCATGCTATCATGGTTACTGCCAGCTAGCAAGCTCATTTTGTTGAAGCTTAGAGACATTATATAAATTGCCAAAGGTCAAACATTCAGGAAGTATGCCAGGACTCAAACTAGGCCCTGGTTCTGACTTAGCCAACAAATTTCACTGTTTCCATGGAATGAGATTCTGCCTCTGCCTCTTCCTTCCACCTAGCTTTAGTACATATAAAACATAAACTTCTCAGGCAGGAATTCAGTGAACCGAAAAGAAGATGTGAGCATGCTAAAACAATTGGGATAATTCCTCAGAAATTTCAGTCGCATTCTTTTTGGCTTCTAAAGAGTTTAGTTTGTGTACTGCTATTAGAATTTGGTCATAAAAATGTAAGTAAACCAGAAAACCAGGCCTAAGATAAGGTAGAATATAAACACATTCCAGGTAGCCTTCCCCTTTTTGCCTTGAATTATTCAAACCCTTAGTTCAAGGAAACAAATTATACCAATGTAAACTGAACTTTACAAAAATGACTAATCCAAATGTTGTCCCATAATGAAACCAAATTATTGGACCATAAAAGAAAAATCCCATTCAAAAGAGCAGGCACTTCTAGTTTTTCCTCCACACAAGAACTGTCAGCACATAACATGGATTGGCTTATTGATTTCAGCCATAAACAAGATTAACTGCTGTGCTGGTTTTGGGTCACTTCAGTCTATTGAAAAGGATTCTGAGTCCCTACCAAAAATTTCAAGCTATTCTGACTAAGCACTTGCCAGGAAGGTAAATATTCCCATCCGGTGAAGACCAGCAGAGTTAAGGAATGTACTAGATTTGGTACCCTAGCCTGACCAGATATCTTTCTGGATACTGTCGGGTTCCCTCCATGGTCTGTGACCATTTGAAAATTGTCAGCCTGCACATTTTCCATGTTGGCATTCATTCTGCACTCAAAAGAAAATATAAAGTCCCCAAATTCCATGCATAAGTCATTATAGTGTGGGAGGCTACGGAAAGTGGAAAAAACGCATATATGCAGGCCAGAAAATTTCTGCTTTCATGGGCAAATTTGGGTTGTAATAGGGCGGTTCTGTTTTAGATGCTTTCCTTTCTTTATTTTTATCCAGTGTAGAGAGAGCAGGCTAACTTAAGAAACGCCAAGTGGTATTACTGTGTCATTCCTAAGCCACATCCACATTTAAGTTGAGACTAAATTCTGGATTCATTTCTTTTACTAAAAGGAAATTGAGTTTTATTAACTCCTTGGGGGACAGATTACAGAAAAGTTTTACCCTTAGGACCTTACCATAATATTAATTTATTTCACTCAACCTTGGCAAATAGGCAACTATTTTTATAATGTCAAAGGAAGACAGTTCAACAAATTCTGAAGCCATCTAGTTGCTAAGAGAGACTGTAAATTAGGTAGATTGAACACATGAAAGCATTAACTCCTTCTGTCCTGCTCATCTAGGTTCTTTGAACATTTCCAAATCATTCCTGTGAACGTATAGTGTCTATATTTTTTAAGACAAAAAATTTCCAAATTAACCTTATGACCATAATCTCTACATTTTCAGTGCTCATTCCATATCCTGTGGTCTGATAGATTTTTAAAAATTTTCTCTCTCCAAACTTTGCTATTCACATTTCCTATTTAAATACTATTTATAAGCTCAATAGTTAAAATCTGCCCCCATGAGTTAAAGCCCAGACACAGTATTTTTTTTAAGATTTTATTTATTTATTTGACAGAGAGAGAGATCACAAGTAGGCAGAGAGGCAGGCAGAGAGAGAGGGGGAAGCAGGCTCCCAGCTGAGCAGGGAGCCCGATGCAGGCCTCGATCCCAGGACCCTGAGATCATGACCTGAGCAGAAGGCAGAGGCTTTAACCCACTGACCCACCCAGATGCCCCTCCCTGACAGAGTATTAAGAAGAGGGTTCAACATCATTAGTCATCAGGGAAATTCAAGTCAAAACCACATTGAGATACCACCTTATACCAGTTAGAATGGCAAAAATTGACAAAGTAAGAAACAATAAATGTTGGAGAGGATGTGGAGAAAGGGGAACCCTTTTACACTGTTAATGGGAATGCAAGTTGGTACAGCCACTTTGGAAAACAGTTTGGAGGTTCCTCAGAAAGTTAAAAATAGAGCTACCCTATGACCCAGCAATCATACTACTGGGCATTTACTCCAAAGATACAGATATAGTGAAAAGAAGGGCCATATGCACCCCGATGTTCATAGAAGCAATTCCACAACAGACAAACTGTGGAAGGAGACGAGATGCCCTTCAACAGATGAATGGATAAAGAAGATGTGGTCCATATATACAATGGAATATTACTCAGCCATCAGAAAGGTTGAATACCCATCATTGATATTGATGGAACTGGAGGAGATTATGCTAAGTTAAATAAGTCAAGTAGAGAAAGTCAATTATCATATGGTTTCACTTATACGTGGAACATAAGGAATAGCATGGAGGACATTAGAAAAAGGAAGGGGAAAATGAAGGGGGGAAATCAGAGGGGGAGACGAACCATGAGAGACTTTAGACTCTGGGAAACAAATTGAGGGTTTTAGAGGGGAGGGGGGTTGGGGGATAGGTTAGCCTGGTGATGGGTATTAAGGAGGACACATATTGCATGGAGCACTGGATGTTATACGCAAACAATGAATTATGGAACATTACATCAAAAACTAATGATGTACTGTATGGTGACTAACATAATAAAATAAAATAAAATAAAATAAAAAGAGGGAATACCAGATTATTGTCAGCTGCATCTGAGCATATTGGCTTCATTTTCTAAATCATCTGAATTGACTAGAATCCATCCTATAAGTTATAGATGTCTTTGAAAAAGACCTGGATTTTTCCCTATCAATTTCCTCATCAGACTGTTCTCTTTAAAATTATATGTCTAACTATTGACTATCTGTTTTGCAAATTTCTGTTACATTTCCTTGGTAATCCTTTTTGTGCATTTTCATTCAGAATGAGCTCAGCTGCTGAGGATTTGGATGAGGGATCTGGAAAAGTATAGGTCACTGCAGGGTGTTGATTTTATGAAATGAATTTCCATGGGGATTTTTCACTTCTTAAATGCATGTGTTCAAAAACCACTATATTAATATGAGACTCCATGTACCTCTAATGTTGTAACAATTCTGGAAAATGTTTGTAAAATGTCCAAATTTGTTTTTTGTGATATTAGTGCATAAGATGTTTAGTTGCAAATTAATTTCAAATTTATTATTTCAGATAATTTTGTAACACAACTCCTTAACATAAGCATTTTGTGCCATACAGTATTTTAAAGTTAATTGAGATTAAACATTATTATACTAAATGACATCAGTTGGAGATGTTCTAGTTTGAGAATCACTGACTTATATCTCACATCAAATGATCATGCTCTCTTTTGCACCTGCTTCTGAAATAAATGCATACTACGTATTTTGGCCTGGCAACTGTCCTTAGAGAAGAAGATTCCGATGATAATCACCATTGCTCATTCTATAGCCTGGAAGAATACGATGCAGATAAAGCACTTGTGGCTGAAATCAAGTGGGCAGGAATGAAGAACTTGAAAGCAGTGCTGCCTGGCCAAGATCAATTATTCAGTACTTGTTTATTTAGTGCCCAGTGGGCCACAGACATTCTGCTAAACGTTAGCAATATAAACCTAAATAATATATTCCACCTTTCCTAAAGGAGCTTACGATTTTATGGGAGAAACTCATGTAGAGAAAAATAGTAAGTCTTCTCATGGACACAAATACCATGTAAAGTTTAACATAAAGCAGAGGGTCATCATTTTCCCCTTCCTTCCTTCCTCGATCCCTCCCTCCTTCCTTCCTCTTTCTTTCCCTTTCCCTTCCTTCCTTCCTTCCTTCCTTCCTTCCTTCCTTCCTTTTTTCTTTCTCTTTCCCTCCCTCCCTCCCTTCATTCCTTTCCCCTCCTTCTGTTTTCTTTCTTTTCCTTCCTTCCTTCCTTCCTTCCTTCCTTCCTTCCTTCCTTCCTTCCCTCCTTCCTTCCTTCCCTCCTTCCTCCCTCTTTTCCTTCCTCCTTCCCTTCCTTCCTTCATTCTTCCTTCCTCTTTTTCAATAGTGAGTCCTGTGGGATGATGGAAATATTAGGTAGGATTTCCAGGGGAGAAAACCCCTAGATGAGGCCCTCTGTGGTAAATTTGCTGTCTCCACAACATCCAGATCAAATGGGAGCTGAGGTTCAGAGTTTCACCGTTCTAGGATCACCTCTTTGGGAAAGATGGCAGAGGCAACAATAAATTCCAGACAATTACTAACAATTTGAAAACTTATTTGACACCTTGGAGGGGAACCACATTTCTCAGGTGCATTCAGAGAAAATTGAGGGGAGAGATTAAAAAATTTTTTTTTCAGAAAATTTCACAGACCTGTCTTCAAATTCAAGAAAATCTGTGGAGTATGCAGTAATTCAAGAAATAAAAATAGACCACACCACAAAACATTATTGTGAAATTTCAGAACTTTAGAAGTAAGCAAATGAACGTAAATGTTATCAGAGAAAAAGAGAAAAGAGGTTATATATTATGCATTGGGAATCTCAGTGTTACTGGATTTTTTTAAAAGATTTTATTTATTTATTTTTCAGAGAGAGAGAGAGACAGAGGCAGAGAGAGGGAGAAACAGGCTTCCTGCCAAGCAAGGAGCCTGATGTGGGACTCGATCCCAGGACCCTGGGATCATGACCTGAGCTGAAGGCAGCCGCTTAACTGACTGAGCCACCCAGACGTCCCAAATGTTACTGGATTTCTAAATAGCAAAACTGGAAACAAAACAGGCAAATATATCTTCAAAATTCTGATGGGAACTTCTTTCTACCTTAAAATTATATGAGGAGCCTTAAAAATTTTCACCCTCTTCTCAAGAAGCTACTGGAGGGATAGTTCTACCCAAATAAGAGAATAAACAAAATGGAGAAGACATGGCAACAAGGCAGTCAGAAACTCAACACAAAGACCAGGGAATGGGATTTCCAGGATGAAATTTATGTAGCAGGCCTAGCAGGCAATCATTTCACATAAATCCATAAGTTCTCTACAAGAGATGTCTCTAAGGAAAAAACCATGGAAATATTAGATTACATGAGGTATATGGCCACATTGAGAGGAATTTATAATAAAGTCAAACAATGTAGGTGGAAGGGTTAGTAATATTTACACAGAAAACTAAAAATCAGTTATTATCTCCAGGAAACACAGGGTTTTAAAAGAAAGGAAATATAATCATAGTACACTACCTGGTTTAGTTGTGCCTTTTTTGTATAGCCAAATAATGCAAACAGCAAATACTAACTTAATAAAAAATTATGAAAACAACTATTTCTGAAGTATAAAATTTTTGTAGGGGATGGGGTTAGGGGAGCTGGGAAGAATCATCTTAGAGAGCTGACTCTTCATTTTTCATAATAGGAATTCAGCAGATAATGTCTAAAATGGGAAAAATATAATATAATCATATTGTTTAGAAATACAGAGGTAATAGGAGAAACAGCTAAAAACAGTTTAAATTGTTATAATTCTGTGTGTTATTTGCTTGAGGCAAAGAAAAATTTCTGAATATCAGAATAATAATCTAAATTCAATCTAAATTTTAATATTTTTCAAAGCAGTAATTTTAAGATTGAATTGATAAGTAAATACATCTACATTTCCTCTATAATATGTCCAATAGGACCCAAATATTCTCTGTGTTCCCTTCCCCCCCTCACCATACCACCCTCTCACAAGTACAAATATACCTTCCTCCTTCCATTAGCACAATTAAAGGCCAGTTTGGGTATTTATTTTGGGCCAATAATGTCATGAAATTTTCCATAAGATTCTTGGGTGATTTTTTTTTTTTAAGATTTTATTTATTTATATGACAGAGAGAGAGAGATTACAAGTAGGCAGAGAGGCAGGCAGAGAGAGAGAGGAGGAAGCAGGCTCCCTGCTGAGCAGAGAGACCAATGCGGGCCTCGATCCCAGGACCCTGGGATCATGACCTGAGCTGAAGGCAGAAGCTTTAACCCACTGAGCCACCCAGGCGCCCTGATTTTTTTTTAATGGACTTTTTCTTCCTCCAACCCTTTTAAGAACTCCTGCAAGTCAGGACAAATATTCTTGGTAATCCTCTTAGCTATAGCCTTCTAAAATGTTATCTGAACAGAAGTTTTAAAGTACAAAAAGTAAGATGTAAATAAACTCAATTGAGTAAATGCATATGAAAAGAGGAATTCTCCATTGCATTACTTCAACTTCTCCTGGACACCTCATCATAATTCTTAGAAAGATGGCAACTTTTCTCATTCAACCCCTTAAACCCTTAAAGGTGGGTATCTCATTGTATCCTTTCAGAACACAAATGATACACATAGACATACATATGCATACACATATGCAAATAAAAATTTAAAAATATATGTATACACACACACACACACAAACACACACACACACGATTGGCTCCCAGGTTGTTTTAAAACAACTTCATACAGATTCTATGTATTTAATAGAAGGTAAAATTAAAGTATAATTGTACTGACACTTCCTTTTTATTTTTCTCTTTCCTTAGGTGGTCTCAGTTGCTTTGGTTTCCCTTAGGATCTTTCTTCTTCATTACCCATCCCATGTTAAATTTCTAGGTCATGTTTTCCTTCTACAACTCCTTTAAAGCATACCTATGTGTAGTATCTACCACACAGCATATTCTCAGTCACTGTGGGAAAGAAGAAAAGATACGGGGAAAATAATCTTTTAATTACAAGTGGTTTCAACTCTCTAAAAGGCACTCTTACAAGAATAAATAATGCATATGAACAGAGAAAAGAACATTTCTACATTGACCCACTTTGTGGCTAATATGATAAGTTAGTGAAATGGAGAAACTGGAATCTGAACATCCTATCATGATTTGAAATCTTTATGTGTCTTAGCCCCTTAGACTAAGAGTGTCACATTTGCAAACAGAAAGGGCCCCCAAACCACTTAGGAACTGAATTAGACAACCAGAACAGAAGCAACAACATAGCCACGACCACAACTTAATAGAGTTCTTCAAATGTGTTTGCTAGTTTCAAAGTAAATCTTCACTGCAGTGAGCATTTGCAGAGGCCAGAATGAAATTTGTTTTCTTGATGGAGCTGTCAAGGAATGAATTATCTAGCAAACCAAATTGTGCACATTTGGGCATCTTCCCACTGCTCCCCAGCTCAATGATAACATGAAGAGGAATGCTTTTCATTGCCAAACTGATGTCTCATATTCAAGATGCTCAGAAGCAGTAAGAAAGTGTAGGCAGATATGACTTTTCCTAATTCCTTTATGTAAATGCAGGAACAAATAGCCAAAAAAGATAACATATTTTAAAAAAAGCATTTCTATGAGTGTAGTCAGGGAACAGAGTAGCCAACTTTTAGCAAAAGACAATTGGTGCTTTTCCTTTAAAATACTCATGCTGTCTAATCCAAATCAGACAGGGCTAGAAATAGACTGTGGGAGAGAGAGAGCTTTAATAATATGATGCACGAATTTATCTCCATATGATTCCATGCAGATTTTCTTTCTTTGGTAGCAATCTGCATCCTAATTCTTTATAAAATCACCACCCATTTACTTTTGCATATTTTGTCAGTTGTTGGAATTTACTCATTATGCCTCATTAGTTGTCTGTGGAAAACAAACTCTTATTCAAAAAAATTTTTTAAATTTATTTATTTGACAAGGGTGAGGGGGAGGAGAGCACAAGCAGGGAAAGCAGCAGAGGGAGAAGGAGAAACAGGCTCCCTGATGATCAGGGAACCAGATGTGGGGCTCGATCTTAGGACCCTGGGATGACCTGGGCCAAAGGCAGATGCTTAACCAACTGAGCCACCCAGGCACCCCTTATTGAAATTCTTTATTGGTAAATTGGTGAAGCTTAAAATATTATATATGAAATAGCTTCCATGTATTTAGGCTGCCTGGATATAAAAAAAATTAATAAATTAGTAAATTATAGAATAAACCACCCATAATGAACTAAGTCAGTGGAATAAGCAGTATATTACTTTTTCCAAAAGACACATCCAAGCTTCCATCATTTCTGGTCTTTAGAAGAAAAAGGAAGAAGTAGGTACCTGGTTTAAAATATTCTTTTAAGATTTATCTATTTTTATGTATATCTCAACTTTACTGAACTTGGAAAATTTTTCTTATACTTAGCCTTCAGAGTCAAAGATTCCAGGAATTAGGCAAATGTGACAATGAACTCTGTTCAGTTCGCTAGAAGTCAGCTCATCATAAAAAAGCAGGTTTCTAAAATTGTAAAAATTATTATTCCTGTGGTGCCCTATTTTTACCTTCAGGTTCCTGCTATGTAATGCAGCCTCAGTAATTTCTAACTTTTTGCAGGGAGGAGTCCAGATACTGGCAGTGTTTGACTTACTATCCCTTACAGCTCAGGTCAGCCAGCTCTGCAGAGTCTCTAAATGTTTCTTAAGTCACCCACATGTAATTTAAGGAAATCTTGGACAACTTCATAATATTTGTCTGATATCACGAAGACCTTTTGGGGGATAACTGATTTCCAAAAGGTCCCCAAATTCATACTGTCATGGGGAACAAGATTGCATCATGGATGCAGTAATTTCTAGGTATGTGTATTTTCCTTGGGTTTCCCTATTTTATTTTATAAAACTACATGGTTTTCTCAATGATAGTGTTCCATCCTAAGCAGAATCCTTTGAGTGTTTAGAACTGTACTATAGCTTAGCTATTTCTGCAAATAAATTAATTAATAATTTACCATTCGGGGTTGTGGCTTAATATCTTTTTTCTACAAAACCCCTTATAAGCAAAGGAACGTATTGCCTTTGCTCTGAACTTGTTTCAGTTGAAAGTTTTCATGTAAGAGGAAATAGTTTAGAGTTAAATTTGTCATCAAGAGCTTGGTTGCTTTTCTTTTTTTCTTTTGTTTTTCTGAATGGCACAGCAGCATTTCTATTTAACAAGGGACACAGATTATAATACTTTATCATCAGCATTGTGAGCTGTGTCTTTGCTTTAAGTGGCCACTTTCTTTTTTTAGCTTTGCTATCATTTCTAAGAACCCTCTAACGGTAGACACAGTAATCACTAACTGCGAATGAGAGATATGGCTACATCCACCCAGGTGCTTGGATTGCTAGGTGCCAACAGGATACTGAGATTTCATTCATTCAAATTAAGTACGACTTTCACTGAAATCGGGAACATGACTTCACTGGGAACTTAGCTACTTCTCTTAGGTCAGTATCCTACCGAGGGTTGATGCCTTTGACATCAAGTTCACCTGCTCTGCTTAATATCTATAATTCTCATCTTCTTTTGTCATCTACCTATGTACAGTTGAGCTTATTTTTATTACCAAGTGTTCTTCTATATACCCAAGTAACAGTAGGCACATTGAAAACTTTTGATCATGATAATAGGAACAGTAACAAAGGACTTTAATTTACTAAGCATTTACCATGGGTCAGGTACTGTACTTACACCATCTCCATTAGTAATAGCACTCACAAATACTCCATGAAGTAGTTGCTATCACTGCCTTAATTTTATAGGGAGGAATTCTGGCAGGACTTAGTAACTAGCTCAAGGTCAAATACCTACTGGTGGCAAAAGTTATTATCTCCATTTTTTTTGTGGAGGTAAGATGTCTGTTAAAGAACCATTTTTTTTTCCTGGTGATTTGGATTAGTTACCTAAATTTTGTGTTCCTCAGTTTTCTCACCTCTGTAATGGGAATAATGAAAAGTTGTTGAGGGGAAAATAATAGTAGTAAGCTAAAATAATAATACTAAGCTAGGGATACACATAGAACATTCAATCCATTGCATCTTGTGAGTATTCACTAGGCGTTCAGGGACATGATGATGCTACTGATGGTAATAACGGATGACTCCTTTAGTTTTTGATTGATCGTAGCTGCAGAATCCATGGCTGGGTATGAGCTGCAACTATCCCTTGCATGCCCATGTTGGCTTAATACAGAGGAGAGATTTGACCAAAATGTGAAACACCACGAGTCTTTCTTCCTTCCTTGACTAATTGACCTATGCTTTTTTAAACAAAGATTTGTTTGTTATACTGTGTGCAAAACAATTTGCCCATATAAAATCTCATGTGATGCTCAAAATGACCCAGTGATAGAACTGTTTTCATTATCTTCCTCACTCTACCAATAAAAAGCAGAAGCTCGAAGTAGTTATGGGGCAGGCTTCACATCGCAGAACATCAAGTGACAAATATGCAAATCAGAGCCAGTTTTCGGACTCTGCCCAGGAGCTTTTCCGTTCACCACCCCATTTAAATTGTGGAAAATGCACTAGTCACTGACTTCACGTAAGTTTTAATTTTAAACTATTTCTGGATGCTCATGCTTCCCTCTGGTTTTTAATGAATTTGTAATGTCATCTTATGAGAATGTTGTTAACCTTTGGCCTCAGGCTCTGATAATTCTTGAAAACCTCTTATTTTCTTCCCCCTGTAAAAATTATTCTATCACCGCAGGATGTCTGGAAAATTAAAAAAAAAAAGTCCCACAATGCCCACTCTTTACACCAGTTTTGCTTTCCTTTCTTTCCTCTTTCCTTCCTATTTATTCCACAAACATTTATTGACAAACAGCTATTGACAGCATCTGCCATGCTAGGCTATGTTAATGGCTGAGAATAAAAAGAAACATTGAATTTCTAAACTTGCTCTGATCTTCCTACTTCCTTTCCAAGTAATTTCCATTATAGGATTGATTTTCTCTTTGAATTATTTGAATTGTATTGCCAAAATACTCTGTTAATCAGCTAATACAAAACAACCCTTTTACATGTATAACTAGCACAATAATTTTTTCTACCCATCTTAATTAATGACCACATTCATATGCACATAGTTAACATCGCCTTCCCAGTATTTTTTGCACGCGAGTCCTTATTTAATCTTTTCAAGTTGACTTACATACTCTATATGTATATGTATTTAACTAGGTCTCAAGGTCCACACGTCACCTTTATTCTGTTTAATTTCATTAAAAACTAAATCCATCTATTTCTCAAAACTCTATGAACTGAATAGCAATTTAATGCCAAAATAGAACCATGGAAGTAAATCCCTATCTCCACACCAAAGTCGGTCTGGAGTTGGCCTTCTTTCCAAACTTGTTTGGCTTAAGGTGTAGACATAAGGTGCTTATCATTCACATAGGGGAAGAAGGTGCAACAGTCATGCAAATTCCTTCAAATCTGGGGTTTTTTACTTTTCTCTCATCCTCTTTAAATTCTCCTGTACAATTACTGACATTTCTCTATTTTCATCATAAAATTCTCTGATCCAGATCTAGACCAACTCTTTGAAAATTTGTTGTACTGTAATGATTTTTACAGAAATATTCTTATTGTAAGATCATACACCAATTCATTCATTCTCCAAGAAGAAACAAGATCAAAACAAAGGATTAATTTAAAATGTCCCAAATGTAGACTTGTTTAAAGCCTACAAGACCCAATCCTCTGTGAGTGAGATTAAAGCATCCCTACAGTCTTTATAATGAGGTGTATGGTATGGGCAGGTTAAAATGTGGTCAGAAAAATCCTCCCTTTAAACTATAAGATTGTTAAGAAAAAAAAATAAAATGATGTATTCTCTTTTTCTAGGCTCTCTAGTAACCATGCAGTCAGTTGTCTAGGCTACTGTTTTATTTGATTCCTCATTCTAATAATGTGTAGGACAGAGACAGTGAAAGTGTTGGAGAATGCATCTTTAAAGTGTAATAACATCAGGAAATTCAATCTGGTTCATAAAAATGGGGGGGGAAGGATCAGCACACAATTCTGTCTAAGAAATGGCATGCAGTAGAAGTGACATATAGTAGTTTTATGAGAAAGTTTCTTGCCTTGGAAAGGTCAGTGTTCAGTGTTCATGGCAACACCCACTGTCATATATGAAGTATGATACAGCTTAAGCAGCCAACTCTCTCATTTTACACTGCGCCAGTCAGACATGTCTTTATATACTGTAAGAAATTCTATATTCTACAACTAAAGGACTTTGTAGAAGGCTCAGAGTAGATATATGAACCTATTAAATGATTGAAAATAAGCTGTACAAGGGAAGATGAAAGGAATTGGCTTTATTTGGCCCACAAATGTACACTTATGTTTTCTTATGTCCATTTCGGTTTTCCATATTTCCACGGAGGAAAAAAATCCATAAAACTGGAAATAGGCTGTAGCAATAGAGCTGTAGGTTAGATAAAAGAAAGAATGTCTGCGTACATGAGATCCTTAAACCGATGCTACTATGGGGTAGTAAAATCTCGGAACATCACTGGTCAGGACAGATTGGTTATGATGCCATTTGAACAGGAGGGTATCAATCAGATAAGTCCTTTCTAGCCCTGCGTTTTAAAGAAACATCAATTTAAAATTCATATAATTATTAGCATGTGGATTGATTTTCTTCACATAAACATGAAATATAACAAAACAGTCACCAAGGAGTTACTCCATTTAAGTGTTTGTGGAAGTTGTGAGAAAAATTTTACATTTTAGAAAATTTCATTACTTAGGTGAACTTGGTTCTTTTTTTAAAACCATGATACCCCCCCCCCGCCGTACTGTACATGGGTGGCAGCTTTATGCTTTTCTTAATTTTTAAAGCGGTACTACAATTTTCTGGCTAAAAGTAGCCTTTTACTGGACATATTCACACTTTGTTCTGCATGATCATTCTTTGACAGCAAGATGATATAGTATCAAGATCTCTGAATTAAGAAGTGGTGGTTCTACTGTCATCTCTTCTACTAGCTAGCGGTATGACCTTGGACAGGTCACTTCTGAATGTCATTCCTCAGCTTTCTGAGGCAACTGCAGGACAGTGTTTGAAGAAGTGATCTCTTATGTTCTTTCCTTCCTTGAAATTCTTTTCAGGGATTTTATTAAATCATAATTCAGAGAAGCCAGCATTTTATTTTTCACATGCTGAACAATAGTTTTTTTAATCATATTTAAAAGTTTTAACACATCTTAAGTTGTTAGTGAGTAGTTAAAATATATCAAGATAACTTATTCTAGCATAGAATCCAATAGTAGGTTAGCTAATACAACAAATGGTCACCTTGTACTGTGTAAAAGTTTGGAATTAAAACACATGATTTCTTATGATCCAACTGTCAAACAGTTCTCATCTTTCATTTATTATATTTTGTGTTCTTCTAATTGATTTGGAAATATACATGAATATCCCCTTCACATAGCATTACACATCATTTCTATAAAATTATTTTCATTTTTAAATCTTCAGAAATATAAATGCAACAGTATGTTATGCATTATAAGTCCATTTTATTTCAGTCATTGCTATATTTCTTTCCTCATATGTTGCACATTTAAACATTTAAGATACCTTAAAGAGATTATAGCCCAGTGGAAATCTAATTTTATGATTGTATGAATTATGAATACATGATTTGTTTTTCATGTGATTGCAGTGATTTCCAACTGCCTTAAAATAGTAATACTGAATGTTGCTGTCATTGAGGTTTACTTCAATTCTTCAAAAGTGTTCACACAAATATGACCTGAGCAGGGAATCCAGGAAAGTTAATACAAACTAAATCCAATTCTAATGTTTAAATTTTTGAAAGTCAGATTAAATACTATTTAGGATAGAAATAATTTTTGAAGTTTCATGTGTTTACCTTTTTTTTTTTTTTTAATGAAAGCTTTAAGCTATACATTAACAGCCTGCACTGTGGTCAAAACTATTTTGGAGAAATACTGAGGAATCCAATCTTCATACTTTACGTGACACATAGAATATTCTTCGGAGATTCATTATTAAGAAAAGTCACTCTGGTGCTATCTACTCTCCCTGTTGGCAAAGGAAGGGGAGATCTAAAGAAATTGTCTACACCTCACACTTAAGGGTGAGAATATGTATCTGTTTTTGTATTATGCCATGGACTAGGAAACCTGGTCTTATTCACAAAAAAAGGTAAGATAAAGAGGGATTAAAATAAAATCTTAGTTTATGGAGGAAAAGAGTAAAATCTCTCCGGAGTCTCTTTTAGAATTGACATTGTGCTAAAACAATTTTGACTCACAGTTTTCCCCTCCCAAAACATTTTCCACTTCTAAATTTCATAGCTTAGCTCCCAAACATAGGAAACCACCACTCCGTGCACGATGCTAGCGTTTCTGTCAAACTTTCTGCCTCTTCAAAGACCGCCTCAAGATATAAAGACAGAGAGTCGGCAGCGTCTTACCTAGACGAGGAGCAGCAGCTGAAACGCCCAGGCATGACATTGTTCAACACTCAGGCGAGGAAAGAAGTCCGTCCCCGTGAGTTCCTCCAAAATATAAGTTCACATTTCGTGGTTGAGATCATGGCTCTATTCTAAGCAGTTTTACACAGAGTGTGATTCTCACAAAAACACCCTCTGCAGCTGGAGGGAGCCTTGGCTCAAGCAGGAGTCTGTTGAGGCGTTCCTAGGGACTTCTGTCCACTCAGTTCAGACTGATGTCTTGCGAAAGGGGCCTCCACAAGCAGGCCCAGATTGCCTGGGAAGCATTTCCTGCCTCTGAGTAGTGCATGTGAGAAAGAGTGCACGAAGCAGAGGGAGGGGGGCAGAGCAGAGCCCGCCTGGGCGATTTAGGAGTTCTGATTTTACACAGAACTGAAGTGAGTTTGTCAAAGCTCTTGAGGTGATTAGCTGGAGAGTCATAAAGTCCTAGAGCTTTCTCTATCCTGCACTGCTGATGAATTTTAAAAAAAGAAAGAAAGAAAGAAAAGCAAGGAAAGAAAACAGTTTTCTCCCTCCTCTACAGCTTTTCCACTATATTAAATGTGTATGCACGACTTCATCAAAATACCTTTGCCCTTCTTCTGGCAAAGATCTCTTATGAGAGCAAGATGAATTTAGAGATTTAAAACTGTCATCTCCTAAATAGGAAAACTTTTATTATTATTATTATTTTTTTTACACTACTTGCAATTTAAAATACTGCAGCCCTACATCCTGTACCTGGGAGGATCTGTGAGTAAAACCCCAAGAAGCCAGTAAATAGAACATGGTCTTCAAATCTCTCCCATCCCAAGAATTCTTCACAGAATTAGAGTTCGTGTCATGGCACATGCGGCATTACCTCCAGTCAGAATCCTCCAGTCTCACAAACGCAGTGCTGGGAAAGCAGAAGACAGACTCCATCTTGATCCTATTACAGTCTTGCTGACATTAACCACTTGCAACTTCTTCCATCTAGCCTGACAGAGTCCCTGAATCACATCTCCAAAGCAGCTCACGGTATCTGCCTCCTTTGTCCGACACAAATTTTGTGAACTATCATCTGTTTATCTTTTCTGCTTTCTTGTGCCTCCACTGAAGGACTTCCTCCTAGCTGCTCCAGGCTGGGAACTTGGACTACCATTTGGTTTTGATTAAAACCAGACAGCCAACTCTGGAGAATTTAGGGAATAAGCTAATGGAAACTGCAAGTATGGCTTTAATTAGTGCATCAATTAATAATAGATGTTAGCTCGTCTTATAATAAGATGACACAAATATCAACACAGAGGAAGCTCAACTCCTTTCAGGAAAGAAGTTACACCAATTCTCATTCCTTTATGACCTAGAATTCTCCTTAGGGAAAGTGGAAGGAAAGAAGAGGGATGTATGTGGTCTTGGGACATCCAGGTTGTGGAGAGGCCAGAGAAGCAGCTTTGTTGTTTATACCAGAGAAACAGGAAACAGTATCTCTGAGTTTAATTATCTTGCTTGGGTAAAATTGCTCTGTAATGTCTCCCTTCTACTTTATTTACAATCAATGGATTCTCTTGCTATTTATGACTTAAGCATTTGTGTGTGTGTGTGTGTGTGTGTGACTGGTGATTAGATTAATCTGATTATTGGGTCTATGCACAGTTTACAAATTCCTAGGGATTTTCCATAATGGGAGTTACAAGAACAATTCTAACTTCAATATGATAAATGAGTAGCATAGAGAGAGCTACAAGAAATATTAAACTTTTCAGCCCTAAGATTCACCCTGTATGTCTCTGACATGGTAAGTAGTTTGCATTGTTTGTTTTTATTTTCAGTTGGCTCCAGTTTTTATAAAGACTGACAGATACCTGGATATCCAAATGACCATCTTTTCCATATCCCCAGAGAATCCTGGGTATGGTAACTCAAAGAAGTATGATGTGATAATTACTATTTCTTTTATTCTTGGATAACTAAAATCTCTCAAAATTAATGCAAAGCATAGACTATGAGAGAAATAGGAAATGGCAAGATTCACTTATTGTGGGTGCCTGGGTGTCTCAGTGGGTTAAAGCCTCTGCCTTCAGCTCAGGTCCTGATCTCAGGGTCCTGGGATCGAGCCCCACATCAGGCTCTCTGCTCAGCTTCCCTCTCCCTCTGCCTGCCTCTCTGCCTACTTGTGATTGCTCTCTCTCTGTCAAAGAAATAAATAAAATCTTAAAAAAGAAATTCACTTATCGCACATGAATTTGAAGATGAGAACCATTCAGAACAAAACATGTGCGCTGAAGCAAGTTTTAAAAGTTTATATCAAAACATTACTGATTAAAAAACAAGCACTTAGATTCCTTTAATTTAAGCTTCAACAATATGATGAGAAGAAAGTCCATACCTTCCTAAATCCTTTAAAGAGCTACTATATTCACATTGATTGAAAATACTTCCATTGAAACCATGCCCATTTAATCTTCCCAATAATTTTTGTTTGTGCTCTTATTTTTATCTTAAAAATAAAGTACTAGAAGTTTGTGGAATTCTTTTTCTCACAATCACATGATCAAAGTGACCAGGTCCACACCTGACCTCAGATTTTCTAACTCTCGATTTTGTGTCTTTCCCCCTCTCTCTGAGTGACTGGCTCTCTTGACTCAGACTTAATGGCTGTGTGAAATTGGGAAGACTTCTTAAACTTTCTGAGTTTCAGATTCCCCTGTAAAAATAGGGACAACTCCACATAACTCACATTTTGGAATGCAGGATTAGCTTTATATACACATATATTTATAAATTTATATTTATTTCCCTTAGGAAAACACTGGAGCAGAATGGAATGAGAATTGATGTAAGTTCTTTCTTAAAATAACTTGTTTATCTCTATCTCTATCTCTGCCCCTAGTCCTCTGGTCTTCTAGTAGATAGTAGGCGCTCAATAAATATTAGTTCGCTGCTAATTCTCCTTAGCTAGATTCTCCTCATGAGTACTATAGTCTCTCTTCATACAATCTAGCCTTGTTCCTGTTTATATTGGCCTGAGGTAACAACAAAACCCTACTCACATATATTTATAAATGCCTTTATAATTAATACTAATTTTCTTAATACTAATTTTCTCCTCAATGTTCTCTTCTCTAAACAAATAAGACTTCATGCTTTACTCTATTATTAGAAGGATTACTTCCCAAATTTTTAATCACTCTTATTTATTTTTCATTCTTCAGTTGCCTGACTCCAAACAAATCTCAGATCTTTTATTCTCATAAAGGCTTTACCAAATATGAGTATGAAGATAAATAATGAGATAATTTCCTAAATATTTAACATGGTGTCAGGCACATAGAAGGGGTCCAAAGTATTTGTCCTCTTCTCCTTTCTGCATATAAATCTAAATACATCACTTCCTTATATGTCTGCTTCTTACTCTATGCTAGATAAACTAATAAAGTATGGTATAGAGACAGTTAGGAAGTTGAAAGTAGAGGATCAGGATAGGAGTCTGGCTCCAAAACTAATAACCATGATGACCCCATGCAAGTTACTTAAGCTGCGTAAGCCTCAGTTTTAGCCTCTGGATATAAGGATTTTTCGAAATTAGAGATGATAGTCCATGTAGAGCCATTAGACATTATGGCTGGTGCAGCACTCATTTTTAACTAGAATTATTTTTACTATTTAAATTATCATCCTTTCTCATCCTTACATTGCTCTTCTGTGATAATTTAAAATATCTATTGATCTTTTGAACTCTGAGTTAAATGTATGCATTTGGGACAGTTTTATTGGTGGAGAAATTATGTACTATTTTTGAAATAAGAAAGGAGAATAGCAGAATAAATCTTAGAAGTTATTGTGAAGATCAACTTTCTTCCCAGGTACTATGGTCTAAATAATACACATTGGCTGTGACAGACTGGCCAGTTCCCCATCATCTTCAGGAAATCTGTCTCCGGATTTCTTCTACAGGATTGCTAAAGTACTCTCATGCAGTCCAACAACCCCTCAGATGTGCAAAGGGAGATCTATTCTGTGGAAAGAATGGTGTATTCTTCGTAAGTTGAGTAGCAAACATCATTAGTTCAGCACCCACATTTAACAGTTGTGATATTGTGAGTGCAAGTAGGCTTTGATTCTTTCCATTTGTAGGAAGGAATAACATCATTAGAATGTGAACTTGTAATGAATATACATATAGAGATAATGGGTGTCTTTACAGCACTCCAGAAGTACCCACGACATGTATATTTAGTGTAATAAATGCAGGAGCATTTTGCCTATGAAAATTAATCCTCTAAAAATCTGTATTTAACCAGTTTGCTTGCCGCTTATTGGAGTTACCACATGTATGTCAAAGCAATAAAAACAGAATATATTTGACAGGATTTCTAGTTAATTTTTAAAGTATTTTTTACATGTACTTTCTTCTAATAGGCTCATTTTGATAGATATACACCTTCTTAGGAAAAAAATACAATTTTGCAGTTTGCATATGATAATATGCATGTATATTATTAGTGTTTTAAGATCAATTTTGTCCAACTTCTGATACTCTACTTCCATTAAACATTTAGTATTTATCCAGAAGTATTTATTAAAGGAACACAAGTAAGTTTGATGTAAACTAACAGAAGGAGCAAAGTCATATAAATTCTCCAAAACTAATTGTACCTGTTTCTTGGGTTATTGTGTTCATTGGTTCCCTTCGATGAAAATTATTACAACCCAACAATAACTATAAAGTATCTTGATAAATTTCAAATAGCATGGAAAACAACCTTACCATGTATTAAAAAATTGTAATTGGCACAAGTGCAATAGTATACATGGTTTTGGAAACTGATAATTCTCCCTGCCTTTCCAACAGGGCCAGGATACTCTCAAAAGCCTGAAGTTTCCAAGCCATGCCTGACTTGTTTTAGAGAGGTCTGGGTGTGCCCAGTCAGTAGAGGCTGAAGTTCTGTGTCACACAAAGAATTTGTTCTCTATGAAAACTTAATATCACCATACAGCACATTTTGGCATCCTTGCTAAGTGTTATGTTAACATTCTCTAAAATTCTCATTGGCTAAAAATGTCCCTGTAACACCAATCTATTAAAAAAAAAAAGTTCCCTCTTCACTTTGGCCTAGAGCTCACACTCTGTCTAGCTTCTCTCACAGAGCTCTCAAGTGAGACCACACGTTGCCTCTTACACGCTCTGCTCACCTGGGAAAGAGGTGAAAAACTGCCTGTGTCCGGGTTCCTTCTCCTCAATAAAATATGATCCAGTTAAATCTCTGTCCTTTGAGAGTCATTCGACCTCACCATCACTTTATCTGATAGTCTATTCTAGAATACTGGTCATATTCTTAGCCCACCAGTGTGGGGAGGCAGGGAGGTCAAGAAATTGTTACAAAGGCCTGTGTCCTTGAAGGGATATCTGTTCCATTTCTATTAAAATATAAATATACATTTTATGTTTTTCCCCCCTAAAAGAGAACCATTTGAGAACTTCAGTATACACAAAAAGGAAATATACTTAATATCCATCCACACACTGAATATTTACTTGCATTTATTATATTCATGGTACTGTTCTATACTTGGAGTACATCATTAAAAACAACCAGAGAAATAAATAAATAAATAAATAAATAAATAAATAAATAAATAAATAAATTTTGCCCTCAAGGAGCTTAAATGGGAGGTAGGATGTTGGTGATCAACAATAAACATAATAAATAAGTAAATTATCCCGTATATGGATAATTACTAGGGAGAGCAGAAATGGAGAGGGTGATAAAGAATTTGGGGAGTGAGGGTTGAGGGATAATTGTGTTACAGAATTAAATAAGAGATATCAGGATAGATTTCACTGAGGGAATTTTTAGTAAAGATTTTTAGCAAAGGACTTTTTAGTAAAGATGAGGGAGATGGCTACACAGGTATCTGGGGTTCACAGATTTTCAGGCAGAGTAGACAGTTTCCAAGGAAGAATGTGCCTGGCCATTTCCAAATATAACAAGCATTATCAATGTGGCTGGAATGAAAAGAGAAAGCTAGAAGATGCCCTCAAGGAGGTAAGGAGGAACAGGTTAGGTAGTGTCTTGTAAAGACTTTGACTTTGACTGACTGAAAAGTGGAGTCTTTGTCAGGTTTTGAGCAAAGGAGTGGCAAGGTCTGCTCTATATTTTATTATGGTTACTCTGGCTGCTGAAAAAATAGGCTGAAAAGAATTGAGGGTCAAAGCATGGAGGCCAGTTAGGAGGTCACTATGGTAATCCAGGTGAGAGACACAGATGATGGCTCAAAAGGAGGAAAGAAAGGTCAGGTGTAACATTTTTCTTTGGTATTTGGTGCCAAGAGTGTTTCCCAAAGAATTAACTTTGCTGCATGAGAAGAAAGGAGGAGATGGAAAGGCTTCTTGGGCAATTCAAGGGTGGAGTTGCCATCATCTGATAAGAGAAGGCTAGTGTAGAACAAATTTTGCATCCTATTGTAGAGAATTGTAGTTTTAGACATATTACAACTGAGGCATCTATTAAACATTTCTATCAGAAATGTCAAGGAAGCAATTGGGTATATGAATTCTAGTTTGGAAGAGAGGTCTAGCTGGAGAAATAAGTTCACAAACCTTAAATATATAGTTGGAATTTAAAGCAAAAGATTGAGATCCCTAAGAGGGAATATAAATAAACAGGAGAAACAACTAATTGACCATTGCATTTAACAATGCAGAAGTCACCATTGATAATGACGGGAATGAGCTCAGAGAATCATGTGGACAGAAGTCTAATTAGCATTTTTTAAAGATTATTTATTTATTTGAGAGAGAGAGAGAGAGTGCGCATGCACAGGGCATGAGTGGGGGGAAGGGGCGGAGGGAGAGGGACAAGCAGACTCTCCCCTGAGCAGGGAGCCCAAGGGCGCAGGGCTAAATCCCAGGGTCCTGGGATCATAACCTGAACTAAAGGCAGTTGCTTCACCAGCTGAACCAACCATGTGCCCCAATTAGCACATTTTAAAAGAGAATTTGAGGAAAGGAATTGGAGATACAAGTAGAATCAACCTTTTTGAAGTTTCCCTGCAGAGGGGAGCAAACAAATGGCAGGGTAACCGTGCAGGGCCCTGAGAAGCTTCCATTAGGATGGGAAAATTAATAGGATACTTGCAGTTTTTTTTCCCATTAATTCTCTATCTTCCCAAAGGGGAGGGGAATGATGATGAGAAGAGTGGAGAAATGTTGGAGTGAACTTTTGAATAGGGGACAGAACTTGGGATCTAAGTGCACAGAGACTGATTTTATAGGTGAGGGCTATACTGGTGAAGACGTTAGTTAGTGGCTATTTCGATATGATTCAGTTAGTCATTCGGCATACCCCAGCGAGCCACTATTATGGTTTTCATTTTTATACCACTAAAATTATTTTCTGTTGTTCTTAGTCACATAATAATAATAGCTGTCCAATTTCCCCAACACCATTTAGTGAAGAGACTGTCTCTTTTCCACTGGATATTTTTCCTGCTTTGTTGAAGATTATTTGACCATAGAGTTGAGGGTCCACATCTGGACTCTCCACTCTGTTCCATTGGTCTATGTGTTTGTTTTGTGCCAGTACCATGCTGTCTTGGTGATCACAGCTTTGTAGTAAAGCTTGGAATCAGGCAATGTGATGCCTCCAGCTTTTTCTTTTTCAACATTTCCTTAGTGATTTGGGGTCTTTTCTGGTGTCATACAAATTTTAGGATTATTTGTTCCAAGGATTGTTTGTTGAAGAATGCCAGTGGAATTTTGATCAGAATGGCATTGAAAGTATAGATTGTTCTGGGCAGTATAGACATTTTAACGATGTTTATTCTTCCAGTCCATGATCATGGAATGCTTTTCCATCTTTTGTGTCTTCTTCCAATTCTTTCATGAGTGTTCTGTAGTTCCTCGAGTACAGATCTTTTACCTCTTTAGGTAGGTTTATTCCAAGGTGTCTTACGGCTCTTTGTGCTTTTAGTAAATGGAATCAATTCTCTAATTTCCCTTTCTATATTTTCATTGCTAGTACATAAGAAGGCAAGTGATTTCTGTGCATTGATTTTGTATTCTGCCACATTACTGAATTTCTGTATGAGTTCTAATAGTTTGGGTGTGGAGTCTTTTGGGTTTTCCATATAAAGTATCATGTCATCTGTGAAGAGAGAGAGTTTGACTTCTTTGCCATTCTTATGGAGGTATAGTTGTATCTCCTTAGCATTTTCATAAGGATTAATGGGGTTATCTTTTTCCTATGTTTATTTATCATCAGTGTATCTTCACTGAAGTGTTTGTTCAAGTATTTTTTCCATTAAAAATTCAGTTTGTTGGTTTCCTTATTATTCAGTTGTGAGAGATCTCTGTATATTCTGCATACAAATCCTCTATCAGGTAATTGAAAATATTTTCTCCCAATCTAGCTTGTCTTTGACTTTTAACAGAGACTTATGGGGAGTAGGGGTTCTTAATTTTGACAAATGAAAAAGTTATCAGTTTTTTTCCTTTTCTGCATTGTGCTTCTGGTCTCATGGTAAAGAAATTAGGTTTCCTAAGATCACAAAGATTTTCTTCTATACTTTATGCTATAAGTTTTATGATTTAGATTTTACATTTAGGTTCTTCGATACATTTAAAGTTAATTTTTTTATATGGTGAGAATATGGATCAAAGGTTTTTTTCCCTTTTTTAAAATATGGATATCCAATTATCCTAGCACCATTTGTGATAATCCTTTTCCAAAGAATTGTCTTTGTCCCTTTAACAAGAATCAATTGACCAAAAAGTGTTCTACTTCTAAATTCTGTCCCATCGATCTATTCATCTATCTCTTTCATAATACCACATTGTATTGATTATTGTCCTTTACAATAAGCTTTGAAATCGAGTATTATAAATATTCATACTTTGTTCTTCTTTCTTAAGATTGTTTTGGATCACCTAGACCATTGCATTTCCACACAAATTTTAGAACCAGCTTGTTCATTTCTACCAAAAAAAAAAAAAACACACACCAAAAACAGAAACCCCAAAAAACAAAACAAAACAAAACAAAAAGCACCTGCTGGAATCTTGATCAATTTGGCATTCAGATCAAATGAGAAAGAATTAACATCTTAATAATATTGAATCTTCTGTTCCATCAACACAATGTATTTCAAATTTTATTTAGGGTTTTAATTCCTTTTGTCAGTGTTTTATACTTTTCTCTGTGATAGTCTTGCACATTTTTGGCAGATTCATCTATAATGATGTTCTTAAATATTGTCATTTCTAATTGTTTATTACTGTTATATAGAACACAACTTATTTTTGTACATTGACTAGTATCCTGAAAACTTGCAAAACTCACTTACTAGTTCTAGTAGCTTTTTGAAGGTTGCTAAGATTTTCTGTATAAGTGGTTATGTGGATGTGAATAAAGATCATGTTGCTTGCTCTTTTCCAATCTGAAAACTTTTTATTTCTTTTTTGATTTTGTTGCTTTATTCCATGGGTTAGAATCTGCTTTACAATGTTGAATAACATTGGTGAAATGGACGTTCTTAACTTTTCTTGGATCTAAGGGAAAAAGCATTTGGTCTGTTACCATTAATAATGAATTTTTTGTAGATGACTTCGTCAGATAAAGGAAGTTCCCTCTATTCCAGTGGTTCTCAACTGGAAGAAATTTTGTTCCCTAGGGATATTTGGAGATGTTTGGAAATATTTTTGGTCATCACAACTGGGGCAGAGTGGTGCTTCTGGTTGCAAAACATACTGCAATGCACAAGATAGGTTCCCACACAACAAATAATTATCTGCCTCAAAATGTCGATGATGTTGAGGTTGAGAAATCCTGACCTGCTCTATTTCTAGTTTTCTGGGAGTATTTTGTTTTACTTAGAAAAGGATATTGGGAGGGCGCCTGGGTGGCTCAGTGGGTTAAAGCCTCTGCTTTCGGCTCAGGTCATGATCTCAGGGTCCTGGGATCAAGGCCCGGCATCGGGCTCCCTGCTCAGCAGGGAGCCTGATTCCTCCTCTCCCTGTCTCTCTGCCTGCCTCTCTGCCTACTTGTAATCTCTCTCTCTGTGTCAAATAAATAAATAAAATCTTTAAAAAAAAAAAAAAGAAAAGGATATTGGGATGCCCCTCAATTTTTTATGAATATGATTTTTCTTTGAAGTGTGTATAAAGTTTTTCTTTTTTTAGTCTGTTAATAATGGCACATTTCACCAACTGATTTTCCAATGTTAAACAAATCTTGTGTTCCCAGGATCCTTTGTCATGATTATAATTATCTTGTACATAATATATATTTTATATGATGTATTATCTTTTATACATTATTGGATTGAATTTGAGAAATTTTTGTTAAGAATGCTTGCTTCCTATGTTCCAAAGAAATAATGGGTATTTTTTTCTTCTTGTTATTTTTGCTATTGACTTCTAATTTAATTTCATTATGGTTGGAAAACATACTATGGATAATTTGAATTTTTGAATTTACTGAAATTTCTTTTATGGCTAAACATGTAGCCAAAATGTAGTCCATTTTGGCAAATATGTTGAAAAAGAATGTGCATTAGTTTTTTCTTATAATGTTTTCATAGATGAAGTATCTGATCAAGGTCCAGAAAATTGAAAAATGTTCACCACTATCTTCCAAGAAGGAAGAAATAACACCTATTCTATATAAACTGGAGGCATATTTTTAGATAGCCCTTAGTTCCAAGGGATTCCTACTGAGCAACCTAATATTTACTGGAACAGAGGTCATTGTGCTCTTGGAATTTTTAAGTATTATCCAGTTAAAATTCTTCATACATTTACATATTAACTAGATATTAGTCAAATGTTTGACAATTGAATTCAGCCAATTTTTAGGTTAAGCATATCAGCACATATGCCTACATGGGCATCCAATAATAATCATTATTTTGCTTATAAATTATCAGCTTTCATAGAAGTGGCATGTTAACCACTGAAAATAAAGAACACAATTCGAACTGCCTTTTACTGAAACGACATAAACAATTCTTTGATAAACTCTTAAAAATTTTGATATTCTATTCAATAGCCAATAGGATGTATACACATTTATATAGTATTACTTCTATATCCTGGTCTTAATTATTTTCTTGGATATAACAACACACAACAGTGTTGTTTTTTCATGAATTTCAATGATGAGGTTTCCATTTATTATGAAAAACTTTAAAATTAAAGCTTTTGTGAAATCACATTATCTTAAGTTGGAGAAAATATGCTGGGCAGAATGTAGCAAAACCTTTGCCAAAATTCAAATGTTAGAAACACAGTTTGAAAGAGTTTTTAAACATGTGTCATAGTAGGTTTCTTCTATCCTTATGTTGGAAGGTTGAATTTCACTACTAAAATAATCCTATTGTGGAATAAAATATAGCAGAGTTTCCTCTACTTATATTAGTTATTCGTGGGCCAAAGTAGAGTGTCATTTACGGTTGCCAAGTTCCTATGTAGACAAATGAATCACAGGAACACAGTAGCTATTTTATTTGGGGCCTTGCTGAGCTGCAAGATTTTTAATGAGTTAAAATAATATTTTGGGTTTTGAGTAGAAAGTGTGAACTATCAAAAACACAGACTTTTGACTTTAAAGTTTAGCACAAAAACAACTCCACATGCAAAGTCATTTTAAGAAACAGACTCACTGAACTTGGAGGTAGAATTCCTTGAGTGAGGGTCTCTCTGTTTCTTTTGGGCTCTGTGTCAGTGAAGCCAGTCTGATGGTACTGAAATGCTTGAGAAGAAATCATGCTATTCCTAGCGTGTATGCCCCCAAATTTGCAAGTAAGAAAAATTGTCTTAGCTTATGTCTGAATAGTCATGAAGAGATGATTATCTGCTTCTCTTCTAGTTGGGAAGACAGTAATAATGATAACTATCGCTAAACCCCAAGAAGATAGAAACCACAGATTGTGCAAAACATGTAAGCAAATGAAATAAGTGAATTAGAAGAAATGTTTCCTCAAGCAGGCCAAGTAGTTTTGTTAGGATTAATCTCTTTTTTCCCCAAATGTTGATTAGAATAAAGATGATCAATTAAACACAACAAATGTTTTTGAGCACCTACAGCAAGATTCAGTATTATTAAGGATTTTGAAGGGAATCATAACCATATAAAGATAATTGTAACAATTACTTTATAATATGATATTTGTATAAATATGTAGACACACATGGCACCCTATAATGATTTGGTATTGTTTTATTTTCCATTTTCACTAAATGTCATTTTAAAATTTCACTCCAGTTCTTTGTTTTTCTAAGGCCTAACTCCAATGTCTGCTTTTTTGTAAATGCCTTCCCAGGTGATCCAAAAATTATACTTAGTTACTCTCTTTTCTGTTTTCTCTCAACACTTTATGTATACCTCTATCCAGACATGCCTTTTGTTTGGGGACTATCCTAAGGGAGAATTGTGAGAGGAGTACCCTAAACTGGAGCAGAATACTAACATGTAGGAAAGCCATCCCCTGCAGTGGGGAGAAGAATTTCAGGGCAAAAGAAGGCAAATACATAAGAATAAAGGGAACATCTATCCTGCCAGAAAGATGAAACAACTAAACCTTATAAATCAATGGGGATATCACTGCCAGAATCCTAGTTTTTCCTGGGTTGTAAATATATGTACCTGGCCTGCATACTAAGTTGAATCCCATCTGACTCTCCTACTATGAGTACAAGGCCACATCTTATTTATAGTTCTATTCCTAACACCACACAGTTAAGAGCTAGAGAAAGAAGGGATGGAAGGCTATCAGGAGATCACATTTGAGCATTAGTTTAATTAGATCTTTTTTTCCTGTCCATACATTGAAAGGAACAGGAATTTTGATTAGTGCGGATGGTGGAGGAGGAGGGAGCGGGGGAGAAGAAGGGGTAATTTAGAACAAGGGGCACATCTGTGCACAGAGGGCCTGAGCATTTGTTCTGCAAAGACGCCTTGGGGACTGGAAGGAAAGATCAAGGCCTCTGAGGGAAGGAAGCCAAAAGTCAAAAGAGGAGGGCTGTTTTGCAACTTTATTTGGACTTGACCAAGGTCTTACTTTTTTCCCCCTCATATCATGTTTATATGCTTTCTCTAAGTGCTCTGTGCTTACCTAACAACTGCTGGTGTCATAAGGCTTATACAACCGTTTCTTAAGCAAAATGGAATTATTAGATGATAGAGAAAGAAACTTGCCTACCGCTGAGTTTTAAAAATTCCTTGAAATGCAAACCACAAAGGAAATACCTAGCTGTTTCTCTAAGAGATGGTGGAAATTGGTAGGACAAGATACTCAGTTTCAGGTTTTTTTTCATTCTCTGAAGACATTTCTGTGTTTCTTGGCTCTGTGTGTGTGTGTGTGTGTGTGTGTGTGTGTGTGTGTGTGTGTGTGTGTGTGTTTCCAGAAACATGTAGCACATACTTCAGCCAGACCACATGTCTATGAGTCAATATTTCAGCCTGCATTTGTCTTAAACCGTGAAGCTCTGGGTGTAACTTAACAGAACCTGGCAGGTTGTCTGAACACTTCTTTCACCACTTGACCCAAAATTTAGTAAATCAGATGACATCTTGTTCCAATTTTACATTAGTACTCATATTTTAATAAGGAAAGGAAGAGTGTGTTCTATCAAGATTTTTGAATACAAACAAAATCTAGTTTCAGATCCAACTTGTTACAGAATTTAATGTTGGAATCACCAAATGTAGTTTGTTTAAAAAAAAAAACTTGATATGTACGTATTTTAGCATTTGCTATGGACTAAATTGTGTCCCCACCCTTCCCTACCCCCAAATTCATATGTTGGAGTTCTGACCCCTAATGTGACGGTATTTGGAGGTGGGGCCTTTTGGACAGAATTAGGTTTAGAGGAGGCCACAAAGATGGGGCTCTTCATGGGCGTAATGATGGGACTGGTGCCCCCATGAGAAAAGGAAGAGACACCAGAGCTCTCTCTCTACCATGTAAGGACACAGACACACAGTTGGTCATTTGTACACCAGGAAAAGGGTTCTAACCTGGACCAAACCACCCAATGCCTTCCTTTTGGGCTTCCCAGCCTCCAGAACTATGAGAAATAAAAGTCTGTTGTTTAAGCCTCCAGTCTATGGCATTTTGTTACGGCAGTCCAAGGAGACTAACACAGCATTCTACAAGTTTGGGATGCTGGATTTAAGGTAAGACTTGATACGATAAAATCAATATCTAGTGTGTTTATTACTATTGTTAGTAGTAGTGATGGTGGTGGAGATGGTAGTGGTAATATAATTATAATGGTTGGACTTTAATGAATTATTACTTCTCTCTTTTTAAAATCCCTGGGAGAAAGTCAGTTAAGATGTAGATGAAATGCTATCCTTTCTTCTAAATAAATGCTGGTGCTATATAGAGTGATCACAGGAACCATTCTCACCTCTGCTATCTCTAAGTAAGATAAAGCAAAACATTTTGCCCACTTAGTTTTAGAAATACCCAGCATATATTACAAAGGCACAAAAAACAGTATATGTTTCTGGGTGACTAGTCCAGTTGCTCAGTTGGTTAGTGTCAAGGCTCCTCCCACGCCAAGAAAAGCTCTTCTTGTCTCAGGGCAGACACCTAGCTCTAGCTGGTGATATTTTTCTCTAAAATCTTTTGCCTATGCTGTGAATTCATTAAGGCCCCCCAACTAGTGCCCAAGGAGTCAAAGTAAAAAAATTAAATAAATAAAATAAAGTAAAACAAAACAAAACAAGAGTTGGGGGCTTTTGCAAAAGCCAGAAGAGGCTTCTTTTCCCTGCTTTCTCCTCATACATCCCTCGAAGCAAGAAGCACTGAACTATCTACTTAATGGGTTGGAATGGGAATAAGAAAATGAAAGGGAAAGAGAATACTGGCAAAAATGTTTTTTCTGAACACAACTTTGCCAAACGAAAAAATATTTTAAGGATAACTCATCTCTCAGTGTCCCTCTTCATCTGTTTCTTTCCTTTTGTACTTACATACACTTCAACTTCTCCTGAAATGAGAAAGCCATCATTCAATCCTGTATCCACTTGGAACTGTCATCTCTGACTATTTTCCTGTTACTAAAACATTGGGAATCATAACGGATAGGGACTGAGGGCTCATTAATTGCCAGGCCCTATTCTCAGAGCTGTATGAAACTGCTGTTTAAACCTGACAACAATCCTAGGAACCGGGATCTATTAATATGCTCCTTGTGTCGATAAGGTAACTGAGGCTAAAGTTGTCAAAGTTTTCACACTAGAAAGTGTATCAGATACCAAGTCTCAAGCTCTTAACCACTGCCTTTCCATAGATTTGTGTTCTACTCTTCAGTATACTTTCTCACCCTATTGAAACTCATCTCTCCATCTCTGAAGTACCATACTTGACCATGTACAAAATTCTTTTCAATATTAATCTGAAATCTTTCAATATTATAAAGTTATATCCAAAGTTGTTTATGGCAGCATAATTCCGTGTGAAATTTGGAAAGAACCTGTTGGATTCTTGTCAGATAAACTTGGAGTATGCATTAGTTGAAATGCTCTGCACCATTAATAATGCTTATTTTAGAATACAAATTATTCTAGACAGGAGGCAATAAAACCACGACAAAATGAAAACAAAAACTCACAAAAATCTATCCATAGAGAGAAACACTGGAAAAATATATCAAAAATAGAACGGTGATTCTCTTTGAATAATAAAATTTTGCTTATATTTCTTTATGTTCTCTAATTTTTAGTAGTTTCTGCTTTCCATAGTTAGCATATAGAAAGAGAAAGACAAAATATATTTGAAATGTAGTGGAAATAGTATTTGTAAAGAGTTAACATTTAATCAGTTTCCTCATTTGTAAAATTAGTGGCAGGGACTAAATATTAATTACAGCTCCCAGGTATCATACTATAACTTTCATTTCCTTTAGCTTCTGAATATTCCAAATAATCATAATAAGTAGACAACATTAGCCCACTCTTTGTGTACAAGGAACATATCTTCTCTTGATTATATTTTTCTCCTTTTTGCTTAAACACACTCAGGCACACACACAAAGACACACCCCTCACCAACTGTAATTCAACAGAAGGTCTAGAACATGTAACTTGAATTTTGCAGAGTACATCAGTTTGGGGACACAGAACACGCTGTTGTGGAAATCCCTGGAAAGTGGTCTGTGTTTCCTGCAAACTCCTGGCTCCCATAGGGCAAGTACCATTTTCTTCCTTTCCTGCTTCAAATAAGACTAAGGGGTGGCTCCCTGTCCGACAGACCCTAAGTGGAAGTTAAGGTACTGATCTTTAGAAAAGGTGCCATCCCTCCACTGACCAGGCACAGAACACACTCATGGGGATATTTACCTGTCATCGCTATAGCCAGAGTCAGCCACGGTCAGCCCCAAAGCCACTGCTTTCTCTCTCAGTGGTAAAAACCGCAGGACTGATTCTTCCAGTATTTAGTTCCTCTGGTCTTCTACAGAGTTTCATTTTTATTAAACTAGTTTTGTTATTGTAGTCCTTTGTGAGTCTTTGGGGATTGTCATGGAGGAAGATCAGAGTGACCTTACACTGAACATCCTATCTCCCCCTGCAATGCTACCCAACCTTCATAACTGACCTGGTCCAAAGACTCCCACTTGTGTAAATTACAGGAGATGCCTTATTTCTTCATAATCACCGTTCAATTATTCAGTACATAATTACTGAAAATTCATTAGGTGCTAAGCACTGACCAAGGTTTTGGTCACAGATCAACAATAAGACAAAGCCCCTTCCTTTTTGGAATTTATATTTTTAAGAGGAGCACAGACAGTGAGCAAGTGAGTACATATGAATCGTAACAGTGGCTCCTATAAGTAAAAATAAGTTAGAGCACGGGACTAAAGAGTTGTGTATATGTGTGCACTATGTGTATGTCTGGATGTGTGCGTGTGTGTGCAGGCGCGCCTGCCCCTGCACTAGTCTAGACCCATCATAAGGAAGGAAGTCTATGTGAAAGCAGCATTTGAACAAAAGTTTGGGGAGGGGTTTCACCATAAGGGAGAAGGAAATAGAAATGCCAGCAGATAAGAGTATCCAAATCTCTCTGAAACTCAGGGTGGACACATCATAGGCACAAATTGAATCTCCTGCTATACACCATTTACTGGTGGATAAAGAAACGGAATAGACTTTCTTAAGGAAATGCTTATAAAGGCAAGTTCCAACATGTAAAAATTAGAGTGTATGTCTAAACAATCATTTCCTTCATAAAGTCATCCCCAGGGACAGGGCTCTTGTCCCCTAAAACTATCAAAGTGGGTTGTAGCAAGAATTAAATGAGGTCATAACACAAACAAACCAAAAAGCTATACATTGTGATGCAAATCTTAGGAATGTTTCCAGAATACAGTATGCTGTGGTTTGAAATATATCATTAGTAATGACAAAATGTCCATTGGTTTGTGTGCTTCTGCTTACCTGATCACTAGATTTCTAGAACGCAGCATTCTATAAGTTCCTTCTTGGCCTTATAAAACCAGCTACACCTTTACTTGTGGATGAAGGTGCAGAATTACATCACTGTGAACAAGACTCTGGGGACCCCTAAAAACCCCTGCTATGTCTGTGCAGAGGTAATAAGTGAGGCTAGCTCCCTTGAAGCTTATAAATTAGTTTTTGCAGAAGGAGATTCATTTTACCACCAACGACCCTAATAGTGAAGAATAAAGAGTGTCTCCCTTTTTATACCCCAGTGATGTCCAACTAAGTTAGTTGTAGATACTGACCAGTGAAGAATGAGAGTCCCATGACCTACAGAACATGGAGGCCAGGAGAATCTGACTGCAGAGGCACACAGAGTCAGGATGTCTTCTCATGAGAGGTGACAGGTGAAATTGCAAGGACTGGGGAATTCTAAGGATTATAGGTTATAATAGGTTATAATCACAGAACAGAATTATGGAGTTCAAGGCTTTTAGTTTAATGTTCAGAGAGATAGGTAAATGATGTGCATATTTTTTAGAAGAGACTACAAGGAAGGAGGAATATAAGTCTTAAGAAACAAGGTTCTTGGCGCTACTTAGCTGGTACTTGTCACTAACTATGTAAAGCAGCAGGGCAGTGACACTCACCCCCTATTTCACAAATGATCAGAGTGTGTTCCTGACAGATTAAATACCTTGCACCCCGATAGGTAGTTAGCGAGTTACAAGGCAGGAGTAACCCAGGTTACATTGGCTGTGGTCACAGCCTTCTTCCACTCTCCTGGGTGACTTCTGAATTTCAAAATCACAAGGCAGCTTTGCACAATGACCTACGGCCATAAGCCAATGGCAACTTTTGGAGAAGGGACATTGGATCTCTATATGACATGATGAAATAAGTCACATATTTAGAGCCTCTTCAATCTTCTTATCAATCCTTTCTAATTCTGAAATACTAGGCCATCTACATGTCAAAAATGCTTTCCACACACCTAAGAATCAGTCCCAAAGTTACCCTATTTTTGGAAAACACACCATATTTGGGCATTAGTCAACGCAAGGGAATTTTAAATCATTAGCATCTTTTTTTTTAACAAAACAGTCAATATACTTTGACAAGATCTATAAAAAAGTGGAAGTGATGCAATTAATAAGGTAGTATATTTCTGAGTCTTTAAGCTCCTATCTTAAGCACATTAAATCCTCAAAAATCATAATGGCGAAACAAACACACTAGTCTGCTGGATAGCAGCACAAACTCAAGCTAGATTAGATCACAAGAACAGAATCAAGGAAGATAAACACTCTCTTTCCATGAACACATCAAGCATCCCTTTCTGTAGCTGTGCTCTGGTTCTGACATTTGTACCCTCCACAGTAAACTGCAAGCATGTGGTACGCTTAGGGTCAGCTTATCCTTCTAACACACAGTGTTGTAGAATCGTAGGAACGACACGCCTGAATCTCAAGGACAGTTCTTCTGTCCTCCTCCTCCTCTGGAGCATAAAGCAACACTGAGAATGTTGGAAATGCAAGCTGAGGAAACCATTCAGTTCCTCAAACAAAGACAGGACAAGTTGTTAATGCCGCGAAACAATCGCAAGGCTTGAGTCAAGGTCTTAGTGAAATGGTGCACACAGGCTATGAGACTGGGGCACATTTAGGCAAAGGATCAGCGTAGAGTGAGAGCTTCTACTGATGAGAGCAGCAACAACAGCAAGACTACTAACAGTAATAGTAGTAACCGCTAACTCTGGGAGGGTTAGTGTGTTCCAGGCTCTGGGCTGGGCATATTACATCAATTACCTCATGTAAATCTCATAAAAACTCAGGGCGCCTGGGTGGCTCAGTTGCTGAGTGTCTGCCTTCTGCTCAGGTTATGATCCCAGGGTCCTGGGATTGAGCCCAGCATCAGGCTCTCTGCTCAGCGGGAGCCTGCTTCTCCCTCTGCCTCTCCTCCTGGCTCTGTTCTCTCTCGCTCACTCTGTCTTTCAAATAAATAAATAAAATCCTATACTCTATGAAGTAATAATAAAAAGTTAATATTTTAGGTATAATTTAAATATTTAATAATTGATATTGAGTATTTACTATGTGCCTAAAACGTTACAGGATTATCTCATTTAATCCTCATAAAACCCTCCAAGCTTCCCTGAGGGAATTGGTCTTTTTTTTTTTTAATTGAGGTAAAATTGACATATAACATTATATTAGTCTGGGTTCACAACTAATGATTTGAAATTTGTATTGCGAAATGACAGAATGGCAGAGTAAGTCTAGTTGACATCTGTTGCCACAGGGTCACAAAAACATTTTTTTTCTTGTGATGAGAACTTTCTGCATCTACTCACTTAGCAACCTTCAACTTCGCAGACAGTCTTATTAACTGTAGTCCAAAATGCTGGCGAGTGGGAGCAGAGATATGGCTACTGAGCATTGCTGCCTTCTCCCTCTAGGTGAAGAAGGGGACTTGCTGAGACTGAAGGACCCCATATTTATAAACCTTCCTGTAAATGGGAATACATCTGTTTTGGACAGGCACTTAGGAATGGTGATGTAAGCACTGAGTATAAAAGGATAGGACCCTATTAAGAATTAGGGTTTCCAGATCTGGGGAGACCCTACTCTTTGCAGGGGGTGTCAGGAGCGGTGCGGTGTCCTTGTTAGAGAATCTGAAGGCAGCAAGGATACATGCTAAAGTAAATTGCAGCTACTCTTAATGCTGTGTGGCCATTTTGCTATAGAAGTTTGTGGGCGTCCTTGGCCAGTGAAATGAGGAGCTCACTCCAGCGCCGTCTGTGTGTGGTGTGTCAGTGGGTGTGACTATGTGTCTTCAGTCAGTCCTCCTCCTGAAACACCGCAACAGGGTGAGATGAATACCCCGTTTTACAGATGGAGAACCAGAGACTTAGGGTCACTCTGTAGCATACCCAACATTCTTCGGGTAGTAAGAGGTGAAGACAGGCTTCAACCTCAGGCTGGCTGACTCGAGCTCTTCACTTATGACCACCGTACTACTGGTTGAAGAAACAGTCCTCCCCTCTGTGGCCCAGCTATGTGGGTAACAATGTTATCAACTAGATCTTTTTTCTTTTACCTTCAAAAGATAATTTCATCCCATAAAATCCTTCCTGTTCTTACCTTTGCTTCTTAGACTTAAAATACATGGCTGATTCAACATTGTCATTGTGTTTTGCATTTAGACATTTACATTTGTTCTGTTCTTCATACATGTCTATCTTAATCGTTATAAAATATTATTCTTTTGAATAATTTCACATCCTACCATCATATGTGGTCACAGTCATTATTTATATACATTATTGGTAACATTTAATTCTACTTTTGTTCAATAGTATACTTAATTGTATTTTGGTGAAAGCTCAGATGAGATCAGCAAGCTGAGAGCTTGTTTAAAAAGAACAGGTTCAATGTCCTCCCTCCAATCTGCCCCTCGAGATGGGAGCCTTCTTCCCCTACCCACTGACTGATGCAGAATTCCCAGGAAATGTTCCTTTCAGTTTAAATATTGCAATCTCTGCAGGTCAGCCCACGATAGATTTTATTCTTCGTTTTTGTTTCTGGAGATGAGGTATTGAAGAGTGTCAGGGTGGGGGTGAAGTCACATTTTAAAATTTAAATATTGAAAGATTCCACAGAGTGCATGATTTCTAAATATTGGGGAGGGATGGGGCGATAGAGAAAAATGATTTCAGGCAGTACTGATTTAGAAAATTATTGTTATTTTCTTGACAAAAGATAGGATAAACTTTAAAATCTTTTCTAATGCAGCAGTGAAGATAAGAAAGATCTTTTTATAACAGTAGCCACTGGCAGATTTTTAGAACTCTGCGGGAGACAAGGTTTCCATATCCACGGTCCCAGGTAAGCATTTCACTACTATCTCAGTGAAGGATTGCTATTTTTAAAAATAGGTTTAAACTTAAACTTCTCGTCCATACATTCCACTCCTCAGTAAAATTTCAATTCTTGTAAGCAAACGGCTTTTGTGGTCTTTATGAAATCCCAAGTTTAATGAACCTCTCTGGATATGATTAAAGCAAGGTGACTGAAGTTTGTTACTAAACAGAAAATTCCACTCAACATTCCAATTCTTGAACTGAATAAAGCAGATAAGCACCATCCCTCACAAATGGTGTCTGGACAAATCATAGGCTTTGGACGTGTCATGTGTTTCCTCTGCAAGTATTGATCAAAAAGCATGCATTGAGGTCAATCAATTCCTGTTATCACCAAAATAGGTGATAGACTTGTAGGCTTGAAGTACTATACTAATTATCTGGAGGCTAGCAATGAGGCTAAGACAAGATAAGAAACTTGAACAGTTAGTCAATGATGCCCTGTACATGCCAGTCACTCATCTGGGGATTTGGTCAAATAGCAGTCTAAAGACATAGTTGTGAATGTCAGCATAAACCCTGATCACAGATGAAAACCAGGACGGGGAGTTCAGAGAGTCCCCTCAGTACTAGCAAACTCCCTGCTATTGGTTTTTATAAAGTAAAATACAGGAGATTAACTATTTAGAGCCATCACAATCCTCTAACCGGTATTCCACATTACTGTGCTATCAAATGAACAATTTAGCAGGTTAATTCTTTTTTATTACTAACTTATTAATTAGTACTAATTAATAAGTACTAAGTACTTATAATAATAAGTACTGTTATTAATACTATTATTACTAACTTTGTTGTAATTACTATTGTTGAGTGATAATTTGCATACAATTAAAGTCACCAATTTCAAGTACATAATTTAATGAGTTTTGATAAATATACAAATTCCTCTAACGATCACCACAAACCTGCTAGAGAATGTCTTATTCATACCAGAAAGTTCCCTTAGTGAACAGTAATTCTTTTCTCTCAGTCCCTGGCTCTAGCAGTTATTGGTCTTCTGTCAGAAAGAGTTCCAATTTTGGGGACGCCTGGGTGGCTCAGTGGGTTAAGACTCTGCCTTCGGCTCAGGTCATGATCTCAGGGTCCTGGGATCGAGCCTCGCATTGGGCTCTCTGCTCAGCAGGGAGCCTGCTTCCCCCTCTCTCTCTCTGCCTGCCTCTCTGCCTACTTGTGATCTCCCTCTCTCTCTGTCAAATAAATAAATAAAATCTTAAAAAAAAAAGGAGTTCCACTTTTTCTAGAGTTTCATTTAAATGAAATCATACATTTTATTTTCTTTTGGATCTGATTTCTCTCTTTTAGGATAATGTTTTGACATTCATCGAGATCTTCGCGCATGGCAGTAGTTCAACCTTTTTATTTCTGAGTAGTATCACATTATATAGATATCCCACAATTTACCTATTTACAAGTTGATAGACATTTGGATTGTTTCCAGTTTTTAGTTATAACAAGTAAAGCTAATACAAACATTATACACAAGTCTTTGGGTGAAAATATGTTTTCCTTCTGTTAGATAAGTACCTAAGAATAGCATCCCTGGGTTATATATTAAGTGTGTATTTAATTATATCTAAAAATTGCCAAACTGTTCTTCAGTGTGGCTGAACTATTTTGTTTATATAACAATCTCTGAGATTGTTGCTGTATATCCTAAAAACTTTTAATATGGTCAGATTTATAAATTTTCGTCATCCTAATTGGTGTGTAGTAATATCCAGTTTTAATTTTAATTTTTGTATTTCTAAAGGTATTAAGAATATTTTCATGTACTTATCTGACATGGATATTCTTTGGTAAAGTGTATATTGTACATTCAAAAATTACATATTCAAATCTTTTGCCTGTTTTTTACTTGGATTTTGAGTTTTCTTATTACTGAGTTGTAAACCTCGAATATATTCTGAATTTTATCACCACATATTTTATCGGTATTTTCTCCCAGCCTGTGTCTTTCCTTTTATTTCTTGGGTATCTTTTGATGGGGCAAATGTTTTTAATTATGATGAAGTTCTTTTTTCTTTTTTTGGTTTTGAGATTTTTCTAATCAGTATTTATTTAAGATCACAAACATTTTTTCATTTGTTTCCTTTTAGAAGTTTTATAGCTTTAGCTCTTATATTTAAGTCTATAATCTATTTAGAGGTAATTATTGTATATTGCATGAGGTAAGGGCTAAGGTCAACTTATCTCTCTATATCGCATATGGATATACAGGGTTTTTTTTAGTAACAAAGGATTGTTGAAAAGACAATCCTTTACTGAACTGACTGCACTTTTGTTGACATTAAGTTGACCATATACATGTGGGTCTCTTTCTGAACTTTGTATTTGAGTTCATTGGTCTATAATTCTACCTTCTCAACAATACTCAACAAAACTGTCTTTACTATAGTAACTTTATAATAAGTCTTTTTTTCCCCCCAAAAAACTTGTTTTGGCTATTCTAGGTCCCTTGAATTTTCATATAAATTTTAGAGCCGTTTATGAATTCCTTTAAAAGAAAGTCTTCTGAAATTTTGATTTGTAGATCAATTTGAGGAAAACACACCTCTATATACTTGATTTCTCAATCAATAAACTTGGGATATCTTTAGATTTAATTGGTCTTTTAAACATTCAGCAATGTTTTATAGTTTTCAGATTATAAGTCTTATATTTTTTGGTTAAACTTATCCATAAGTACTTACATATGTATTTTTAAAGATTTTATTTATTTGTCAGAGAAAAAGAGAGATAGAGTGCACAAGCAGGGGGAGCAGCAGGCAGAAGGAGAAGCAGGCCCCTTGCTGAGCAAGGACCCCCCATGCAGGACTTGATCCCACAACCCTGGAATCCTGATCTGAGTCGAAGGCTGACGCTTAACTGACTGAGCCACCCAGGCATCCCTGTATTTATATTTTTGATGCTGTTCTTTACAGTTTCAATTGGTTGTTACTAATATACAAAAAACCCCTGATTTTTATTTATTAATATGAGATGTGATTAAATCAACTACTAACTTTAATAGATTTTTTGTAGATTTCTTAGAATTCTCTATTAATGATAGTTTTACTCAACATACAGTTGTCAAATGTTTCTGCATTTATCATATTTCTTATATGGTTTTCCTTCTTTTTGTTGCTAGTATAAATTACATGAATCAATTTTCTAATCATGAACTAGGTTTACATATGGATAAACTCTATTTGGCAATAATGTTTTAAATTAAAGAAGAAATAGCTAATATTCCTTGTTCTAATAATTACTATATCTTGCATATGACTGGTGTTTAGTGAACACTTATTTTTAAATATAGTTAATTAAAAAATAAATGCAAAGCAGAAAAAACATTTTTGAAAGATTAGACTTAAAGAAAATATAACTTTGTAGTCTTTCCAAAAGTAGTACCTTATAGAATTATGATATTTTGTTTTATAAACTTCCTTAACTTCAGAAATAGATAACTTAGATCAAAAAGCCAATGCCAGTAATTGATATCATCAATAGATAAACTGGCAAATATAATTATTCTTTTATTTTATATCATTTGCAGCCCATGTATAGTAGGTACCTAAATTGCATATATGCACACAAATTAATCAATTTCACTCTTTTCTATCATTATCTCTACCACTCTTTCACACACATGAACACATATACATACAAACCTGCAAATAGGAAGTGCATTAATGCATTGGTCATTTAACTGACAAACAACAATTGTGACCCAAATATACAACGAGGCTTGGAGCAGCCAAACCGAAAAATTTTTTATCAGTAATTTTTCTTATGTATTTCCTCATGGGCTTGATGATTGGTATATGGTAGGGGCGCTTTGGTGCCTCAGTTGGTTAAGTGTCAGACTCTTGATTTCGACCCAGGTCATGATCTCAGGGGCCTGAGATCGAGCCCAGGGTCAGGCTATGCACTCAGCAAGGAGTCTGCTTGAGATGCTCTCTCTCCTTCTCCCTCTTCCCCTCCCCTCCACTGACACACCCTCTCTCAATAAACACATCTTTTTAAAAACTTAAAAAAATAATTGGCATGTGGTATATATAATTGCTTGAAGCAAGTTTGATTTTGTGGCTTATCTCTACATAGTAGATTAAACACAGTACTTTAGCATGAGAAAACGAAACTTGTGATAGGTGAAGAGATGGGAGCTCTGAGAACTAACAGCATAAAGGGAGAGATTACAGACAGCGGACAAAAGAACTGAAAAGTGTAGCAGCTGGGGCTGCTCAGTGATTGCATACTATTGTGCATGATTCATGCCCTTGAGAACAATCACCGAATTTTAGCGCAGTCTAATAGCCTATGTTCAAGATGATGAAATGGAGTCATTAAGAATAAGTTAAGTCTAATCAGTGTATTCTGTTTAACAAGGCACGGAAGTGTACAATCCATTTAAAAAAACTGTCCATTAAAACAGTTAAAAATATTTTGGCATATTTTGGAGTAAGCGCTATTTCTTTTGGGAAATCTACTTGGACAATATGCTTCACCGTCTCTTTGTTCACTAATGCTGCGTAAACGAGGAATGTGATATATTCACAAGCAGAACGGTCACCACATAAGGGCCACACGGTCAGCATGCTGTGGACTTCAGGGGATGCTATTCACATAGGTTAATGGTTCAGCGGCATTCCCCTGGAACGGTGCGGGGCTGAGGTCCTGTCCACAGGGACTGGGATTTAAAGTTTCTGTTGTGTTCACTATTGTATCTCCAATGGTAGGACAGCACAGGGCACACAGTAGGCACTTAGTAATTTTTTTTATTAACTCTGAATGTAAGCATATGTAACTACATTTAACTTGCAACATTGAGAAACAAAATATTTGAGTTCTCAGAATAATATTTCATTAAGTGCCCATTTATAATATGATCAAAATTTTCCAGATATCCTCTAAATCAGAGCAGACCATTTGACTAAAAGGTAATAGGAAAGTGTCTATAAAACAAAGAACTTGGAAAGCTTCAACTTTATGAATGCCATGGAGGAAAGCTTCAGGGTTTTTTTCTAAGCTGCCTTTGCTTGCCAGTTCTTTCTTTCCTGGCCAAAAATGGGGCCCAGAGTGGCTTCCTGCATTCTCAGGATTTGATCATGGTACATGGTATGGACAGGGTTTATCCTTCTTATTCTCTGCTCTTAAAACCTCAGTCTATTTTAAATTGATTTTGTGGTCGTGTTGGACTCTGTCTATTTAATACACTTTGTCAGTTCTAGTTTTATACCATATATAGAGAGCATTTAGCCACACGATGATACTAATGATGACAAGGCATTGAATTTGGAATCTGCAGATTAAAATTCTACATCTGGCTGAACCATTTATGCTAAGATATCATTTATATCACACTTTAAAAAAAGACTATTTGCTTGTTATCTTTTATCTATGTGGTTAAAAGTAACTTTAGAATTATTATGCTGTAGTGGATAGCAAATAAGCAATTTGGAATCCAGTGTTTCCATACTTTATGATGAATAAAATGCTACAAACCCTATTAAACATATTAAAAATTAACCATTTTTACAACTTTATTAATTTTTTAAAGGCACATAGGGACACCAGCCAAGAACAATAGTTCATACACAGTCATTAGACATGTACATGGGCTTCGAAGATACGTTTAAGAGAATAGGGAAAGGGATTAAGAAAACAATTTTTTATGGTATCTTGGAATTCTTATCTTTTATAAAGTCAAAAATAGTTTTGAAGATACTATAAAGGATGTGCTATATATAGGCCCATGGTCAGCTTGTCAGATATAATGGTTTTCTCATATTTGTCATTAATCTTTGTTTCAGCAATAATTACAGACCACCATAAATTCTAAATACCCATGGAATTTCATGGTTTGAAATTATTCTGCAATTTAATGCTCTAGCATTAAAAATAGACCAAGAATTCAAGAATTTGTTTTCTTTTAATCAGTTGCAATGTAAAATGTTTATGAATCACAGTCTTGAAAAACTATTTTAATATGATGAAGTATTTTGGAACACTTTAAAAAGCCATAACAGGATTGAATTACATCCTTTATATTAGAATCAACAGAGGAACTTTTTTAAAAGCCATATTTAGCTGTAGAATTTTACAAGATTATGCTTAAGGTGCAACTTGAAATCACCTTCCAGATGTCTCATTTATAGAATATGACTGGTTCATCCATGAATCACCAACATGTCGTTCTGCTTCCACACTGAAGTCTCATGCAAACCAAGGAAATACCAAAGCCCTCTGTTCTTTTGGGTCTTTTATTGTAGGATCCACTCAGTCTGCACTGCCTTTTGATAATGAAAGCCAGCATTAGAAGATAGGCTATGCTCCCAATGAGGTTGACATCTTAGTAATTGGCCCTAATCACTTTGGAATATTATATCCCAGGTTTAGGCTTCTTTCCATCTTCCATATTTTATTCATCAATCATGGTTTCTGTCATAACTTGGCAAGAGTCTCTGGAATGCTGTATATTGTTAAAACAACCCTCCATTTCCTGAAATAGACACTCTATGTATCCTAAGAGTGAAGAAGTCTTAGGAGAAGGCCTTTCTTCTTGAATTAAGATGTAGAGAAGAAACACACTCTTAGCTTAATAATAATCATATGTTAAATATCTATGACATACAATTTCTTAAGATCCTTTGATGAATCAACCACTTTTATTGCATGTGACTATTCCACTTAAATAATGAGGAAAATCTTACATTATCTGACAGAAAGCTGATGATATAATACTAGAAGTATTACTTTGTATCAGAATCACTTTAGTTGGGAGATTATAGTATTTTTAATTCATAACCCAGATAAACAACTTAACAGATTTTCTTATAAGCCCCCCAGAGATTCTTATTATTGATCAAATATTGATCTTTCCATGGCTTTACAAATAGAACTCAAAGCCCTCAGCACTATGTGAAATAGTCCTCATACAGACTTGGGTAAGAGGAGATCTCTTCCTAGGGACTCAAAACTTAAAAGGCTACTCATAGCACAAGTCACATTTAATAAATGTAACAAAGAAGAAAATGGGTATTTCTGTCAGTGACATTACCTGTAACTGTAAATATCACTCTCTTGACTAATACTCTTCAGGCACCAAGGAAACACTTCTTTCTATCTGTTGTTCTCTGCCCTCCAAAGAAAGGTGGCTACATCCCACTGCTCTCAATGTCATGAAGGTTTATGGGTGTTACCTCGGCTGGCAGCAGAGACAGACATGGTTTACAGATTAAGAAGGCATATTTGTTGAGGTTGGGAAATACAACATACTTTATCTAAATATTTGCTAGATTGACTTATAATTTTAAAATATTTAGCCTCTATTTGCACCCTTGCCTCAGTCCCCACCTTCATATATCTGACTCTTCTACTCTCACTAATCTCTAGCACCTGTCTCCATAGAGACTTTAACCATCTTGAAATACTTGCCATGTCCTAGAACACACTTATATTGCCTTCATTTTTCACTGGTTGCTTCCTTTCTTGGAATATCTCTCCTTTGTCTTCCGAATGAAACTTTGTCATATTTAAGATTCTATTCAAGTGTTAATACTTCTTTCAAATTTTCTCAAGCACCCCAGACTTCAGTATAGATTGGTCAAAAATAACACTTAAAATATGAAATGCTAATATTAAGTTCCAAAACACTGAGTGCCAAAAATTAAGTGCTAATACATATATTAACATAGTGCCTAGGATATAATAAGAGTTCAAAATATTTGCTCATTATTAGTTCATGTTCAGCCTAACACACATCACACACACACACACAAACACACACACACACACACACACACACACACACACACACACACACGATCAGCTGACTCTATTATGTTTCCAGAGCATTCTGTACTCCCATATTGGCCATTTTTATCACTCACACAATTTGACTAATACTTGTCTTTCTGGGTCTATCTCATTCATTCTTGTAAGCCAAACATCTTTTATTAAACTGATTTAATGAATTAGTTTTGAGAGGGAAAATAAGAGGTGAGATTTGGAGAGGTATGTGAGAGTCTGGAGTACAGAAGTAAGTATGAAGATGATGTAGCACAGTAAGGAATTTTTAAAAGAAATTTAAAAAGATATAAGACATATAAAACAAATATTTAGACAAGTAAAAGAAGGGATATTCAAGGCATTTACTTAGATATCCCAAAGGATTATTCATCTGAAATGGTAGAGAATTATTAAATTAACCCCATCCTTTTACTTCAGTTCCATTAGAGATATTCAACTGCCTTACATCAACTACTTGGCATTCTTCTTCAAAGTTAATGTGCCTTGTTTATATCTTTTTGAAGAAAAATACTCTCAGTTAAACCTGAGGTAATTCTTTTTAGTGTAATCACCTGGCATATCATTGGTGCTTAAATAATGTCAAATATTTGCCTCAAGCACAATAATGTAATTATAAAAATATGCATATATTTTATCACTTCAGAAAAAGAAGTTTGATATAAAAATTGTAGTGGAGGTATAGGAAACTACTTACTCTGATCAGCTTTTATAAGGATTAGCAATACTATGGCTTTAGTAGATAACTACCTTAAGATAGTTGATACCTACCTTAAAAAGATATCACTTCTTGATAGCATAGAAATATGGTGTATTTCTTTTTATAATTAAAAATTTCTTTTGAAATACAGTATATTTCTATGACAAAATATCAGTAAACAACAAGATGGTGGTAAAAACACAATCTAGTTTCTTTGGATTGGTATTACTGTTGATTAATTTTTTAGCTGAGTCATAGGGAGCATCTCCTATGTTTTTCAAAACAGAATTTCTCTTTTCAGAAAATACTTTTTGGGATTCCAGAAAAATATTGGAATGTATTGAGCAAAATTACAATTATAATTATTATTTCTGTAAAAGAACACTTCTCTCTTTTATATCTTATTTCCATGATTTATAAAATATAAGAAGTCTTTTATTTTTTGAATTTTTCCCTTTCATTTAAATTTAGTTCAAATTGACCAACTATATTAAAAATCAAGAAATAATTCTCCACTTATAAAAAAAAAGACTGATTTCCTTACTCTAGGGCTGATAGAAATTAGCAGTAAAAACACAGCAAGGAAATAAACATCTAAAGTAGAAATTAAGTCAAATCTTCTAAAGTCTGTTATGTTCAATAATGAGTCTCAGTGGAATTTTAAGTCTATGAGTATTAGGAGAAAATGCTGAAGGTCAGGTAACATAATTGTATTACAGGAAAGTTAATAGCTTGTTCAAAAGTCTTTTCTTTAGGAGCTCATTATCCTGCACAAAGTTACAAACTGTAGTAGAAAATACTTCCATCTGAGTTGAAAATTCTTTCAAATATACTACAAAGAACTAGGTAAGGTAAGCAAATTTAACTGCTTTAACCCTATAATTACATTTCAATTATTTGGGTTTCCACATATCCATGAAGTATCCCAGTGAAATCACACAGAATCATTGCTGTGTACTTAACACACACAGTTCATGTATGTGACACAGTCTCAAAAAGGTTGATAAATTAAACAGCAGAGGGATTAAATTTTTAAGCCATGTTAAAAAGGATGTGGTAGATAAAACATCTGGAAGAGAACAGGTTGATTGAAATAGGTCTGCGTGGTTTCAGGAATGGAAGGTCATATTAAACTAATCTCCAAAAGAACTCTGGGAGTGTTACTGCCAAAACAGACTAAGGCAATTCAGGGATGTAATACATTCAGATTTTCGAGGATCACAGGAAAATACTGGAGCTTAAAGTCATTCTAGCAATGCATTATACTTTATTTTTTTCCTTTCCATTGTTTTCAAAGATGACTATCTAGCATGTTTTTAAAATACATATGGATAGGCAGAAACAGCTATATTCATGAAAGAAATATTTATTGCGTTTACCAGGTACCAGGCAGGTACTGAGATTAGAGAAACAAGTGATGTATCTTCACCCCTGAGACTCCAGAATCTGATCTGAGAGCCAGACACTACCCTGACCATATGACAGAATAACACTAACCAAGACTGAGGTTTTGCATGATCTTGAGATGTTAAAGGATAATTTGAATTTTAATATTAAGGATGAGGATGATCCTCATTCCTGTCCATTGGTGAAAAAATAAATATGTGGAGGCATATGGTTTTCTGCAGAAGCACTTTGTAGAAAGAGAAAAGAAATGAAATAACAGAATCCTAAAGCAAAATATTACATATTTTCTTTTAGTTATTTCTAAAGCTGCTTTAGCTGTCTTAAAATTAGCTTAAACCCAATCTAATAGATGAGACATTTAATCAGATTGCTGACTACGGTTATGACTTGAATCTAGCTGCATGTTTCATGTCTAATCATGGAACTATACAGCCATAAAGAAGAGTACCATCCTTCCATTTGCAACAACATGTATGGATCTAGAGGGTATAATGCTAAGTAAAATAAGTCAGTCAGAGAAAGACAAATACCATATAATTTTACTTATATGTGGAATTTAAGAAATAAAACAAATGAACAAAGAAAAAAAGAGACAAACAAAAAAACCCCCAGACCCTTAAATATACAGAACAAATTGGTGGTTTCCAGAAGGGAGGTTGGGAGAGGGCGAGCAGGTGAAGTACGTACAGTGGGTTAAGAGTACACTAACATTATGAGCTCTGAGGAATGTATAGAATTGTTGAATTATTATATTAACCTGTGAGACTAATAACACTGTATATTAATTATACTTAAAAAAATAAATATATTTTTAATCATGGAACTATATAGCTAGAAAGAATACAAAAATTCTGGTTCAGAGATCCTTTAAATCTGTTCTTTAATACAAAAAGCCCCCCATATTTTTAATGGTATAATAGTGTAGAAGTCAATGGACTAAATGAAGATAAACAGGTTTTTTCTCCTACAAGAATTCTCAATGAATTTACTCTACCAACGAGCAGTGTATTTTATGCAAAAACAGTACAGTTTATAGCATTTTCCAAACTTCTTTGACTAAGAACATTCATGGGGAATGTTAATTTGAAAACTCTTTGGAAAATATTGCTTTAGCCCAACTTACTCTGCAAAGACAGAATTAAGATTCAGTGAATTAAGTGATTTACACAGTGGATTACAGTGAGCCAAGACTAAGATCTGAGCTTTTGAAGATTTATTTATCTTAGAGAGAAAGAGAAAGAGTGAGCATGATTTGGGAGTGGGGGGCAGAGGGAGAGGGAGAGAGAATCTCAAGCAGACTCTGTGCTGAGTGGAAAGCCCTATGCAGGGCTCAATCTCACGACCCTGAGCTCAGGACCTGAGTGAAACCAAGAGTTGGAACACTTAACCAACTGTGCCACCCAGGCACCCTGGAACTAAGCTTTTAGATATTTAGCTTAGCACTCATTCTTCTAAACAATGGTCTTCAATTTGCACACATATATCTCTGGGAGCACAGAAAGATGTTCCAGACAGATGTAGGCATAGAGAGTTTTAAGGGAATCTGGCTTCATATTTATTTCTTAAAATTGATTAGCCTATGAGCAAGTCTGGGGGTTGATCATGGGGGTAGGGTTACTCTCTTCTTTCCTTTATCCCCTTCTATAATGGTATATTGGAGGAAGGATTTCCATTTAAGGAAAAGCAATATGTTTTTAAGGAATTTAGCTGGTTTTCATTGCCTATCCACAAAATTAGGAATAGGAAAAGCAAACTAAAATCTTGTTACTTCAACTTACACAATATTAGTCTCATTAATGTAATAGCTATCAATACCCATAGAATCCTAATATATTAAATTTTGATAGTAGTAGCTACTAATGTGCCAACAATTGTTAACGATCAATGATGTAACCATTATAAATCATTATATTGCAGATTTCATACCAGCAGCTTCTATGTATGTATATGCCATTTTTCTTTCTATTATTTTAGATGAAGTATCTGTGTGTCTCTCTAAGGCCTTTCCATGCATATACTAAATCCCTTCTTCTCTCACAGGCTCTAGACAGAACATCAATTCTGTCTTTCTCTTCCTGTCTCTTGTATCTGCATATTTTCCCATTTGATTGGATTTCTTATCAGCACACTCGTATACTATTTTTCTCTCATATTAAAAACAACCCTCTCTTGAGTCCATTTGCATCTCCAGGAATTTCTCTCTCTCTCTCTTTTGTTTCCTTTTATAGCAAAGCATTTCTTTCTTTTTTTTATTTTTAGATTTTATTTTATTTATTTGACACAGAGAGAGAGATTACAAGTAGGCAGAGAGGCAGGCAGAGAGACAGGGAGAGGAGGAAGCAGGCTCCCTGCTGAGCAGAGAGCCGGATGCAGGCCTCAATCCCAGGACCCTGAGATCATGACCTGAGCGGAAAGCAGAGGCTTTAACCCACTGAGCCACCCAGGCGCCCGTAGCAAAGCATTTCAAAAGAGTTACCTACATACATTGTCTCTACTTTCTGTCTTCTGGTTCTCCATAAACCTAGTTCCCATGAATCTTTGATTCCCCCTAACTCAAAGCTATTCTTGTTAAGGTCACCAAAGCCCTCCACGTTAATAAGTCTAATGGTTAATTCTCAGCCTTTATCTTACTTAAGGATATCTGATACAGTTGATGACTTCCTTCTGTTTGAAATACTTTCTTTGCTGGGCTTCCAGAACACTACATTCTCCTGGTTTTCTTTGTATCGCCTTTGCTACTTATTCCTTCTCAGTGTTCTTTGCTGGATCCCCCTCACATCCCCACCCTTGATATTAGAGTCCACAGGGCTTGCTTGTTTATCTTCTCATTTATAAACACTCTTCTTGTGATCTCACCCAACCTCGTGGCTTTAAAAACTACTTATACACACATGACTTTCAAACTTCTATATCACCATCCAGCTTCTTCACCTTGGTTTCCAGATTATATCCTACTTGAAATCTCCATTTAGGTGTCCAAAAGGCATCTCAGAGTTGAATATCTACTTGAAATCTCCACTTAGGTGTCCAAAAGGCATCTCAGAGTTAAAATTTCCAACCATTGCTCTTCCAGTCTTCCCCTCCAATTGTTTATCTTTTAGTCTTTTCTATTTGCATTACTAATAACTCAGTCCTTCCAGTTTCTCATTCTTGACTCTCCTCTTCCTCACAGCTCATGCCCAATGCCACTGAGAAATCTCTTAAGCTCAAATTTCAAAATGTCTCCAAACTATAACCATTTCTTACCAGTCCCATTGCTATCATTCTGGTTCAAGAAACTATGATCTCTCACTTGGACTTTTGCTGCTTCTATCTTTGTACTCCAACACCATAACACTTCCCCATTCCTCATCTAAAATCTGTCACCACAGCCAGGGATATCTTGTTAAAATGTCTGCTTAAAAATATTCTAATGCCTATTTATCTCACTCACAGAAAATACCAAAGAGTTTCCAATAGCCGACAAGGCCCTACATGATAAAGTTCTCAATTCATGGTCCACTATTAACCTCCACTTCCATGAATCTGCTCTAGCCAGCCCAAGCACTTGTGCTGTTCTTTCTGCATGCCAGACTTCCCTCACTGGAAGACATTTGCTCTTGCTGTTCCCTTAGTTTATAATACCTTTTTTCACCAACGTCATGGCTTATTCCCTGACCTCCTTCATGTCTGTTCAAATTTCATCTCTTCAGAGAGATCTTCCCAATTTAAAATTACAACACTCCTCAGAGCGTCCTCACTCTCAGTCTTCTGTGCTTTATTTTTTTCCGTGTCACATACCACCTTCTAATGTAATTCACTGATTTATTATGCTTATTATATATCTCCATACAGTAGAATATAAGCTGTCTGAGGTCAAGTTTTCTTGTCTGTTTTATTTGCTATGTTATTCCAAGTGGGGGAAAAAAAGCATGTTTAGAAAGATACAAAATATACCAGTTTTAGAATAGTGAACACATCTGGGGAAGAATGGTAAGGAATAAAACTGGATAGGGATGACCAGGTGGCTTTAATTTTAGTATTTGTAGCATGTTTTTGTTTTTTTAACAACAAAGGACCCCATCATTTTTGTTACATGTTAATGATAGGTACAAGGGTTCCAGTTGTATCTGTCCTCTGGACTTTCTGAATGTTTAAAATATTTTATAATGTGAAAAATACTGGGCAACTCGGTGGCTCAGTGGGTTAAAGCCTCTGCCTTCAGCTCAGGTCATGATCTCAGGGTCCTGGGATCGAGTCCCGCATCGGGCTCTCTGCTCAGCAGGGAGGCTGCTTCCTCCTCTCTCTCTGCCTGCCTCTCTGCCTACTTGTGATCTCTCTTGCTCTCTCTCTCTCTCTCTGTGTCAAATAAATAAAATATTTAAAAAATGTGAAAAATACTAATTTACTAAGAATGAGAAAGGGTGGCACATCCAGCAACTGTAGGTCTCAATGACTGGAACTCAGAAGGGAGAGAAGGGCAAATGGCAAAAAGAGAAAAGAGAGAGAGCAATAGCTGGGCATACGGTAGTAATGGGAAGTGCGGCTATTTTATACAAGGGTATTTAGAACAGGTGCCATAGAGTAGTGCTTCTCAAGCCTCAAGATGCATAGGAATTATGGAGGGCTTTGTTTTAATGGACAAATTCCAATTCAGTTGCTCTGAGAGGGGCTGTGTCCCTTGTAAGACTCTGCCAGGTGATGCCAACGCCCCCGGTCCTACAGCACTGATACTAGGGTCCTGATGTGTAGGATCACTAACATGGCTGCACACTGGACTCCCTTAGGGCACTGTAGAAAATACTAATGTCTGGGTCCACACCCCCCAAAGATTCTGATTTAATTATCTTTGGGGGTGGTCTGGCTACCACCCAATATTTTAAAAGGTGATTTTTTTAAAATTTTATTTTTATTCTTTGCCCAAGGGGTACAGGTCTTTGAATCATCAGGCTTACATCTTTCACAGCATTAAAAGGTGATTTTAAAGCACAGCAGAATTTGAGAAAATCTGTAGGGGGCCCAGGTTTGGTGCCTTGCTGGTATCCTGCCTTTTCTGAGGGCTCCATCATGATTCCTGTGTCCTGCAGTCTCCTTCTGAGTGGTTTTGGGGTAGGGGTCTCCAGGCTGTACTACTGGTGGCTGTTCAGGTCAGGCCACACATCAAAGATTAGGACCCAAATGCAGACATAGGCTGGACATCTAACTGGAGTGCTTTTTACTAAATGAGGCCTGGCTGGCTAATTATTTCAATACCTGACTCAATATTATATGCAATGCAAAAGCAGGGAAAACCTAGGACTTCTGGGAAAGAAGCCATCAGAGAGGCTGCCATCTGTTGGCAGACCAACAAACCGATGATTTGATCATTCAATTCATTTATTATTTTCAAAATGTATTGATGGTCTGATAGTTATCAGACCTATAACTTAATGGTGAAAAAGACAGACTGTTTGCAATCCTGGTAGGGCTTACAGTCTATCAGTTATGACTTATCACAAACAACTTATGACACCATTGTGGACTTATTTATAACGTGGTTGTTGTGTGCATATTTTGTTTCCTGAAAGAAGGGCAGAAGAGGTCTAAGGGAAAGGTTTATCTCAGATGATGGATAAACTGAAACCTGAAGGATGAATAGTAATCAGTGAGGGGAATGGGTAGGAGGCAAGGGAAAGCTGCTGTTGAATACTGAGTGTTAGGCTCTTTCTCAGGGGAATTTTCAGGTGCTTAAGCAATTTCATTTCTCTTTCTTCCTCAAGTATTTTTATAAAAAGTTTTTAGTAACTATTATCCCAAATGTTTCACTGTATTTTATTTGTTTGTTTGTTTTCAATCTGAAAGATCCAACCTATGTCAGCTATGGTTCCAGACCAGGCAAACCAATGAGAAGCATAAGAAACATGCCGCAGGGGAGCTGAGCTCTCCCCTAGTTGCAATGTGGGTAATTGTTTGGAGAGGCGTTGGAGTGGAAGGAAGGGAAAAAGGAAGTGAAGGGTGTGGGAAGAGTCTAGAGGTAGTGAGGCCAACTTGAACACAGGTGCTCTGGATCCAGTGAAGGATGTCAGTGTCGGGGGTGTGACTGAAGAGAAGCAGTCTTGGCGGGCGGGGTTGTTTCACGATGGGATTTTGTGACTGGGGGGATTTGGGGAGAGGAAGGATGCATGGAAGATCCCAAGGATTCAGACTCCTTAGCTCATATGCAGGTTTCTTTTCTGTGTTTCATGAGTCTCTAACCTCATAAGCACCGTTTCTTGACCGTACTCCTATCACGCAATTTCTGTTATTGTCTAAATACTTTAATATCTAGTAATTCTAGACTTTTGATGGCCTAAGTATTTCCAAATACTTAGTAACAGTAGGAAAAAGTGAAGGGAATCAAGTTACCTGATTTTTTTTTAAACCTGCTGTTTTTTTATGGGAAATGGAATATTACATAAATGGAAGTATGCTGCTCGGCATACCTTTTGTTCCATGTGCCTTAGAATATAATGTTGCTGAGTCCCTGGGCCACAGCAGAACTGACTGTGAGATAGTTTGATGCTGGAAGGAGGGGGGTGGACATGCCAAATAGATGGAAAAAGTAGTACTTAAAGAAACATTCAATCAAGAGGAAAATTTAAAACTCAAACATAAATATTGACAAATATAGCAAAAATATTGACAAAATATTGACAAAAAGCCAAAAATATTGACAAAATACCATGACAATGTCTTCACCTTGGTTAATCATTCTGTTCAGATACATTTGTCATGTATTATATAGACACCTAGATATCTTTTATTATGAGATAGTGAAATACTTAGAAATGAAGAACTACATATAATCTTTAAAAAATTGGCAGAAACCATAATAGTAATTTTCAACTCCCACTCCAAACAAGTGCCACTCCAAAAGTGATTTTAATCTTTGACATACTTCTAAGCAATAAAATTTTAGGTGAGGAATGGGGAGAAAGGATGCTATTTCAGTATTTCTTGTTAGAATTCAATAGTTTTTCTGGTATACTTTAAAAAACATTTTAATAAGTATTGGGGAGAGGTGATCCAGCAATTACTGGAAAAACTATAGGTCAGACACAATTGCATTTCATGCTATTATTATTATGGTTATAATACATGAATATATTATAATGCTATTACTTATGTCCTAACACGAAACCAAAATATAAGCTAATTCAGAGGACAGCCTTAAGTACTAACAGTACTTTCTTTAACCAAAGATTAGAAAATTTGATAGAAAACATTTTTTAATCTAAAAATATGAAGAGAAAAAATTTAAAAATAAAAATATGAAGAGAGGAGGAAAGCAAAACAAATTCTTGGTAAGGAAACATGTCTGCATTTAAAGAGTTTAACAAATTGGGTTCATGAATTTTAGTAAAGGAAAGAATTCAGCCTCTCCTAGCTAGAACAATGACTGGCATTGTGATATTAACTTTTCTGACATTTATATTCTATTGACTTGAAAAGTTTGATCATCTCACTAAAATTGGGAGAGCAAAGAACCAGAAAAAAAAATATGAAAATGACAGTAATGTTGAGATGATAGAGCTCAAGGAGTTCCTGTGTTTTCTTTTTTTTTTTTTTTTTAGGTGAGGAGGGGCAGAGGGAGAGGGAGAGAAAGAATCTTAAGCAGGCTCTGTGTCCAGTGCAGAGCCTGATGCAGGGCTTGATCTCACAACCCTGAGATCACGACCTGAGCCAAAATCAAGAGTTGGATGTCCAAATGATTGAATCACCCAGGCACCCCAAGAATTCCTGTTTTAATTACTTCTTTTTTTTCCATTGAGGAAGTAATTTGTGTGCTTGTAGTTATTTACTGTTCAAACTATTTTTACACATTTAATTTGTACTAGTGCTTTGGGTAAGTCTTACTGGGTAGATAGAATACAAAGGCAAAAATTCAGAATCAGAAAAGTAGAATGCTTGTTAAAAATTAGCCTATTAGAAGGATCTCAGTCTTCAGGTTCCCTATTAAATCTACCCTGGAATTCCAAGGATGGTGACTACAACTACCCGACTTGGGTAACAAGCTCGAGTCTATATTACCTTATTTAATCATTAACAGCACCCAAGAGATGGGGGCTGCTACCCTTATAAGAAACAAAGGTGAAGGAGCTGACAGAACTTGAGTTTGGGAAGGGGTTTCTCGTTTTTTCTTCTTAAAATTTAGAAGCTCTAAGCAACCTTTTAACTTTTCTTGTTTGTATTTAGGTTAACTGAAGCCCATATTTTATAGATACCTGTGGAAATCTCTCTCAATTGTTCCTCAGGTCAGTTTATCAAAGCTTGTGTTGGAGCCTACAGATAAAACAGAAGTTGAGGGAAGGAAGATGCCCACTCAGATAACACAGTATGATAATAATATGTTAAAATATAACAAGAAGACCACTTTTAATACTTCTTATTTAGGATAGTCTAATTAATGTTGATCCATTTGATGCCGTTCTCTTCATTCCAGACGAATTTTATTCTTGTTTTTGTTCTTATAATGTTAATTGTTATCAAATATCTCATAAAGAGGAGGGACCTGCAGGAAGCTCAGTGGCTTTCACCCCCAAGATTTTATCTCCACGTGATTTCAAAATTACAGTTCTTGGCTTTGAGGGATGCAATAATAAAAAGGGGCAGACAAAACAAAACAAACCAAACTACAACTTTACAAGAATTAGCTTAATGGCACATAGCCACACATATTAGTAAAGGGTCTAACAAGTTTGAAGCATGAAATGTAGCTATAGAAAGGACAAGAAACAGTCTCTGCTAGCTAGAACAAAGGCTGATATTGTGAGATTTCAGTGGCATAATATACAGGCTTCACATAAGAGTTCTGGTCAGTGAGACATAAAGGAAGTGCTTCATTAGCTATCATAGTGCATACCTCTCAGGCTTGTACCACGGGGCAGCACGCAGCAAGGGCATGGGCGCAAAGAATGAACTATTCACTCAGGTTTCATAATCTTGCTCTGTTTCAGCCTCCTGGGTTGACAGCTTTCAAGTTAAGCATGGAAGGCTCTAAAGAAACAGTCTTACATTCTTCAGTGATAGAGTTTGTTTTTGGAAAATGCCTATCTAAAATAAGGAGATAAAATAAGTTGAGTCTGTGAGCTCAATTTATTGCATTAGACGTCTTTCCAGAGCATAGTGAGATTTTTATGATTGCTTTGAACACTTCAATAAAATAGTTCTAAGGAAATGGTTTCAAATGAAATTATTTGCAATTTCTATGTCATTCAACCCTATGCAATCACATGAATATTCATTTTACAGTGAAAGCTCACTTTATAAGTAGGAAAATTACAGTAAAATGTTTTGCGAAGATATGGAGAAGAAAAATCATTCTGTGTAGCAGTTTTCAGGAAAGCCACTGTAAATTCCAATCTTTTTCTCCATCATCCGGAGTCAGAGACCTCTGGCCCTCAAGAAAACACAAAACTACATAACTCAAACTTAAAATAATGACAACATTTCTGGATTCATTTCATACATCCTCTGAGCTTTGAAGAGAAATGTATTATAATTAGGTCCCAATTTATATTAATTTCCTAGATGCCAATGTCAGTATTAAATAGTATTGCCCAAAGGTCCAGGGACCTGACTTCCTAAAATTACATAAAGATGACAAGAATGGTTCTCAATTTGAAGTACAGTGAAGGGGAAGTAAATAAGGTTGGAAAACCTATATATTATGTTGTTATCATAGAATTTTCAAGAAAATAACAAAAGAGATCATACAATTCAAATTCATATTTAACATTATTTGTTGTGAAGAATATCACCACTGATGCACTTAAATATATTGGAGATTTTTATTTCTAAAATAACTGAGTAATTTCTGCCTGATACTTGTCTGGAATTTCACCAGATACTCAGATGAAGCAGTGGGAAATCAATGCTTAAAAACATTAAAAATCCTGAAATAAACCAATCGAAATATTTTATTTTTTCTTTTTTTTAAAGATTTTATTTATTTATTAGAGAGAGAGTGTGTGCACAAGTGTGTGCGTGGGTGGGAGGTGGACCAGCAGAGGGAGAGGGAGAAGCAGGCTCACCACGGAGCAGGGAGCCTGAAGCAGCTCCATCGCAGGACCCCAAGATCATGACCTGAGCTGAAAGTAGACACTTAAATGACTGAGCCACCCAGGTGCCCATTTTTTTTCAATCAAAATATTTTAAAAGATCTGTTTAAAATTAAAAACTTAATTTTTTCTTATTTTCCAGGAAGAACAATAATATCTTACTTAAAACACTAAATGTGAGCAATCTCTCTAAAGGCTGGCCAGTCACATTTTTAATAGTGTCAGAGAATATAATTTGTATTCATAAGGCCCCCAAGGGCCTTCATCCAAAACAAAGATACTTCTTAATTAACAGACAAATAAAGTTGAAATTACTCCCTAGAATGTAGCTCTACCTACACCTATAAAGCAGTTGGTCTTTTCTTAAGTCCCTGTATTTAACTACTCTATTTTTTTCACTCAGCAAATCACAAGCAGTTTTACAACAGAAGTCTATCCTGGAGGCAGACTATCAAATCAAACTTTAATCTCTTTTTCATAAAAACCACATGCTGTGGGTTCACTTGCATCACCACCAAATTCTTCTGTTGAAGTCCTAACCCCCAGTACCTCAGAATGTGTATCCCTTTAAAGATCTGGTCTTAACAGAGGCAAACAAGTTAAAACGAGGTCATCACGGTGGGCTGCCAATATTAGATACCAGTATGGCTGGTGTCTTCATAAAAGGTGAAATTTGAACACACAGACATGCACATGGGCAGAACGTCATATGAACATGAAGACAGCCATCTACTAGTCAAGGAGAGAGGCCTGCAACAGACCCTTCCCTCACAGCCCTCAGAAGGACCCAACCAGGGCAATGCTCTGATTTCACATTATTAGTTTCTAGACGGTGAGGCATTTTCTGTTGTTTGAGCCACTTAGTTTGTGGTATTTTATTTTAACAACCCCGGCAAATTAATATACCACACAAATAAAAAAACAATTGATGAATTTCTTCAGTATTTTATCTATCTATCAGAGCTTTGCTATAGTAGAATTTTATAGGATAATTCTGTCATGCAGATCATTCTGACTTTTGTTTTTCAAGATCAAAACCACTTCTAAACTATCAAACGTTTTATGTTTTTCAAATCCAAGACAAAGATACAGCTACTCTAAACAATAAACATTTACTAAACTAGCAGGCTATAAAATAGAAATACAGGTATCAAAGGCATTCCAGTCTATAAATAATAATCAGTCGCAAGATACAGTGGAAGAAGTAACCTACTTTGTGGTCACTAGCATAAAAGTATATACAACAAAATAAAATCCATAAAGAACCTAAGTGAGGAATCTACCTGAAAAATGACGAAGTACACTTGAATACTTGTAAAGACTTGCCAGATTTCTGGATAGGAAGACCCAATTTTAAAAATCCTCAATGCTTATAAACTTAGTGTATTTAATAAAAGACTATATATATCTATAGATAGATAGATAGATAGATATATCTACATCTATCTATCTATATAGATATATATAAATATAGATATAGATATAGATCTATCTATCTATCTATATATTTTTTTACTTTTATCCTAAAGCAAGACAGGTTGGTTATAAAGTTCATTTGGAAAGATAAAGAAGTAAGGTCATATAAGAAACTCCTAAAAGTCAAGGAGACGAGTCTGGCCCTATGAGAAGTTAAAACATATTACAGAGTTTGTTAAAACAGTATAGTGTTGGTATATAGAAATAGAAAGATAAACCGATGTATTAAGGTGGAAAATCCAGGAAAAAAAAAAAACACAACAAGACAAAAACTAAGTGTCTGTGGGAATTTATGATAAAATCAGCATCTAAAAGCAGTGGGGTAACAAAGAAAATTTTGGGAAGTATGGTTGGGATCACTGGATAGCCATACAGAAAAATATAAAATTAGGTTCATTCTTCATATTAGAGAAGAAACTATAAAAAGGATTAGAATGTTAACACAGAGAAGAAAAAGAATCACAAATACTGTAAGAAAATATGAGTGAGTTTATTTATAATATGGGAGTAGACAAAATTTTTCTAAATATGATTAAGAATTCTAGAACACTAAGGGAACAGATGGATAAATTTGCTATATGAAATAAAAAATCCAACTTTTGTGTGGCAAATAGCATAAGCAAATAAAAAGACAAAGTGGGAAAATCATTTGGGACTTATCTCACAGACAAATGGTTAATACTTCCTATACTAAAGTCATTTTAAGTGCTTTTATAAGAATTCAGAAGAATAAATTAAAAATCTTGTGGTAAAATGGGCAGTGCACACAAAAATAACTGTAAATGGCCCTTATACACATAAAATGTTGTTCAATCTCACTTATAATAAGGAGAATTTGATTTAAAATTACACTGAGATACAATTTCTTATCCATTAGATTCACAAAAATTCATAAATCTGAATACATAGCCTGATGGCTAGGCTCTTGGGAACCATTGTTCTTATACATGACTGTCAGGAATGTAAAATGTACACCCCCAATAGAAGGGAATTTGGTAGTATGTTAAAAAAAGGAAAAAAAAATCCAACAACTACACATGCCTGAATTTTCAGTCTGCTAATTTCAGTACTAGAAATCTTACTGGAGATAGACCTCCCCAAATACTAAGAAAAACTTGGTTCCTTATAAGACCAAAATGTTCATCAAAATGTGGAAATTACTGTGGTAACCTCCCACAACACAGTGCAGCTGTAAAGGAAGCAGAGGAAGGTGTGTATAGCTTGAAGGGAAGTGATATTCCAGATACGTTTTTAAGAAAAAGGCAAAAGGAAAGTGTAAAGCAAAGTGTAGAATATGTGGAATATAGCTTTTTTGTAAGAAAGGTGTGCAAAGGTATATTGATGTAAAATTTAAAAAAGAAACTTGAAAGAATACATCGAAAACTTCAATTACCGTCTATAGGATACATAATACTAACTACAGAGAAGAAAGCTAAATTTGTCTGCTTTTTTTCTTTTTCCTTTTTTAAAATTGTTTGTACTTCGGAAGAATTTGCAGAGTAAAAGAAACTTCTATCAGTCAAACGCAGTGAACAGACCTCAATATAAGCACTGCAACTCACAAAAAGGCATTTTTGACACAGAGAAATGTGAATACAGAATAATTATTAGATGATATTAAGAAATTATTATGTTTTAGATGTGACAATTATCATAATGTCGTTATATTTTTAGAAAGCCCTTACCTACTAGAGTTATAAACTGAAGTATTTATGGATAAAATAATATTGTATCTTGAATTTTACATACCACAGCAGGGGGTAAAATGTGCAAGGGAAGAACTGATATCTTAAAAGGCTTCAAACTGGGGCGCCTGGGTGGCTCAGCGGGTTGGGCCTCTGCCTTCGGCTCAGGTCATGGTCTCAGGGTCCTGGGATCGAGCCCCACATTGGGCTCTATGCTCAGCAGGGAGCCTGCTTCCCCCTCTCCCTCTGCCTGCCTCTCTGCCTGCTTGTGATCTCTCTTACTGTCAAAATAAATAAATAAAATCTTTAAAAAAAAAAAGCCTTCAAACTGCACATACATTTGACCATCAGTTATAATTTCTGGAATTTATCACAAATGTAGAGCTATGAATGCATATAAAGATTTAACTAGAGAAACATTTATCCTGATAATTTTTAGGATCAAAAAAATCTGGAAATACTCTATGCCAAAATAATTTAATTAGTTAAATAAATCAAATATGTTGAAATTATGTTGAAAAAGAATTTTTACAAATTGAATGGAAAAGCCATATTATTACTAATTGAAGAAAATAGTTTATAAAACAATATAGTCGATCTTATCAACAAAAATTATTCAAAGAAAAATAGAAAATGTTTTATAAGTGTTTGTTCTGAGCTCTTTGGGAGCTCAGAATTCAGGTAACTTACTTAAAATCAATATTGGTGGCTTATCCTTTATCTTTTAAAGTACAATAAACATATATTACCTTTGCAAAACAATAATTATTGAAGTAAAAGGCAACTCCACATAAGGCAATCAATTTTAGAAAAATTATAGAAGACACATGGAAAAAAGAATGGAAAAATTAAGATATTTGTGAGGGAAAAACATTTTGAAGAAATGAAGAATCAGTACTGTCCTGTAAGTTGAAATAATTTTTTTTAACACGAGTGATGTAAGATTCTTTACTCTGCAAACATCATTTCTCACAGTGAGATTTCTGACACATTCATCTTAGACCCTTAGGAGAAGAAAGAATGTTTTATTTTGTTTGATCCACAGAACCAGGTACAGTGCTGTGAAGTTTAGGTAAAGGGTAGAATATTGTTGAAAGATTTGTCAACTTTATTTCCCTTATTCATACACTAGATTCCCTCCTGGTACTGTGAATACCACAATGGCTCCAGGAAGGGGTACAGGCAAATGCCACTGGGGAAGGAAGGAGCTATGACACCTGAGGGGAGAAGGGCTTGCCAGACAGGAAGAAACTCAAAGTGTGTCCTTCTCCCTCTAAGAAAAGAGAAAGGAGAAAGGGAATCAGACAGGAAGACTAACTTATTTTGACCTCCTCTCTCTGGGGTTAAGCCCCATAGCTGTAAAGCACATTTGATTGTTGAGGAAAAGCTGAAAGAAGAGCTTTGCCCTGCTCCCCATTAAGAACTTAGAAGGAAGAGACAGTGTTCAGAAGGCAATCAAGTCGTGCGTGCCATCACGTGGTTAGGCCAGAAGCACCTGATTTATCTCTTCACTTCCTATTCTTCCCACACCCCCCTTCCCCACTCCAGTCAGTCTTCAGCCACAATTCCGTCTGTAAAGGACCCCAACATTCCTATCAGCCCCTAAGAGATGCCTAAGGTTTCTGAAGGAAAATGTTGCCAGCGGAAGTCACCTGAGTGGTGGTGTGCTATGCTGTGGGTGCCAAAGCACATTCTCTCTAGCACTTCTCACGCATGCTTTTCAAAGAAAAAGAGCCAATCTACAGGAGGGAGCCAAAGTACCCCTGGGTGTCCAAGGCCTAGGCAAGATAGCCAGGAGAGGGTTTGACAAGTTCCTCTAACCTTGGATTTTGTCAGGACCCTGGAAGGAACATGACTGACTGTCCCTTGGAAAACACCATGTTAGAGTATTAAACAATTTACTGGGTCATGCTGATTATTAAAAAAAAAATGGTTGATAACCAAATATTCTCCCCAAATGTATCTGCTTCTAGGATAAGGTTATTAAAAATAGTTAGCTTACTGGAAGATATGAATATACTTTATTATAAAGTATAGCTCCTTTGATCAGTATTTTTGGGGAAAATATGGGTTATAATGAATTACATATAAATATTCAGAGAATAAGGAAGGTTTTTAAAATAATAAATGAAAATCTTGAGCTCTTGAGATGCTGGAAATCACTTGGAGCTATTCACAAATTATCTGCTACCTCTTCCTAAGGCTAACATTATATGATAAAATATTATCTGGGTTGAATACATGAAGTTGCAATCTCTTTGTCATCAATGTGAAGCTGGTTTACATTTGAGAGATACTGTTTGAACATTTCAGACTTTTGACCCTTTGCTCCTGAAAAGATGAACATTTTTTGGAATAACATTTAATATATCTGGCTAGACTTGAACAACAACATGGCAGGGGGTGGGGGCTGCTGACCAAGGGAGCCCATTCTCTTGAAATCATCTCAGATACTTACTAAGACCTAGACTCAAATATTTATTAAGACCTAGAAGAAGTCAATTTTCAGAGTCAACATATTATAATTCATGAAAAAGTTATTAATAAAATTCTACCATGTTTTTAAAAAGGCTCTTTTAAAGGGATATGTCACGGGTAAAAGAGTAAATGGGGAGTTCAGAAAGATTAAGATTGGAGTTCCTTGAGCTGGTGGTAGGCTGGATCTGTGTGAGGTTACATTTATTTCTGTTTTCACAGTCATTCAGTGCATTTACTTAACAGATTTATCCAATGCCTTCTAATGTGTCAGGTGCCTGGTGAGCGCTGGGCAACACAGGCTTAGTTTCGGCCATGATGGAGTTTTTAATCTAGTGGGGGGGTGGGGTGGAGGGCATCCTCGTACAGCAGCAAACCATGAAAGAAAGGCTGTAAAGAGTTTGGGGCAGGGTGGGTATGATTCCTTCCTGAGAAAATGGGACTGAAAGGAGGACCAGTAATAAATCATATAAAGAGAAGGGGTGTTGACGTGCCAGTCTGGGGGGAACTGCCTGAACCAAAGACCTGAAAACCTGTTGTTTGGGAAAATCCGAGCACAGAATGTCGTCCCAATCTTGGAGCACAGAAAGCTGTGCAAGATGTGCGGGCAAGAGTCTTGTGGGATGGTTTCAGTCGTTCGATATTTACTCTAAGACATGGCCTACGAATAGGTGATCTAACTATATGATCTGCAGATGTGTTTTTGCCTGCGCTTTTTGGCCAGCTTTGGGGGGGGCAGGGCGGGGCATACGTTCTCCAATTAGTCAGAGGCCGTCTATGCTCGTTTGCCTAACACACATACACTTGTGAAACCCCTGAAGAAAAGCAGTTTGCTAGCTTCTCTCAAGGATTGTTAGACTTTGTACTTAAAATAGAACTACGGAGGAGCCGCTACGGAGAATAGGGAGCCTGCGCTTTGCAAACCGAGCGAGCTCTGTCCCTGCTCGAGCAGTCTGCGCTGAGGGCAGGGAAAGAGGAGGAGCTCAGCGCTGGCACCCACTGCGCATGACCGTCCTCGTTGCCAAGGCAGCCGGGAAGCCTTAGCCCGGAAGAGGATCCTTGCTGAGCGCCGGCTCTGAGACCGACCCCTGTGGACTCCCGGCAGTTCCGAGCCTGTCTCAGTCAGGGCAGAGCGGACGAGGAGCCCAGTCTGATGCACAGTGATAGCCATTCGCCTAGAAGCCTGGGCACTGAGAAGAGCAAGGGGCACTGGCCCAAACGGACATCAGGGCTATGGCAGACCTTTCTGATGGGACCTTTACGGATGAGGTACAGAGTTCGAGTTCTTTCAGCTCCTCTGGAGGACTGCCGCCCTGGTCCCATGCCTCTGGGAGCAAACCTGGGAGTGGAAAGACTACACACTTGGAATATCGAGACAAACAAGCTGAGCTTTCAGACTGCCAAAATAATGAAGAGAAGTTCAGTCGAAAGTGGATCGACTATCTCAAAGGCAAAGAAACCAACTCTCAACAGTACCAACTGGACACTAAACTTCAAACAGAAACCACTCGGGTATCTGACGAGGAACTGAATGCCCTGCAGTCTTTTTGTGCCATTAAAATCAACCTGATCTATCAAAGAGCAAACTCTAAGGAGAAAAAGAGCAGCAGACATAAAAAGCTACAGCTTAGATTGGATGCAGAGGCTTCAAAGAGAGATGCCTTAAACTGTACCGTCCCTGATGAACTTTTGAACAGAATCTACCTAAAAAACATGAGGACAACACCAAAACAGGTGGCGACAGCTACGCAACACATTTCTTCTTCGTGTCCCCATTGCAACAGAAAAAGAGCAGAACTGGCCCAGTCTGCCTTTCTGCGACAGAAGAAGACTTTGCTAGAGTCACTTCTACTCCAAGAGAAGATAGACAAACATCTTTATACCAAAGACTTTCTTACCCTTATTGGAGATGCACATCAGGAGGGTTTTCCCAGGCTTTCAGATGATCCCAGAATAATCTGGAAAAGGCTGAATGAGAAAAGTCAGATCAGATACTATGGTTTTGAAAGGTCAGATACAGAGCAGATGTGGCAGAATGAAAAAAGTGCTTGTCACTCACCCTTTCTCTACCATTTGACCAAACCACCTACTCTATCCAAACAGGAGATAGTGTTTACCAGTGATAATGTGTAATGTGGATAAATATTTCTGTTGTGTATTTGAATAATCATCATTTTTACAGGTCCTTGGGAAACTAATTTACGACTTGACTATGCTTCCTTCACAGATATGTGGACTAAAATCTCTCCATCCAGTATGGTTTTGTTTGTTTGTTTTGTTTTGTTTTTTGATTATAGATGGCAACACTATAGTTGGTATACTACAAAATGTTTAAAACAATCCAGGAAAGAGATGTTGGTGGTTTAGACTCGGGTATGACAATACAGATAGAAGTACAGAGATGTCAGAGATACTTAGGAGGTAATAACTAACAGTCTTTGATGAAGAAATGGATATGGGACTTAATAAAAGTTGAATGTTACTAAGTTTCTGACTTGTGTACTTGGATGAAAGATCTCTTATCATTAAAGGAACTTTGGAAAAGGATCTTGTTTGATGGTAGTGATTAAGAATGTGAGATTATTTGAACATGGTTAGTTTAAGGTATATTTAAGACATTTACATTGAAAAGTTGGGAAAGGACTGGTTATTTGTGCTTGCAGTCTAGAGAAAGGTCATGCCTAGAGATTTGAACTAAAGTGTGGGGTGGAATCACTGACCTAAAGTTGGAAATTGAAGTCAAAGATATGGTAAACATTTCTAGAAGAGTCTGAAGTGAGGTAGGGGGGCCTATGAGCAACTCCCGAGAAATTCAGCAACTAATGGCTGGATGGAAGAGAATAAGCCCGCAAAGGAGGTTGAGAAGAAATGAGCATAGAAGGATAAAGGAAGCCAGAAATGTGTAGTGTTACAGAGATCAAAGAAAGAGAACATTCCAAAAAGGATGGGCTAAGTATGCTAATGCAACAGAGCTCCTGTGAGATAATTTAGTTCTGTATTGGCCTCTGTGGCCCTTAGCAACAGCCACTTCACTTATGGAAATTGGGCTAAGTGGACTGAGGAATAAATGTAATGTAAGGAGATGAAGACTATGAATACGGACTACTAGAAGTTTAGCTGTGCGGGGAGAATGGGGGTGCGGGGAGAATGGGGGTAGCTGGAGATAGATACAGAATTGAGGGAAGAACGCTTGCAGAGAGTACTCTAAAAAGTCATTTTGTTCATAAAGATTTTATGGAACTCTTCTTGTTCATCTGATGAAACAATATTACCCCCTAGAGAATACCATGGTATTTTGAAAATATATTCATTGGGAAAACGGTTAGATGGCATTCTGAGAAATCATATTTGTAATTTCTCTATAAAAATGTAAATCCTAGAATTAGTGATAGTATCTAGAGGTCATTTTTCTACATGTCTAAACCCTAAGGTATCAGTCAAAAATAAATTTGTAAAAAACACAAAATAGTTTTTGTATCATATTCTAATAATACTCTTTGAGTTTAGACCTTCATTTATGTACAGAGATACTGTTCTGTCCTGTAGAAATTAGCATATTTCCTCTTAGTCATTCCTAAATAAAATGGAAAATATTACCATTTTCATAGTAACTTTTTATTTGAAATCCACATGATGTCATGCTTTATCTTTGCCATCTCAATATATTCACATTTCACATAATCAAATTCTGAATAATTTCCCCTTTAGAATTCCTCATTAAAGGTCATAATCCACCCCCTTTGTAAACTAAGCTACAAATCTTAGAGTCATCATTTGTTCCTGCTCTTTTTTATTAACAACCCCCAAGCTAACTTTTTCAGCAAGACCACTGGATTGTTCTTGAGTATCTTCTGACCATGAGTTCTCATTTTCATCTTGTTACCACTTTCCTTATCATCTCAGCCCTCTCACTCGTGGCTTCTCTCCTCTTCCCTCCATTACCTACACAGTTGTCAGAACTATGTTTCTAACACACAGACCTGGTCAAGTGATTCCCCTGATTAAAAAAGAAATGATTTATCAGTGCAGTAGAAATAGCTTGAATTAATGCCACATAGATGTTCCTTTATATCTGGCCCATGGTTACCTCTCATCACATCCTCTGTGCCTATCCCCTATCCCCGGACTCCCACGTTTGAGCTTCTCCACAAAACTTGCACTTCCCTGGGCACTCTTGTTTTTTGTGCCACTATTTTACAAGTATGCATTTGTGTTGTTCAGATGCTCTTAATTGCCTTTTATAGCTGGAATACTTTAATTTTTTATATTTCATTACAGTAAATAGGTAACACAGTTACAGGATTCAAACAATCAGAAGGAGGTCAAAAGCCTGAGGGTGCAGTTTCCCAGCTACCCTGTTACCATCCCACTTCATTCTAAGCTGGCCTGCCAGAGCCTGGCCTGCCAGAGTTAACTCTTTACTTGCTGGATCATGGGACAATCAGGTATTCCAGGATGAGAGCAAAAGTAGAAGGAAGTCAGGGAACTGGGGAGTGGCCACTTATCAGTCAGGACAGAGTACGCCTATATTTTAGCCAGCACAACCTAATTAGTGTGTATGAGCTGAATATTCATGTTAACTCTTAAGTAGCCAGTTACGCTAGTTTCTTAAATCTTTCCAGTGTTTATGCAAATAGAAACACTGAAGATAATTTATGATATACTCTCTTCTGTATCTTTTTTTTTTCACTGTGATAATATGTATGTGTATATAAAATTTGTTATTTTAGCCATGGCTAATTGTACCATTCAGTGGCATTATTTACATAAACGAAGTTGTGCAAAAATTTCTTATCACCCTGAACAGAAACTCCAGATCCATTAAGCAATAACCACGCCCCCTTTTTTCTCCTCCTCCCAGTCCCTAGTAATCTCTAATGTACTTTGTGTCTATGAATTTGCTTATCTAGATATTTCATATAAGTGGAATCATAATGTTTGTCTTCTGTGTCTGGCATCTTTTTTTACTTTGGATTGGCATTTGGCTACTGAGGTTGAGCATCTTTTCAGTGTTTCTTGGCCATATGTGTGTCATCTTTGGAGCAATGTGTATTCAAAGGCCTTTGCCTATTTTAAAAATTGGGTTGTTTGGCCTAATTTATTGACATGCAAGAGTCGTTTTTATTTTCTGGATATGAAACCCTTATCTGATATGTGAGTTGCAAATATTTTCTCCCGTTCTGTGGGCTGCCTTTTCAGTCTCTTGGTAGTGTTCTTTGGTGCATGAAAGTTTTTAATTTCAACGAAGTCAGATTTGTCTATTTTTTCTTTTGTTTTCTATGCTTTTGGTGTCATATTTAGGAAACCATTGCCAAGTCTAAAGTCATGGAGATTTGTCCTTATGTTTTCTTCTAAGTGTTCTATGGTCTTAGGTCTTATGTTTAGGTTTTTAATCCATTTTGAGTTATTTTTTTAATTTATGGTGTGAAATAAGGCTTCATTCTTTTGCATGAGGATATCCAGTTTTCCCACACAATTACTGAAGAGACTGCTCTTCCCCATTAAATAGTCTAGGCACCCTTGTCCAAAATCAGTTCACCATAAATGTGAGGTGTATTTCTAGACACTAAGTTCTATCCCATTGATCTAAAATGTCTACCCTTATATTTGTGCCATCATGTTTTATCACTTTGCTTTGTAGTTAGTTTTGAAATGAGTAAGTGTGATATCCTCATCTCTGTTGCTCTTTTTCAAGACTGTTTTGGCAGAATGCCTCCGTGGCTCAGTCGGTTAAGCGTCTGCCTTTGGCTCATGTCATGATCCCAGGGTCCTGGGATCAAGTTCCACATCCATAGGGCTCCTTGCTCAGCGAGGAGCCTGCCTCTCCCTCTGACTGCTGCTCCCCCTGCTTGTAGAGATTGTACCCCTCTTTTGTCCTCCCCATGCTTGCTCCCCCACCGACAAATAAATAAATAAAACCTTTAAAAAAAAAAAAAAGACTGTTTTGGCTATTCAGTGTCTCCAAGATTCCATATAAATTTTAGGATGGGGTTTTTCCATTTCTGTCATAAGCGTTAATGGAATTTTGATAGGGATTGCATTGAATCTGTAAATTTCTTTGATAGTATTGTCATCTTAACTATATTAAGTCTTCTAATCCATGCATAAGATGTCTTTCCATTAATTAGTTCTTCTTTAATTTCTCTCAGCAGTATTTTATAGTTTTCATTGTGTAAGTTATGTGATTCCTTTATTTAATTTATTCCTAAGTACTGTATTTTACTCCCTTGTTTGCTATTGTAAATGAATTTTTTTTTTCCAATCCAGTATTGTTTTGGACATCCACTGCTAGTGTATAAAAGTACAACTGATTCTTGCATGTTGATTTTGTATCCTGAAAGTTTGCTTGAATTCACTTATTTGCTCTAACATTTTTTAATGGATTCTTTAGGGCTTCCTAGCTATAAGATTATGTCATCTATGAACAGAGATAATTTTACTTTTTCTTTCTAAATTGGGTATCTTTCTTTTTTCCTTATCTAATTCCCCTGGCTCTAATTTCCAGTACTATAATGAATAGAAGTAGAGAAAGCAGGTATGCTTGTCTTGTCCCAGGTTTTAGGGCAAGAGCTTTCAGTCTTTTACCATTGCGTATGATATTAGTTGTGGGTTTTTTATAAATGGGCTTCTTATGTTGAGGGATTTCCCTTTTAAATCGATCAAATGTCTTACCATAAAAAAATGTTGGATCTTGTCAAATGGTTTTGTTTTGTTTTGTTTCTGCACCTGTTGAGGTGATCATATGGTTTGGTGTCCTCTTTGACCCAACCTAAAAACTTACCTTTGTTGCACTCATCCCATAATCTTAAAACAATGACTAGTCACAATTAATTATGCTCCTAAGGCATTAATATAAATCCATATTATAACACTGTGTCTTAATATGTTTTTCTTTCTCACTTGACTGTGAGCATGTCAAGTGCCAAGACTTTGCATCATATCTTCAGTGCTTAGCAGAGCTGAGTGTGATAGTGCTGAACAAAAGCTTCATGGATGAAAAAATGAGTGTATCAAAACCATGAGACTTAATATCTCTTTTGCACCAAAATAAGAAAAATAATCTGCTGGCATCCTCTTTTCTGTCAACATTCTGCTTTTGTGTAGCTGTTTCCTATAATTTCTCTTTCCGTGGACTGGATTCCCTTTTATCATGAATATACATACATTTTCTTAGTGGCAAATTAGCAGAATGTTTTCGATACGATATCTTTCCAGAAGTATGTGACTAATTAATACAGCATTCATTTTATAGAATATACAGATATTTCTCTGAAACCCACATTTTCAGATAGAAGAAATCATCTGAATTATTAATTTTAAAGATAATTCATGACTTTCTGCAATTTTGAAGGGTGGTAAAAATTCTTGCTGCTAAACTTGAACAAAATTTTTTATTGTCTCTGAATATATTCAAAAGGAATGAATATCCTTTTTCCAAGCTCTTTATAGCCGTACTCAAGAGATTCCAGTGCAGCTGGAAAGGAAAGTCCATCAGATCAGATGCTAAGAAACCAAATATTTCCCCAATGCACTAAAAATGTATCCAGCAACTTGGACAGGATTATACAAATACAGAATTTATGTAATTGTAATATACAAATTACGTAAATATGCTTCTAGTTTGTTTTGTAATCAAGAATTATCAAAAATTTCTGCATCTGCAAATCTCTATACATTTAACAAACATTATAATAATGAAATCCTTGAAACAGAAGTAAGTGATGTGCCAGACTGAGAGAAAAGAAAGTTCAGTTCTGAACATCTGAGTCATTTGAATTCCAATCTCAGAACTGTTTAGGAATGTTTGGGACACCCAGCTCAGAATACCTCCAATTTTAAACATATTAGTTTATTTCATGATGAAACCTAATATAGTAACTTAGTTGCTTCTGCAGCAGCATAGTTAAACAACTTGCAAAGAAACAGGAATTATGGCTCTATGAAGGTATGGGCTCTCCCCTAACTGTCTGGATTTGACAGATGAAAATTATACACACGAATTGTTCATTTAAGAAACAGAAAAGGGAAAGACAGCTGAACTTCTGTTTTTAGTTGATAATACCCTTTGGAATAGAGAATTCAGACATTTTCCAATTTGCAACACACTCAAATTGCAGGGAAGACCACAAAATTCTATCGGGGTGCCTCAAATAGTCCTAAAGCCTAGTTTCATTGAGCCCACTGTTTGTTGAGGTATTAACTGAAGTTTAGGAGAAAGTAGGCTGTGGGTTGTCCTATCAAGAATTTGCTTTGGATGTCAAGACTGACGACCCCACACAATGCCTGAGGGGTGATGAAAAGGCTTATTACTCACACAATGAGGGCTTCTCGGGTGGACACAGGGCAGGCTCCCAAGCAGATCTGAAAATGGCTCGAAAGAAAGGAAATGAGACTGGCTTGGCTTTTCTTGTGATTAGAGAGTGGGGCTGAGATGAAGATTCCACCTGTGGGCTGGAACTAGCACGGTTTGAATTTCCCTCCAGTAACAAAAGAGGGAACACCTGGGCCTGCTTATTAGCTAGCCCAAATGGAGGGCAGAAGGGTAGGGCCTGAAAGTTTTGACTGTCAAACATCAAAAATGGAATCAGACTATTATAACCCAGCCCTGATAACTGATAATGGAAATACACCACAATGCATTTAATTTAATTTTGACTTGATACAGTACCCCACAATAATGCTCTGTGAATCCTATAACCCGAGACTGGGGAGGGTGGTGGATGTTCCACTGAATACCTTGATCAAGAGCCCAGCATGGTGTGTTTTTAGAAGCGAAATGGTCACTTGTAACAATGTCTGGAGCTCCAAAGTGGATAAAGTGAGGCCTGTACTTTGGCTTTACTACGTAACCTTGATTTACATTTTGAGCCTTTGTAAGGCAAGAGATTCCCATAGTTAGGTTTGCCAAAGTGAGAAACTCTGGATAAGTAACTGCTGTTGCTACCATTGGTGGAGGCACAGGCAATGGCCCAGGAGTCTGTAAACATGCAAGATGAAGCCAATTGTTGGCGAGGGTAAGAGGACTGCCTGAAGTTCAGCCAATCTGGCTGACCCTTGGATTCCAATCTTTACCAAGGATGTCCAGATTAAGGAATTAAAAGGAGCAGCTCTCCAGTAAACTCCACTGTGGTTAGTTCTGATGCAGTCCCTAAAGGGTACATACTCCCTTTGCTGTTCACTCATCTGATCCTGAGGGGCTTCCCACATCGCCAGGGCTCAAGAGAAGAGTAACCTCCTCCAGCATCTATCAACCTGCAAGGGATGAGGCTAGAAGAGGCACCCTCTCCTGTAGGTGGAATACTGCAAAAGGTCCAGACTCTGCTCTGTCTTGCAGCTAACATTTCTATCTTAACAAAGAAGCTGTGGTATCTGTGCCGAGCTGGTAGAATGCTGCCTCCACAACCCTCCGAAGGATATGGACCTTCTCAGGCTCAGGGCCAGTAAGAACCTCTCTTTCCACAAGAGCTCAGTATGCAGTCCCCAACTGCCACTCTCATGGAACTGAGAAGGGTAACTCTCCACCCAATGTCTATGGGTGGTCCAGAAATTTTAGGAAGTATGAGAACTATGAGAGGAGCTTGCTGAAGCCTCTAGAGGGAATGATTCTCTGGGGGCAGGAAGAGGGAGCGACTGTTGTATTGCAATTTGAACAGATTCTAGAGCCCTTTGTTACAGGGGACCCAATTCAAGATGGATCAATTTGTAAATGACAGCATCAATAGATTTAAGTAAAATTTGTAAATGAGGACTATGTTGCCTCCAAACACAGTGTTGAAGATGTAGAAGTCATCAGCTCAACAAATAATTTTCCAGAATTTAACCAGGGGTGCTGGAGCTTAAAATGCCCATTTCCCTTCTTGAGCTCCCTCTTTTCTTCCTTCTTTTTTTTTTGTTTTAATTTTTTGTTTTTAATTTTGTCATCCTATCTACCAAAAAAAAAAAAAGATTTACTGAATTTCATGCAAGTTGGAGTACACACATCAAAGTCACCTAGAAAAAATTTTAATGCATTAAAGAAACAACGTCTGTGTGTATGTATGTGTGTGTGAAGTAGGTAGAATAGATGGAAAAAACTCTAAGCCCCATGAGAGGGAAGGAAGGTTTGGAGAAATCACCCCATCCATTTAACTTCATCTTTTAATGAAAGAACATTCCTACAGCCTCTGGAGGTAATCACACATTGCTCTAGGACGACAGATGTTCCAAAGTCAGGATGTGACAATGCCCACCCCTGGGGAGAATTTCTTCCACAATGAAGTGGTGATAAGACAAAAACCAAACAAAATATTTGTGCGACCGCTATCCTCAAGATAACACCATAAATATGACATTTAATGTTTTCATTTTACAGTATTGGCCATAGAGGTAAAGTTACTAATTCTTTAGCAAAGTATTGATTAGAGAAAAAAGGAAATAAGGCTGTGTGAGAGAATCTGTCTCTGCCTCTCGCCTAATTTCTGGTGGTTTGCTGACAATTTTTTATGTTCCTTGGCTCACAAAGTTGATGCCTGTGTTCTCATCAGGTACATGCTGGTGTCATCAGCAGATATTAAAGATAAAAGAAGTTTATTCTCTTGGGGGAGAGCATAATAATTGAATTGATTTTTTAATATATTTGTTAATTTGAGATAATTATAGATTCATATGCAGTTCTAAGAAATAGTACAGAGAGATCTGATGTACCATTTATCCAGTTTCTTTCAATGGCAACATCTTGCAAAACTATAATACAGTATCACAGTCGGGTCTTGTTATTGATACAGTGGACACACAGAACAGTTCCATTACCACAGGGATACACTGACTTTGAGATGCCTGGAGATACTGGTCAGGTAGGACTTGTTAAGGTGGAATTCTATAGAAACTCTTCCTTACCTAGTTTTAATCACTCCAAGGTACCAGAAATCAGAAATCTGCCAATGCTAAGGAAGAGTCACCTACATCAGGTAACTCAATGTAATAGTACACAGAGGAATTTTTTTTAAAGATTTATTTTTTATTGTAGAACAGGAGCAGAAGGGGCAGAGGGAGAGAGAATTTCAAGCAGACTCTGCTCTGAGCACGGAGCCAGATCTCACGACCCTAAGATCACATCCTGTGCTGAAACCAAGAGTCGGAGGCTTAACCGACTATACCACCCAGGCGCCCCAGGAATGTTTTAAACTTAGGATTCTATGGATGTCTAGCGGGGTTTTGGAAGTACACGTAGGTAGACATTCCACCTACAATACGAGATCTACTCAGGGAAATTGTTTATACACACAGACTCACACACACATGCGTGCCCACAGATGCGTGCACTGAACACCACAAGAATATACAAGCAAGGTACAATTCTTATTAGAAGATTCAGAAGTCTGTGAGTGGCCACTACATGAACCCCCACATTTGAATTGACAATTCTGTCTTTTAGAGGGTGTGTTTCATTTTAACTACCACCAAAAAATGAGAAATTAAAAACAGCTGGAACATATGTCTATTTTCACCTCCTCCATCTGGAACTTTGTTTTTGGATATCACAGACATTTTCCAAACAAAACTCTGTTGAACAAAATGATAAATGTGGAAGAGACATGTATGTTCTTTTTGTTTGAAGAGCTTTATAGATTCAAAGCATTGATGTGTTTTTCAAACATAAAACTAAACCTTTGAACATCACAAATAGTTTGCTTTTGATGGGCGATGTGGCATTGACTTTATGTCTGAAATTGGGCAATATTGTGAACTACAATGCTAATTCTTTAATCAGTAGGTCCTATTTATGTGGAAAGTAAAAATGAAGTCTTTTATTCCATGTTGATATTTAAATAAAAACAATTATACAACTAAAATTATATGCTAGCCGATCTTTCAAGTTTCCGTAATTTACTAATTCATTGACTCTTCCTTAAATTTCCCCTCCAAAACTACAATAGCTAGACCCTTAGCAAGTCATGCCCTAATTATTAGAATAACATTTTCATTCTTTCTCTGACTACCATATGCTTTTTTACCAATACATCTATATATTTCCAGGTTAATATTTTAAAATTGCTCTGGTAACATCACTCCTATTGCATGGAGACTAAAATCCAAAATCCTTGACCTTTATTATACAGGTATGACTTTGACCTCGGATTTTTAAAATCCTTGGTTCAAACGTCAGTTCTTCCAATTACAACTACATTTTGCAAAGACTCATTGTCCTAGACTAACTGATGAGTTAGTTATAAGGGTCTGAAATCAGGTAATAGCAGAGAAAAGAGATGGAAAATAGAAAAATAATGGAGATAATAGAATGGATAAATTTTGTCAACCAATTGATTAAAAGAGAGAAAATGGCATCAAGTATGTTATTTACCTTAAGTTACTTTGCAGATTACCTGAGAGAGAGACAGAAAGAGAGAATCCAGAAAAGAGGTTTGGTATAACAAGGAAGAAATCATTATTTTGAATTTTGTGTAAGACTTCTAGGTGACTGTATTTACTCCACAGTTGTTGAGAGCCGGGGAAAGAGAGCAGAGGCAAAGATGAAAGTTTTGCAGGCAGTAAAAAATTAAAATTGCCATGTTCATCCAACATAAGACTATTAAATATAAATTCACTGTGCTACAAAAAATATAGCTTAGGGGTATAGCATATTTAAAACCCCCAATTTTACTGGATAATAAAGCAGTAAAATTAAAGTATATTCCATAAAAATGACAGAAGCAGTATTAAACAAAAGTTCAAATAAAAATCTCGGTGCCATTTACCTTGAACTTTTGGCTCAATGTACAATGATTCAGAAATTATGGCTACTTGACTATCTCAGCAGCTGTTTTCACAGACTAAAGATATGGACTTGGGTTTCATGGTTAAGTGATATTTATTAGACTGGGAGAAATACGGGGGGCTAGGAGGGGTCATGGCTACTCTTTTGCTCCACATTAGGGAAGTTCTTTTGTTTTGTGACCAAGCACATAGTTTTGAGATAAGTAAGAAAGGAGAGGGTCACCTGCCTAACAAGCTAGTTTTACCCCAGGGCAGTCGACCAGGTGATAGATGGAGTCAGATTGCCCTCACATTCCTATAGGAGAAGATATTTTTCACAGTTCTGGACCATATCCACTCAACATAAAACAGAATCTGATAACAATTATGGGTTGCTAGTGCACAGTGAGAAGTCAAATACCAAAGCTAGTCCTTGCCAAGTTTTTCTTTGTATTTTAACCACATGATCCATATTCTTCATTAGGCTATCCTTCATCTGTCTAAACAACAGGCTGGTGTTAGTTTATAAAACTTAACCATTCTTAGCCCAGATACTTATGCATGCTTTTTTGGAATATATCTGCAGAGAGCTAAAATCAGCAGTTTGATACAAATATCTGGAGGGAGAGAGCAGATACTGATTTGTTGACATATGGGGATTAAAGCCCTACAATTGGATGAGGTCGCATAGGGAGCACCTGTTGATAGAGAAAGAAACCAAGGGTAAGGCCCCTAGGTAATCCAACAATTAGAAGCTGAACAGCCAGGAGACCAAGCACAGAAAATGAAAAAAAGTAGCTACGTGGGGCAGAAGGTCTGATAATTATTGACTTTTGGAATGACTTTTAGAAAATTTTAACTCAAGTATTTTGCCCCCTCCCCCTATATTTTCTATTAGGTGATTTATGACCTTTTATTGAAACTACAAAAACTTTTCATACTTTAGAGACACAAACTGTTACAATGTTTGAATTCCATCCCCCCATTTGTCTGTTTCATTTATATTTTGGTAGTCAAACTTATCAGTTTCTACTGAGTTACTTTTTTTTTTAATAAGGAGAGAGAGATAGGGGTAGTTTCTATTGAAAAAAAAATTTTTTTTAAGGAGAGTAGAGATGGGGAAGGGTAGACGGAGAGGTAGTGGGACAATCCCAAGCAGGCTCCACATTGAGCATGGAGTTCGACACAGGGCTCAATTTCATGACCTCAAGATCATGACCTGAGCTGAAATCAATAGTCAGATGCTTAATTGACTGAGTCACATAGGCACCCTGCAAACTTATTGTTTTTGAAGGTACTATAAAACTCGTTGCTTTAAGTGTTCTTCTCCATCCAAAATATGTATTTTTTTCAATTTTTGACCAACATATTTTTCTCGATTTTTATAAATTCATAAAAAACTTTAGCTCTTTAGTTCATCTGGAATGCATTTTTTACAAGTAAGCAGACATTTGTTGAAACTATGAAGTGAATTATGGCTAGGCAATCCTTCAGCCATGCACGGTTCTTTCCGCTGAAGAAATCTCTCTCAAGTCTCCTGAGTACTACGGGTAAGAGGGGCACTGGGAGCAAATCAGCAGAAGACTCTACTGCCTGAAACTGCAACTTCTAATAGTATAGTTTTGAGAGCCTTAGGATTTTTTTGGGAGGGCTATACAATGATCAATCTGTTAACCAGGCTTGGTCATGTCAGCTTCCCAACTATTCTGTTTGAATCTGTTGTATGTAATTAATCCCAGAAATCTTATTGTGTCATGCTCTTTAAACAGGGTCACACCCTCATGCCCCCTCCCTTTTCCTCCCAAATATTCCAAGCCTGAGTACTATTTCTTTTTACTTCTGTTTAAGGGATTTAGCTTCAGCATATGAATAAGATATCATGGTCTAAGGTAGCAAAGTTGTTCAAATTTCTTCTGAATTTCACTGCAGTATTTCCTACTGCACCTCACCCAATCTGTGTTCCAGTTGGACGTGATTTTTAATAAGAGCCATCATCAGTTTTGTGAGGAGCAGGCCAAGAGAAGGTGTTTTGGAGAGGGAATCTGGCATCCCTAATTCCAAATGCCTGGATCCTTTAGCTGTTTTTATCAGCACACCCACTTAAGGAGCAGCAGAGAATTTAACTGCTTAAATTCAGCTGGGAACATGTGGTAGCCATTAGTTCTGTCCATCAACTATCTCCAGTTTTCCTTCTAGGCACATGGTAGGATTGCAATTTTTTGCTCCCCTGAAACCAGGGTGTGTCACAGAGTGTGACCATCTGATTTGCACCCATCAGTGACGTGTTGAGTGGAAGCGATGTGTGTCCCTTCTGGATGGAAGCTCTAAGTATCGATTCGCTCTTTACCAACTTGCCAGCTCTACACAGTGGCTTTCCTAACAGCTTGGATCTTGGAGAGATGGGTCAATGTAAAAGACAGTGATAGAGGTGCCTGTGTGGCTTAGTTGGTTAAGTGGCTGCCTTTGGCTCAGGTCATGATTCCGGGGTCTTGGGATCGAGCCCCGCATCGGGCTCCCTGCTCAGCAGAGAGCCTGCTTCTCTCTCCCTCTGCCTGCTGCTCTGCTTACTTGTGCTTTCTCTCTCTCTACCTCTCTGTCAAATAAATAAAAATCGTTAAAAAAATAAATAAAAGACAGCAATAGGCGCCTCCAATGCGAAATAAGCCTTTTGTTGTTTTAAGTCACTTACCTAATAGAGTTATTTATATTTTTAAAAGATTTATTTATTTGAGATTGAGAGAGAGTGGGGAGGGGCAGAGGGAGAGAATCTTCAGTCAGACTCTCTGCTGAGCTCGGAGCCCAAGACTCTGGGCTGGATCTCATGACCCATGTGATCATGACCTGAGCTGAACCAAGAGTCGGACACTTAGTCGAGTGAGCCAGGCACCCCTACGCTTATGCTTAGAGTGTCACGGAGCACCTCCTGGCTGACACAAAACTGGGTTTCCCAAAGTGAGTGTCTATGGGACAAACTGGATTTGACAATTTTAGTAAACAGAACTACTGCTATTAGTTAGAAGTGATAAGTAAAAATTTATTAGGAAACTGGTCCTGCCCAACCCTGAGGAAAGGCTGTCCTGGGGACAAAGAACTTTATCCATGTGGGTGTGCTCATAATGGTTACGTTGTTGTACACCAGGGTGAAATAGTCATATTGTGACAAAGCACAAGCCAAGAAATTGAGAGAAAATACCCATGTAAGAATCCTCACCATATGATAGTAATAAAACTTGAATAAAAATAAACACGAACCCCAAATATAAGTCTTCCTGACTTAAATAAAATCCTCACGACCTTCTGAGGTTTAGGCCTCTTTTATTGATTTTGCCTAGGGCAATATGGTTTACTTAGGCCTGTATTCAGTTTAGAAGAGTTTTCTGTAATTGTTGATTCTATAGCCAATGTTTCAATTTATTTTGGGGGAACAACTGAATTCCTTGCTTCTCTCACTGCTATCTATCCTAACGTCGTATCAGATTCTCTCCCGAGTCACTTCTACCTCTTTGCCTGCATTCTGAGAGAATTTCCACAAATCTAGGCCTCACAGAGCTCTTCAATTTTCTGCATGATGCTTAAGTATCTATAACCCTCATTTTCATTACACATTATACATTTTCTTTTTTCTAAACCCAGGGTCTTTACCTTTCTTATCATTGCCTTTTCAAAACAATATTCTGACCACTGTCAAGACATGTATTTGCAATCTAGAGATCACTGCAGAAGGTTTTCAAGCAAGTTAGGAGCAATGACCCAATTTCAGGTTGCTTTTATTTTATTTTATTTTAAAATTTCATACACAGTATGTATAAGTCAACAATTTATGTCATCATCACTTTTAATCTTGTATACTGTGAAAACTTTCAGATTTGACACTAGATATACTCTCAGTCTTTGATTCCTATTTTATTGTGGCCTTTTTTATATATATCTGTAAAGATATCCTTATTTCTTGTGAAAAAATGGGATAGTCTGAATCACAGACACTATTTATCTCTTCAGACATGTAGAGAATCTGAGTGGAATGACTAAAGGTCATTGGTGAAATTGTCATTTTTCTTTCGCTGTCATAGGCATTAAGATCACTAAGAAAGAAATGATAGAGATGCTTCTTGCTCCTCTTCCCCAATCAAAGGCACATTGAGTAACTTCAAAATTTTTTTGCTAGTGAAAATCACAAGCATGTTCTTTTTGAAAGAGAACAGTGTTCTAGATGTCAGGTGGAATCCTCCTGACTGTTTTATTATAAATGTGTTCATTTTCATGAAAGTATATTAACTATGAAACCAACATCAGTGAATACTTGAATTAATGGAAATAACAGGTAAACAGAAACAACATGTGTTTTAGTACATCAAAAGTCATTTTTGTGTTTGGAATTTTGATAAAAAACAATGCCTCAAAATGCCCCACTTTTTTCATTTTGAATAGCCTGGCCATGAATGAGATGAATATCAAATAAACTTTAAAATTTACCTGTAATCTTGAAGACTTCAAAGATATTTTACAATCATTGAAGAAGTGATTAAGGAAAAAAGTAAGAAACATACACTGACTTTGTTGAACAGTTTTGACTCTTGTTGAGTTGAAGAAATCTTGGTGAAAGATATGCTGGTAACTACTAGAGATACATATTAAACATAAACATCCTCTCACGTAGAGAAAGATTACTAATTATGAAACTATGTGTCATTAACATTGTGCCAACGTTGCCTATGGTTTGTTGTATTTCAGTATCTTAAGGAAGATCTTTAAAAGAACTGCACTTTTTTCTCTGTAGACTCACAAATGTTAACTGAACCTAAATAAGATGGTTTCAGTAAATATTGTGAGAAACCTTTGGTCGTGGCACATTATGACTGGACTTTTTGTTTCCAAATATGTCACTCAAAAATGACCTAGAGAAATACAATATTAAGAAATCTCCTTTTATATATGCTATCCACACATGTATGTACGCATGCATCTTCTGGACATGTATCTGATGAGTTTAATAATTTCCTGAATTAAATATTCTTATTATACATAGGGGCGCTTGGGTGGCTCGGTCAGTTAAGTGTCTGACTGTTGGTTTCAGCTCAGGTCGTGATCTCAGGGTGGTGAGATCGAGTCCTGCCTTGGGCTCCACACTCAGTGTGGAGTCTACCTGAGATTCTCTCTCCCTCTGCTGTGTGCACTCTTTCTCTTTCTTTCAAATATATAAATAAATAAACCTTAAAATAAATAAATACATATTTTTAATATACCTTTAGCAAATGGTTCACTTTGTATAGGTTTTTTTGAGATGCAAATGTAAAGACTATGTGGGGGGAAGTTAAAATAGTGAATAAATTAATTTCAATAGTATCACATTTTATAGTCTGATTGAGTAGCTGTATCAGCACCAACCTTGTTCCTTGTTGAGAAGAGAAAGTATTAGGAACTCTGATATGTAGTCTTCTATGTCATTATTACTTTGTCCCCTGGAAGTAGTAGGATGGTGAGGTTGGAAGCTGTTTGAAGACAGAAGGGTGGCCTTTCTCAGCAGAGCCTCTCAGCTGCTGTGGCTCATCACACCTTGAGGTAAGTGCCTTCAGCCTGGAGGGTCTCTGAATTTCAGGTTCTGCCACAGAGATTCTGTGGAACTGTCCCAACCCTCCTCAAGAATTTTGATAAAGAGATTCCTAAAAATCTGTCTTAAACTTAGTTGATACTCTCATGGAAAAGAAAATGTTTTAACTTCTTAGAAGGTGAGTAGAAGATTAGTGTTGGGAATTTCAGGACCACTTGGGTTTAGAACGATAGCAGATGAGTTCAGAAAGGAGGCAGAGAAGAGAATGGAGTATTTTTTGATATATGTAGGGTAGTCATTCAAATGAAAGTTCCTTCCAGGTTCCTCCCAAAACCTTGGCATCATGAAGCTAAAAATAATCAGGTGGAACACTTCACACAAATTATGATTGTGCAAAGAAGTTAGAGCTCAAGAAATACTAGTAAACATTTGCCACAGCCAATGTCTTAGTAACTGTTACCTACAGAGGTGACTATTTCAGAATCATATAACTGTTCTATTGCCTTAAATTCCTGCTCACAGCCCTTGTGGGGGCGGGTACAGATCAAAAGTGTGCTTCTAGAACTCTGACCTCCAAATTCATATGTAAATACACTCTCTTCTTTTTTTCAATGTTCAGTTGTTTGAAAGAGAGGTAAGAAGAGTGGTGCCATCTTGTTCCTCATAGGAAGTCCAGCAAGGACAAGGAGAATTTAGATTTTCCATGTTACATGCCCCCTTGGACTTTTATTGGCCATATATTTAATACTGTAATACTTGTATTATTGGAGCCAAAATTCTTACCAAATTTATTGATATTATTTTTGAACATGCTGAAACAAATTATCCACACTTAATTTGGAAAGAAAAATTAGATGAAAGATGGATGCATTTCCAGCTTGTATATCAAGTTTTTATTACAGTTGACGTTGGACAATTTTCAAACTAGAGGAATGACATAAAAAGTGACTGGGCCATCTGCTTTGCTTCTCCTATTATTTATGAGAATTAACCATGCAGTGTTTGTTAAGACTGTTAATTGTGGCCACTTGAATGAGTTTTAATGCCATGTTAAGACTAAAATAATTTTCCTAAAATATCATCCTATTTTTTGGGCCGTACTTTTCAGCATATTGATAAATTTAAATATTTTATTATTTTTAGTTAAAATAAGCAACTCTTATTTTACATATTTACAATAGGATAAAGATCACAATGTGTGTTTGTGTGTATGTGTGTGTGTGTGTGTGTGTGTGTATATGCGTGTGTGTGATGGAGGATAAAAGCTTGAATGGAACTGCATCATGCACAAACATGAGAGACATCGACCAGGCTATAAGAAATGACATTATGATGCATAAAATATATATTTAAGGAAGATATTTTTGTTCAAAATCAACATCTTGCTCTCTTAGAAGTCCCTACGTAAAATACATTTCATAACTATACAGAAGGATGAGAAAAAAAAACACTTATAGACACATTCTGACCTATTTTAATTTGAATTGATACATGCAAGATTTGAAATTACATCATATGTAGAATAAAAAAGCCACAAGACAACTAAATTTAGCTACCTTTGCGTGGAATGCAGACTTGAATAAATTATCAGGAATTAAAGATGTTTATATAGAAAAGGAAAAGCAGTATCAAGAGTCTGACTACTAATTTTACTCTGCCATCAGCAGTGGTCAGGCTTTTGTCTAAATAAATTTCACCAGGCTTCCATTGTATCATTTTATAGAGAAGCTTACCTTCTTGAGTATTCACACTTTTATGTATAATTAGAATTATCACAATGTCAAGTGAAAATAATTACGATATATCAGAGAAGTATAACAAAGAAAGTGAAATCCAACTAAATCTTCACTGCTTTTCCTTTCATGTGATTTTTCAAATATAAGAGTGTTTTCTGTGTGCTGCCAATCAGAATCCTTTCAAGGACTGCTCTCTCCTGAAGAGGCCAAAGGGAGAAATGGACAAGCCCATCCCTCCTCATCTCTGCTGAGCCCACTTATGGTAGCTCTGCTTTGGTCACTTTTATTATTTACATATTCAACACCTAAGTTCTTCGAAGAAAGACCTTCTTGGCTAAATAAAACATATGAGTGAATTATCTTTCTTTTACTTCAATTCATAAGCTAACATTAATGAATTTATGTTTGGATACAAAAATACACATTTGTGGACGCCTGGGTGGCTCAGTGGGTTAAAGCCTCTGCTTTCGGCTCAGGTCATGATCTCAGCGTCCTAGGATCGAGGCCCGCATCGGGCTCCCTGCTCGGCAGGGAGCCTGCTTCCTCCTCTCTCTCTCTCTGCCTGCCTCTCTGCCTACTTGTAATCTCTCTCTCTCTGTGTCAAATAAATAAATAAAATCTTTAAAAAAAATACACATTTGTATTTTTCTTCAACTGACTCAAAGTAAAATTTATTATCTCATTATTATTTTTGTTACTCTGCTTTAATAATCAATATGTGATACATCACTTTAGGCAGTGACCTTACAATACGATATATCAACCCCAAGTCGACTCCCTCATACCAACTCCCTGGTATACCAACTTTGCCTCACACTGGGAGCGAGACGAAATTTTGAAAAATAATTAGGAAATAATGTTTCTGCCATTGGGAATAGTTGCAAAACTAACATTTTAATTATTCTGGATAAGAAAATCTGAAATTCTGTATATAATATAAAAGTAAAAATAATCCATGTTTTAGTTACACTGAGAAAATTGTAACTTTATTTCTGTAACTAAAATATAATCAAAAATAACTTAAACTAAACATTTAACTTAATTACCAAAAATAAGGCAAAATAAAAGTAGCCGAAATAAATTAACACAGATGACACTTAATAATTGTGAGTCAGAAGGGGTGCCTGGGTGGCTCAGTGGTTAAGCCTCTACCTTCGGCTCAGGTCATGATCTCAGAGTCCTGGGATGGAGTCCCACATCGGGCTCTCTGCTCAGCAGGGAGCCTGCTTCACCCCCCCTCTCTCTGCCTGCCTCTCTGCCTAGTTGTGATCTCTCTCTGTCAAATAAATAAATAAAATCTTTTAAAAAAATTGTTAATTAGAAAACAAACAAGCATATGGATTGAAAAGGTCTGTTTCTCTATAAAAACATGTGTGTTCAAAGCAAAAAGAAAGAAAAGAAAAATATGACATTAGAAGTAATAAAACAGATATATTCACCAAAGCAAGAGAGATTAAAGAATTATACAAATTATTATGCTGACCTCATGTCAATAATTTTATACATTTGGATAAAAAAATAATGCCCTAGAACAAGAATAAATTACTAAAAGTGAGTTGGATGTGATAAAACAAATCAAGATCTATGGGGAAATTTCTGTTAATTGTTTATCAGTAAAATAAAAGCTGGGCTCAGGTGGTTTTTTACTAACATTTTTATATTAGTCAAAATATTCCAGATGCCAAAAAGATGGAGAACATCTCAACTTCTTCTATAAATTTATTGCCAAATACTGGTGAAGAAGGCAGAAACTAAGGATAAACCAAGAAGATAAATATCTCGGAATAAACTATAGAAATTGTAGAAGTAATTTACCCAGAAAATTACAAAACACTATTGAGAGACATTAACAATGATCTAAATAAATGGATGCATATACTAAGTATATGGAGTAGAAGACTCAATATTGCAATATTAATTCTAGCCAATTTATATGTAAATTTAATTCCAATAAAAATCTCTCTTTTTTTTGGTAGACCTTGACAATCTGATTCTAAATTGGGAAATGTAAAGGTCCTTGAATAGCTTGTGTAGTTCTGAAAAAAGGAAAAGCATTATAAATGTTCTTATATAATAAGTCAAATATGTAGTTGAGAAAGGAAAACCAATCTTGAACTTATATATACATATCATTGTGTATGAGGTATGGACCTACTGAACATTCTGATCACGTTTAGTACCCTCATCATGTGTACCATTTGCAAATGAGCCTTGTCTGAGCCTGAGGCACTACCCAATTTTATTAGTTGGGGACACTGACCCAGATGGCCGTATTTCAAGAATCCTTAAGCCCTGTCATTAGAAGGTAGTAAAAAAATATGCTTCTCTTCTTTTGGGGGTTGTGCCAAAAATTCAGACTGTAAAGGGCTCCAAATCATGTAATTCTCAATTATTTCTTTATGGACTTGTATTTAAGTAAGTGCACTATAAGGATACGTGCCTGTTCCTCTGATAACCTTTCAATTAATTTACAAACTCTCTTACAGCATGTATTGAATAGAATTCACTGATTGAAACCTTAAGTAAGAGGAAGTAAATTAAGGAATTCTTAGGGGAAATTAAAACCTGAAGTAATTAAAATGTCTCAATGAGGCTCAACATTTCCACTCAAGAAGTATACCAGCATAGCTCAGACAGATGGCAGGTTCGGTTACAGAGAACTGCAATAAAGCAAATATTGCCATAAAGGGAGTCAAATGAATTTTTTGGTTTCTTAGTGCATATAAAAGTTATATTTGCACTATACTGTAGTCTATTAAATATGCTCTACATCCTATCTAAAAATGTACATATTTTAATTAACATTACTTTATTGCTAAAAAAATGCTACCCATCACATAATCTTCAGGTAAATCATAATCTTTTTGTTGGTGAGGGGGTTCTACCTTGATATTGATGGCTGCTGACTGATCAGGGTAGTTCTTGCTGAAGGTGGGGGTGGCTGTGGCAATTTCTTAAAATAAGACAACAATGAAGTTTGCCCATTGATTGACTCTTCTTTTCACAAATGATTTGTCTGCAGCATGTGAGGCTGTTTAATAGCATTTTACTCACAGTAGAACTTCTTTCAAAATTGGAGTCAATCCTCTCAAGCTCTGCTACTGCCTTATAACTAAGTTTATGGAATATTCTAAATCCTCTGTGGTCATTTCAACAATCTTCACAGACTCTTCATCAGAAGTAGATTCCATCTCAACCCCCTCCCTTTTTAAAAAGATTTTATTTATTTATTTGTCAGAGAGAGAGAGAAAGAGAGAGAGCCAGAGCACAAGCAGGGGGAGCAGCAGGCAGAGGGAGAAGCAGGCTTCCCATTGAGCAAGGAGCCTGATGCGGGACTCAATTCCAGGACCCTGAGATCATGACCTGAGCCGAAGGCAGACGCTTAACTGACTGAGCCACCCAGATGTCCCTCAAGAAACCACTTTTGGGGCACCTCGGTTAAGCTCAATCGGTTAAGCATCTGACTCTTGATGTCAGCTCAGGTCTTGGATCTTAAGATCATGAGTTCAAACCCCACGCTGGGCTCCACACTGGGGATGGAGCCTACTTAAAAAGAAAAAAAAATGAAAAAAGAAAAAAAGAAACCACTTTTCTTTGTTCATTCATAGGAAGCAACCCCTCATCCATTCAAGTTTGATTATGAGCTTGCAGTAATTCAGTCCCATCTTTTGGGTCCCTTTCTAATTCTAGTTCTCTTGCTGTTTCCACCACATTTGCAGTTACTTTCTCCATTGAAGTCTGAACCCCTCAAAGTCATCCATGAGGGTTGGAATCAACTTCGCCCAAACTCCTGTTTATATTGATCTTTTGACCTCTTCCCTTGAGTCATGAATGCCCTTAATGACATCAAGAAAGGTGACTCCTTTCCAGAAGATTTTTTATTTACCTTTCTGAAATCCCTCAGAGGAATCACTATGGCAGCTATAGTCTTAGAAGACATATTTCTTAAATAATAAGACCTGAAATTCAAAATTGTTCATTGATTCATGGGCTGCAGAGTGGATGTTGTGTTATCAGGCATGAAGACACCATGAATCTCATTGTGCATCTCTATCAGAGCTCTTGGATGCCCAGGTGCATTGTCAATAAGCAGTGGTTTTTGAAAGTAATATTTTTTTTTTCTGATCAATTGATCTCAACAGTGGGCTTAAATATTCCATAAACTATGCTGTAAACATATGTGCTATCATCCAGGCTTTATTGTTCCATTTATAGAGTACAGGCAGAGTAGATTTAGCACAATTCTTAAGGGCTTTAGAATGTTCAGAAGAGTAAATGAGCATTAGCTTCAACTTAAAGTCACCAGCTGCATTAGCCCCTAACATAGGAGTCAGCCTGCCCCTGGAAGCTTTGAAGCCAGACCCTGGCTTCTCTTCTCTAACTATCAAAGTCCTAGGTGGCATCGTCTTCCAAACAAAACAAGGCAGTTTTTCTACACTGAAAATCTGTTGTTTAGTGTCATCACCTTCATGAAATATCTGAGCTAGGTCTTCTGGAGAACTTGCTACAGCTTCGACATCAGCATTTGCTTCTTCACCCTGCACTTTCATGTTATGGGCACAGCTTCTCTCCTTAAACCTCATGAATCAACTCCTGCCAGGTTCAGATTTCGTTCTGCAGCTTCCTCACCTCTTTTGGCTTGTATAGAATTGAAGATTGTTATAGCCTTGCTCTGGATTTGGCTTTGACTTAAGGAAATGTGACCAGTTTGATCTTCTATCCAGACTATTCAAGTTTCTTCCTATCAGCATGGGGGCATTTTCACTTTCTTATCCTGTGTTCACTGGAGTGACAGTTTTAATTTCCTTCAAGAACTTTTCCTTTGCATTCACAGCTTGGCTGTGTTTGGTGCAAGGGGGTTAGCTTTCAGCCTATTTCCGCTTTTGACAAGCCTCTAAAACTAAGCTCAGTCATTTCTAACTTTTGATTTAAAGTGAGAGATGTGAGACTATTCCTTTCCCTTGGACACTTACAGGCCATGGTTGGTTATCAGCTGGCCTAATTTCAATATTGTTGCTTCTCAGGGAATAGGGAAGCCAGAGGAAGGGGTGAAAGATGGGGGAACGGCTGGTCTGGGGAGCAATCAGAACACACGTTTATCAATTAAGTCTGTCATCTGAAGTGGGGGTGGTTCAAACAATTACAAAAGTTGTATCAAAGACTACTGATCACAGGTCACCATAGTAAATAAAATAATAATTAAAAAGTTTGAAATGTTGCAGAATTACCAAGATGTGACAGGGACACAAAGTGAGTGAGTGCTGTTGGAAAAATGGCTCTGAAACACTTGCCCCGCACAGGGTTGCCACAAATCTTCGATTTGCAAAAAACGTAGTATCTGCAAAGCACAATGGAATGCAGCACAATAAAATGAGCTTTGCCTGTACAGTTACTCATGTTCTCGGAATTCCAGAAAATGAGCCATAATAGGATGACCAAGGAAATTTAAGAATAACTCAACATTGCATTTTTGGACAATTACTAGATAATCTTCAAGCAAATCTTCTTGACTCAAATCATAGAGTACAGATATAGTTAAAGTGAAGGAAAAGTGACAATATAAAACTAATCACATAAAAATATGATTCCCTTTATTCATAATAAAAATTTCCTTCTATTTTTTTCAAGATTTTATTTATTTATTTGACAGAGAGAGAGAGAGAGAGAGAGAGAGATCACAGTAGGCAGAGAGGCAGACAGAGAGAAGAGGAAGCAGGCTCCCTGCTGAGCAGAGAGCCTGATGCGCCCCGATTCTAGGAGCCTGAGATCATGACCTGAGCCGAAGGCAGAAGCCTTAACCCACTGAGCCACCAGGCGCCCAAATTTCCTTCTATTTTTATGCTTTTCAAAATCTTAGGTAATGGAAGAGTTCTTTTTTATTTAAATCAAACACATTTTAGCATAAAATAATGGGAAGTTTCAGAAACAGCATCCAAGATGAAGTTCTTTTATTACTTTCTTTCTTTTCTTTTTTTACAGATTGGTATTCATTTATTTGAGAGAGAGTACACACAAGCAAGGGGAAGGGGCAGAGGGAGAGGGAAAAGCAGACTCCCTGCTGAGCAAGGAGCCCGATGCAGGCTCAATCCCAGGACCCTGAGATCATGACCTGAGCCCAAGGCAGACATTTAACTAACTGAGCAACCCAGGCACTGATTTCATTATTTTATTTTCATATTGTGTACATATATACATTTATAAGAATCAACTGATCAGGGCCTTTATTTGTATGTATTTGCCTATTTGCAGTGTAAACTCATACTCTAAATGGAATATATTGATTTTATATATAATACCCATTTTATAAAATCATCATGGATACTTTCCCAATTTAAGTTGTAATTCATTTTTTGCTTGTTCAGTACTTCGTGACTAATACATATTTATTTATTTCGGGTATTATATACTTTTAAAAATGGCACTCCACTTTCCTCTAATCTCTTAAGATAAAGTCATACAAATCCCACCTGAAGGATGCCCTTTCAGGTGTTATTTAATGTTATTCTCGGTGACAGCTTCAAGCAGTTCCAATATAATGTCTAACCTTCCACCAATAAGTTGGCCTTGCTCTAGGATTGGCTTTCCACATTTTAGTTCAAGGAAGCAGATTTCTGACTAGCTTTTGAGCTCCAATTCCCATCTTCCAATAAGCAGATGCTATCTGACATTTTAAGGCATAAGTTTCTACCTGAGAAAATTATCACAAAATATTCAGTCCATTTGATCCCATAATATAACTTAAAAAAACAAAAAACAAAAACAAAAAAAACCCTAACAACTTGGCATTGGGGCAGCTGGGTGGCTCAGTCAGTTGAGTGTCTAACTCTTGGCTTCAGCTCAAGTCACGATGTCAGGATCCTAAGATGGAATCCCAAGCACATGGGGCTTGCTGCTCAGGAGGGAGTCTGCTTCCCCTCTCTCCCCCTCTGCCCCTCCTCCCACTCCTGACTCTCTCTCTCTCTCAAATAAATCATAAAAAATTTGGCATTTTAGGGCACCTGGGTGGCTCAGTGGGTTAAAGCCTCTGCCTTCGGCTCAGGTCATGATCTCAGGGCCCTGGGATCGAGGCCCGCATCAAGCTCCCTGCTCGGCGGGGAGCCTGCTTCCTCCTCTCTCTCTGCCTGCTGCTCTGCCTTCTTGTGATCTCTGTCTCTCTGTCAAATAAATAAATAAAATCTTTAAAAAAATTTTTGGCATTTTAGCATATGGGTGATATTTCTCAGGTCACTATAAGCAGAACAAGTATTACTTTTCAGGTATGTGCCCTCTTTTGGATTCCTAGAAACATCACTATTGTAACCAAGTTAATATTCATAGGGAAGTACTTGTTAGAATCATTGGGGTAACAATAAAGCTGGTATATGAGATGACATATACCATATATTGGTTAAGTGTCCCCTGAAGAGCTAGAGTAAAAGAACAAAAAACCAAAAAAAAAAAACATAGACAAGGGGACAGAGGAAGGAATCAGGTGTGCATTCTTTAAGAAATCTGACACATTTAATTTTTACTCTATATAATTTCAAGTTCTAGAAACTGCAGTTCATACAGCAGAAAAAAACAAAAAAACAAAAAAACAACAACAACAAACCTGCTTTGGTGATTTTGTCAGCCAAGTAACCCAGAAATGATAGTTATACTTCATTTTGGGTTGTTTTTCCATAAGTATCTTCAATGTGCTCACTGTTTTTCAGAATTAAGTCTATGTTTTTACATTTCAAAACAAAATATACAACATGGAACACTAATGGGTGCTGGTATCGCAAAAAGTAGAAACAACCACACGCTAAGCGTCTCCTGATGGAGGAAAACAAAGCTAATTTGGAAGAATTTCCTGGCCAAAATCTAGAACCTGAATCTGAGCCATTCTCTTGACTCGAACACCAACTTTCAAGGTAGAAGGTAGAGAAACATGTAAAGTCACACCACAGTACTACAGTCAGGAAGCCCAGATGGAAATCCTACAAGACAAAAATCCAGAGATTTTTCAACAAAGTGTAAGGGAGAAAAGAGATAGGAGATTTTGTAGATTAAGCAATGTCCACAATTGCCAAACTGTGGAAGGAGCCAAGATGCCCTTCGACAGACAAATGGATAAAGAAGATGAGGTCCATATATACAATGGAATATTACTCAGCCATCAGAAAGGATGAATACCCACCATTTGCATCAATATGGATAGAACTGGAGGAGATTACACTAAGTGAAACAAGTCAAGCAGAGAAAGACAATTATCATATGGTTTCACTCATATGTGGAACATAAGGAATAGCATGGAGGACATTAAGGGAAGGAAGGGAAAACTGAAGGGGGGAAATCAGAGGGGGAGATGAACCATGAGAGACTATGGACTCTGGTAAACAATCTGAGGTTTTCAGAGTGGAGGGGGTGGGGGGATGGGTTAGCCCAGTGATGGGTATTAAGGAGGGCATGTGTTGCAATGAGCACTGGGTGTTATACACAAATAATGAATCATGGAACACTACATCAAAAACTAATGAAGTATTGTATGGTGACTAACATAACATAATAAAATTTTTAAAAATCTAAAAAAAAACTCAGTGAATTGCCATATGTGAGCTTTATTTAGATCCTGATTTAAACAAATGTAAAAGAAATGACATTTAGGAGACTACAGGGTAGTTATACATTTACAATTTTTTTTGGTGATAACTAAGGATGCTTATTTTTAAAAATTTGATCATGCTATTGTAGTATAGTTGACTCTTGAACATCTTGGGGGCTAAGCATGCCCACCTGTTATAGCGTTGAAAATGCACGTATGACTTTTGACTCCGCCAAAACTAATAGCTGACTATTGATCAGAAACGTTACCAATAACATAAATAGTAGCTTAACACATATTTTGCAGTGTTATATGTATTACATAGTGTATTCTTACAATAAGTAACCTAGAGAACAGAAAATGTTATTAAGAAAATCATAAGGAAAATACAGTACTGTACTGTTTTTATTTCAAAAAATCCATGTGTAATTGGACCTGTGTAGTTCACACCCATGTTGTTCAAGGATCAACTGCATTTTAAAGAAAAAAGTTAATTTGTTCCAATGTGTGCTGAAACATCTACAGATGAAATTATATGAAGTCTAGAATTTACTTCAAAATAACATGGGAACTAGGACAGACTGAAGGGCAATGTATGAGGAAAGAATGGACCCATGTGTTAATTACTAATGCTTGGTCCAGGATACCTTGAAGTTCATTATACTACTCTGTCTACTTCTGTATATGTTCAAAATTCTTCATAGATTTTTTTTAAGTTATGGAAAAATCAAGGCTTTTCCAGTCTACTGAACAAAGAAACAAAAATAACATAAACTTCAAATTCCTACTATTTCCAAAAATTTTGGTGTTTTTATACTTCCCAACTCTGTGAAGTTTTCATGGAAAGACCTTTGTACTCTCCTGTATTTTGAAATTTTGTTTTGATGAAAGTATCTGCAGCAAATATAATCTTCTGTCATCAGACCATTTCCACCTGTACTGACAATATAACTGAATTTTTTAATTTAAGTATGGTTGACATACCATGTTATTTTAATTTCAGGTATACAACATAGTGATTTGACAATTCTATACATTAAGTTCTGCTCACTGGGGTAAGTATAGTTGCCATCTGTCCCCATTCAATATTATAATATAATTGGATTTTAAGGTGCAGGTATTTTTGCTAGGTAAGTTTAAGACTTATTTTAAGACCCTAGAAATTAAGATACTCAAGGTTTTTAGGTGGAAATACTTTGGATAGCATAGCTGTTATTTTAACATAAAGTAAACATGCTAAATTTTAAGAAAGTTAAATTTAAGATGATGAATAAATAAAACAGTTCAAAGAAGAACAGTTTTGTTTAATAAAATTCAAAAAAAATCTTGCTCTGTACATTGTCTATAATATGAAACATTAAAAATACACAGAGCAATACTTGACTTGTAATCATTTACTCCGTGCATGAAGACAGTGATGGAAGTATGGGCTTGGTTTTCTCATCTAGGCATTAGGGTGCTGACTTTTACTGTCACACATTTCTATATTATGTTTCTAACATCATTCATTGCTATATGAGTCTTAGCAATATTTAAAAATATTAAAAATTAAAAAATAATAAATACAATTTGCAATGTAGACAGTTTGATGAGAATCACTGATTTTTTTCTTTAATATTTTATTCAGAATTTCCTACATGATGCGGAAACAGAAAAGCAGTTGAATCAACCAAAGGAAGTAACAAGATCATAATTAGGGTTTTATAAGGTCAATTTGTAGTAATATTAGCTTTCTTGCTAATCAGAGTAGATAGTGTATTCAACATAACATTAAAAAAAAGATGCACAGTAAATTTTAATTACTTACACTGAAAGGTCCTACACTCTACATCATATTGACAATTTAAATCTCTCCAGTACAACTGTTCAGGACCTTTGCCCTGTCTGAAAACAAATGAATAAATGCAAGTGATTTTAAATTAAGGATGACTGTGCAATTACTTTAGGGAAGAAAGAATTAGCTTATCCATTAGCGTTATAGGTTGCTGTAAGGAAAAACACGCTGTCTGTTCATTCAATTAGCTCTCAACCTCAAGGCAACCAATCATTTCATTTGTAACATTGTTGCTTAAGCAGCTCTGCAGTTTGAAAAAGCTACCCCTTTAGACAATATAACCTTGCGCTAACATATTTCTCTGAGAATGCTTGGATCTATTTGGCACATTAGTTAATTGTCAGGTGGCACAAATGATTTGTTTAATAGATTTTGATCAAATACTATGAAAAAGTTTATGATAAAAGAATACTATAAAATTAATTTTTCCTCATCAAAATAACCATAAACATACATAAAGACTACTTCAAAATACAATGATAACTTTATGATATATGTACTGAAATTATTCAATAAAATGATGGAGATGGAAACAAAAATGAAAATGCAAATCCCACATCATCTGCTTTAAACTGAACAGGTATTTCACTTTGAACTATGCAACAGAAATCATATTTCCTAATAGTTATATAACAGAGCACTGTAACTATCAATTATTGTTCAAAATTCATACTTCCATGAGAAAGCACTATACATTTCTGATGACTGCAACTTCAATCAATACAAGAAAGTGACCCTAAGTATCTCAAGGGTTTTTTCATGTATATTTATACATAGGCATTTTTCTTTACTTAAAGGACGTCCCTTCATGAGTAAAGTATTATGACTACACTTCCAGAAACATGTTACTATGCAAACCTCTCATATAATAATGCATATATACACTGCTAAATATGACAGTAAGTAAAAAAGGAACAAGAGTTTTACCTGGTTAATCACCTGTGTTGGGCTAAAACTGAGTAGAACAAATGGATTCACCAGCAATGTCTCGTCTGATAATCATGAGTGAAGTGGCCGCAGTTTCAAGGGATGAGGGCGGCAGCAGTTTCAAGGGGGTGGGATTTATCTTCAGTAATGAATACTCGGGGGACTGTTTCCAATCAGGGAATGCTGTTGCAGACAATGAAACCATTCTCCATTTGTTGACCGAGGTTTTGTATGTCCAATCTGCTGTGGGTGTATTCATGCATCGGTGCAAGAACCAACATATATTTCCCTGAAGTTTACGGCACGAAGGATATTTTGAAACAAAGATTACAGGAAAATAAAATTTATCTTTCATTTCTTTGAAGTTTTGCCATTGTATATTCGTGTCTCCTAATTTCCCCCCTGTTGGAATGAAAATCATAAAAAGACTTAAGCCCAAGCTATATAATCTCTCAGCTGATGATACCAGAGCCTTCAGGAATAACACTGGAGATTGACACATGTACTCTCCGCCCTGAAAATTTTAATGACGTGAGTAGCTTACTGTTCTGGGACCTACTTTATTCCACTCAGGACAGTGTTACCTGTTAGACGTTTCTTTATATTATTACGGTTATTTACGCAAAGAATTTTCACCAGAAGTGTATATCAACTCATACATCTCACTTCTATATTATAAATATAGAATATAGATACATAAATGTATATTATATTTTAATATATATTTATTTATATTTATATTATATATTATAAAATATAAATATATATTATAAAAATAGGTCGATTTATCTGAGAGTACCATTTTCCAGTTTCGTGCTTTTAATTTATTTTGACACACATTCTTCACCCAGTCCTGTCAATTTCTTCTAAGTATGCAGCCATAATCCAGCTTCTCACCACTCGGACTGCTACGGCCCTAGCACAGCTAAGCATCAGCACACCTTCCGAACTGGTTTCCTGCTTTCCTACACTGCTGCCCTGCAGTCTAGTCTCCATAGAGCAGCCTGGCCCATCCTTTAAAAGGTGAGTCAGATCATGTTATTCTCTGACCGTCCAATATCCTACTACTCTAATAAGTGATCTTAAAAAATTCTCTTCCAACCTCATTTAGAATAAAATAAATATCCTTTAGATGGCTTGTGATAGTCTGGCCTCTCACTCTAGTTTTCTGACCTTACCTAACACTTACCCTTCTCCTCCACTTACCCGCTTGCTTCCGGCACTCTCTGGGCACACTGGCCTTCCGGTGTTTCCTCACAGGTGTCAATGGCACGCCTGCCTCCCAAACTTGGCCTGCTGACTACCGTCCTGGAACACCCCTCCCCCAGACAGATTTCTCTGCATTTAGTTCTTAGTCCAAATGTCAGCAAGAGTGTGGGATCTTCCTTGACCACCCATGGAAATCACAAATACACCCTTCCTCATACCCTTCTCACCCTTTATTTTTTGTTCATAGCATTTATGTATGCGTTTCTTTTTTTACTAGTTATCTCACCCAATGGAATATAAACTCCATAAGAAAGGAGATTTTGTTTTATTTACTGATGTATCTTAGCATCCTGAACAGGGCTTTGCAATGAGTCAGCATTGAAAAAAATATTTCCTGGGGCGCCTGGGTGGCTCGGTCCTTAAGTATCTGCCTTCAGTTTAGGACGTGATCCCGGTGTCCTGGGATTGAGCCCTAGGTCAGGCTCCCTGCTCAGCAGAAAGCCTGCTTCCCCCTCCCCAACTCACCCTGCATGTGTTCCCTCTCCTGCTGTGTCTCTCTTTGTGAAATAAATAAATAAAATCTTTAAAAAAAAAAAGAAAAATATTCCTTTTTTTTCTTTAAATAAAGATTTATTTCTCTATTTTAGAGAGAGAGAGAGTGCACAGGGGAAGGGACAGAGGAAGAGGCAGTGAGAGAATCTCAAGCAGACTCCATGTTGATCCCAGAGCCTGTCATGGGGCTCGATCTTGTGACGCTGCGATCAGGACCAGAGCCAAAACCGAGTGTCCAGCGTTTGAGTGACTGGGCCATCCAGGCACCCCGCAAAAATATTTGTTAAATGAAATGTATGATTAAGCTTCACTTCCTTCTCCATTTTATAGAATATTCTAATCAATAAAATCTAATGGAATAAATGAAACATCAATATACAGTACAGGCACATTTTGGAGATAGTGCAGATTTGATTCCAAACCACTGCAATAATATTAGTATCTTTTTTTTTAAAGATTTTATTTATTCATTTGACACAGAGAGAGAGATTACAAGTAGGCAGAGAGGCAGGCAGAGAGAGAGGAGAGAGGAGGAAGCAGGCTCCCCGCTGAGCAGAGAGCCCGATGTGGGCCTCGATCCCAGGACCCTGGGATCATGACCTGAGCCGAAGGCAGCGGCTTTAACCCACTGAGCCACCCAGGCGCCCTAATATTAGTATCTTGATAAAGTCATTTTTTGGTTCCTAGTGCATATAAAAACTGTTTACATTATACATTAGTACATTATGTGTGCAATAGCATTATGTCTAAAAAATGTACATAGCTTAATTTAAAAATACGATATTGCCAGAAGTGGCTAACCATCACCTAAGCTTTCAGCGAGTTGTAATCACTGACCACAGATCACATAACAAATATAAGAATGAAAAAATTGCAATATTGTGAGAATTACCAAAGTCTGACACAGAGACAGGAAGTGAGCCAATGCTGTCAGGAAAATGGCATCAACAGACTTGACTGATAAAGGGTTGCCACAATCCTTCAATTTGAAAAAAAAATTATCTGCAAGCGCAATAAAGCAAAGTGCAATAAGACAAGGTATGCTTGTAGTGCCTCCTTATTCATGGTTTCACTTTGTCGTTTCTGAGGTTTCAGTTAGTCACAGTCAACCTCAGTCCAGAAGCAGATGACTGTCCTTCTGATGGATTGTCAGGAGGTCAACGGTAGCCTAACAGTACATCACAGTACTTACCCATTCACCTCACTTCATCTCATTATGTTGTCATTTTATCATCTCATTTCATCACAAGAAGAACTGTGAGTGCAGTACAATAGGCTATTTGGAAAGAGACCACATTCATGTAACTCTTACAGCAGTATGTTACTATAATTGTTCTATTTTATTATTCATTTTGGTTGCTAATCTCTTACTGTGTCTATTCATAAATTAAACTTTACCATAGGTATGTGTGTGGGGGAAAAAACACAATATATTTATGTTTCAGTAGTATCTATACTTCAAGCATCTACTGGGGGTCTTGGAACGTATGTCTGTGGATGAGGGAGAGGGCCTACTATATTCTAATAATGGCCTGTGTGACCTTGTAAATCAGCATAAGCATCGAACACATCTTAAAATTTTGACCTTGAAGAACTCTTAACATCCACCATTCCTTCATCCTCTGTTACCAGGCAGGACTGCATCAAACCTATGGACGTTTTTTCCTTGATCTCCTTTTATGCCTATTCAATTGGCTTAATTGTCTTTATTATAAAAAAATATTCTCTGCATAAAAATTAATTTCTTTCTACAAATATTCTCTCAGAAGCTTCTGAAAAGCTCTTAACAGTCCTTTCTTTTTTATATTTTTTATGCAAAGCTTTTTCTGAAGCACTTATTTACTATAGGTCTCAATTTATATCTCTCTCACAATCAAATGATCTCTTTATTCATTTCAGCAAAACCTCTATGTTTATTTTAAAAGCTAAAGCCAAAATATGAGGTATCAGTTCTGTGAAACGGCATGCAAGTAAAAGTGTCTTCCTTCCTGTTTCAAGTGAGACTTCACCTTCTAATTCTATCTTCAGTTAATCCTAGTGGTTATTTCCAGACAATGTGAGGGAAAGTGATATGACCTGCACCTACTTCCTGATTTGTAAAAGGCCTCTATCAATTTGTAAAAGTTCTGAAATTTCTCACAGGTCATAGATCAAGTCACAGGAGGTGATATGAAAGCTATTGTGTTAGAAATCAGGGATATAGAATGCCTAGGATCGGGATAGTTGCAGGTGTATATATATATATATATATATATATATATATATATATATACACACATACTGTATGTATATAGTGTGTGTGTATATATATATATATATGTGTATATATAGATATATGTATATATCTATATATACACACACACACACTGGTGTATTGGAGGTAGCTATAATTTTGGTAAACCAACCAGAGAGTAAACAATACCAGAGTCCTGGTTGTTTTAAAACAAACTGTTTCCAAATAATTTTTGTTTTATATCACTACTAGGATTTTAGCATATTTGTCCATGTCTCTATACATGTCTCTATGTCTCTACCTATGTCTCTATGTATGTCTCTAGGTCTCTACATATGTATGTATCTATTTATCATCTATTATCGACCTAATCACATACTTAGATAAAAGATATTTAGCATCAGGTTTAGCTGAGACAATAACGAATTGGAATGAACGTTGGCCATAACCCTTGGAGCAGGGTCCTGGAGGCTACCTATTTGGCTGAGTCTCACTCCAATTTCAGGGATTACAGAGAGACAGAGTCACAGTGCAGGTGCTGAGCGGCAGGAAGGCCCTCGGGGCTCTGGAGCAGCTCAGATCAGTGTTACTCTCTGTGATGCATAGATAGTTGATTCTTAGTAAAAGCTTCTTAAGCTTAATTTTTAAAATTTTTTTACTATAAATATAAAAGTCAAGGTGATGGCTTTCTAATGAATTTTTTTCCCCTAAACTATGTCCTTTATGTTTGTTTTGGAACACTTTCTCAATAACCTTTGAAGTAGTATTCATAAAATGACTATGTTCCGGGCTTTGAAAATAATTTTCTCAGATCAAATACAAGCTTAAAGTTACCATTTAACCATTCTTCAGTAAAGGAATAAATACATTCATTTCTGAGTTCTGTGTTGTGCTTATATTAAATTACTGTCTAACTGGTTTCCATCCACTTTCCAGATTACCTTAATAGAAAATAACATTACTGCCCCCAGGTCATTTCTCCTGATATAAATGGATTAGATACATACATTTTCTTATTCTCCTTTAGAGAGGTTTAATCTGGCGGCAGCATTTTCTGAATTTGACACTGGTTAAGGAACATTATATCCATTAGTGGCCAAGGTATAGTTAGATGTTAATTAAATCATCATATTCCATTTTGTAGGTGGATTATGTTTTCTGTTAGAGAAAATTAAATTCATAAAATATGCCTTTTCCTTGACAATGGACAATCTTTTTGCCTGGTTAGCATCTGTCCTAACTTCTGCTGCAGTCTGTAGTATAATAGAAAAGACCAAGTACTTCATAGTCAAGACGGTGTCCCAGAAGAAACTGCAGTCATTTCTATACCTGGGAGAAGGCTCGTTTTATATATGGCAAATGAACATTTTTTTTTTGGAGGCCTGAAATCAAACCCTTTTCTCTGAATACTGAGAAGTTAAAAATGACAATTTATATTTCACAGCACCTTTAGTTTAAAGCACTTCAAGGATATTAAGCATGTGATTGTGTCTTCACTTTTTCTTTATGAAAAAAGAACATCAGAATGCTTTCCACATGCTATTGGGTTTGTTAGAAGCCCTCGGTGTCTAAAAGCTGGAATAAAGCCCATTATCCTAGTGATCTTCCGTGCCCCTTCTGGACTAATCCACGGGATTAATGATATTATTTCAAATTGGATTTAAGGAGTTATCTGGATGTTAAAATTATGGTAAAGAGTTCCTTTACCCCAATTTCTATACCCAAAGTTTTAGAAATCTCCTCTCTTCTTTGTTCCTCATTATCCAGTTACCCTCCTCATTCCTAATGCTAGTCTGGCCTCCCTGGGTAGAGGGGACCAGGGTGGGCATTGTTGGGGAGGGGACAAGTGACATTTGCATTGGCTTGAATGTCAGCAGGCAGAAAGGAGCTGTTATGTGTGAGAACAGCATACATTTTATTTATTGAGGCCCTAGAGAGACATACTTAGAAAGCCCCAAGCTAGAAGAATGAATTCAAAATATTGCTTTTAATCCTAACATGTTAACAGGGGCACAGGAAAAATCTCGCTTTATTTTACTGATTTTTTTGTTCGAGAAATATTAAAATAATAATGAAAATTAAGCCTATAAAATGTACATTTTGAAGTTCTTTGGGTCTAAACATGTTTGTGGATTATTCTCTAATTTTATCTTTTAAACAGCTCTGTGTGTGTATGGTATCTGTATGTTTAGGATAATTAGGTATTACCACTTTTTTTTTTTTAAAGATTTTATTTATTTATTTCACAGAGGGAGAGAGATCACAAGGAGGCAGAGAGGCAGACAGAGAGAGAGGGGGAAGCAGGCTCCCTGCCGAGGGAGCCTGATGCGGGCCTCGATCCCAGGACCCTGAGATCATGACCTGAGCCGAAAGCAGAGGCTTTAACCCACTGAGCCACCCAGGCGCCCGGTATTACCACTTTTGACTTACCTATCTGAACACTGGAGATGAGAAAGTTTACACAATTTTACCAAGCATTGAAGCTCTTCTTTCCACCTTCTGTGCAGGCTTCCTTAGATGCTGTCCATTCTCATACCCATCCTATGGCTTCAGCATCTCAAGAAATCATATCGACTTTAGGAAAGCAAAGGCTTTCTAGAAGCCACATCCAGAAAACTTGACTGAATCTAACCACCTCCCCAAAAGAAAGAAGTTACTAGAATTGGCTTACAGTACTAAGGATGCATTCCTAGGGGCTCAGGTAGTGACCACTTCTATCTCTAAAATTAAGCAATCTCCACCATTGGAACTGTGAGCTGAGAAAGAGAAGGGGACTGACATTTGTTGGCAATGGCCAATGTCAGAAGTGCCACACCAGATGGGACTTCCTGCTCAGGATTATTTCTACTGGGAGGCAGATTTATAATTTTGTCTTACAGTAGTTTAATATGTAATGCCCCAGAAAACTGCAGTCACCAGCTCCTGGAATAACAATTAATAATGATTATAGTATTCCCCTTGTCCACCAATATGGGATAGTATTAGTACATCAGTCCAAAAAATACTTAATCTCTGTGTAAATAAAATATAATATATGTAATTCATAATAGAAATGTGTCAAATAGTTGGAAAAGCATGCAGCGTGTTTTTGTGGAAAATGCACCAGCTTTGAAAGCAATGTTCAAAGTTTAGTTCTGTCATTAACTAACCTTGTTCCCTTCAAAAATTTACTTAGCCTTTTAGAGACTCGATGTATTTACATGAAATAGGAATTCAACTTGCAGGATGTTATGAACATCAAATGAGTTAATGCTTATAAATTACTTACCACAACTCCTGACACATCAAACTGCCTAATAAATGATAGTAACTAGTTAATTTATGTTCTAATACACTCATTTTATCATAACAAATTCTTACGATCTTATGTTTCTAAGGATGTACATGTCCCATCTGGAAAATGCTTGGCTTTCCATTATAATACTCTTATTAATGCAGACAAATCATCACATAGTTGGGGTTAATGATCTGGGTAATTAATAAGGTAAATTAGTTCTATCCTTGCTTGCTATTAAAAGCAGGATTTCTAAGCAATGGGAACATAACCCATCCTTGTAGGTTTATTTACAATATACCATGGAAGTAAGCATAATGGATATTGTATCCTGATTTTGGAAAATAGAGCTCAAATCTGATAGAAACATATAGCTTCTAATCATGACCTTGGTGGAGAGGTAAAAGTTTTATTTTGAGTAATATATGGTGTAGGTTGCACCCTCACTTAATGTAAGGCTGCAGAAAAGCTCACACATTTCTTTTTTGAATATTGGGTGAGGCCAGAGGGAGGTTTGCACTAACAGCTTCATAGACTAAATCCTTTTTTAATCTTTTTTTTTGTACTCATATACAATTCTAACTATAATATAATTAGAATATTCTTAAATAACTGAGTAAATTTTCTTGAATTTATTTAAAGGTGAAGCTAATTTTTATCTAGCTGTTAAAAAAGTAAAATTATAGTTATTGGACTAGATGTTTTAAAGCTCATTTCTTACACACAGCTGTCCCTTACTTTTATAAGCGTTTGCAGGAAGAAAGAAAAACTAGCATATTTTTATCTGCTATCTCAGATAATAAATGACTGAAGACTTAGAAGCATTTAAGTACCACTTAAAATAATGAAATTGGCTCTATTTACCACCATGGTGAACAATAATTTAATTTACCCTATTAATAGCTCGGAGCAAATTTAATGCAAATAAAAAATTTACTTTCTTCGATATCCAAATACACTAAAAATGCTTCTAAGTCCAAACACAGCTATATGTATATACATATTTTACTTGAAGTGATTTCATAAGAAAAAAAATACCCTAAAAGCTAAAAATATGAAATATTTCACTGAAAACACATTTCCACTATTGCACCTACTGTGTGGAGATATTTACCCAAAAGCAACTAGCAATGGCAATTAATGTTGGAGGCTTAAGGTATTAGGTTCATTTTGAAAAAAAGTGTCCCTGTAAAAGCAAGGTTAGGCAAATGCTGTCATAAACAGCTCCCAACTCTCAGTGGATTAATATAAAAAAAAATGTTTGTTCCTTGCTCCTATCAACAGTCAAGAGTGAGTTAGATGGCTCTTCTCCAAGCAATGATTCAGCATTCCCTCTTGTGATCTTACCATTTTATAATTTCAAGATAACCCTGTACCATCAAGCTTCTAGAAGGCAGAAAGAGTGAGGAATCTAGCACATTTGATACTTAACTACTTCAGCCTAGAAATGGATATCTATCACTTTCACTCACATTCTATTGGCAAGAAATAGATCCACTGTCGGACCTACCGACTAAGGACAGGGGACTTGAGAATATAGCTCCCCATTGTTCAGCCACTTCCAAGAACGTACTCTATATTCTGGAAGGGGAACATGAAACTTCGGCAGTTAGCTAACTCTCTCTGCCACCATCAACCCTTCAAACATAGATTTCAAACTGTTAGAAAGACAGGGAGGCTGACATATGGTAGATGGTTGCGAAGTGGATTAAATATCAACTTTCTATGCCCTGGAATCTATGAAGAGTTTCTAAAAATGTTTTTTCAGGAAAAGTACATACAATCATTCTGTCTTTTTTCCTCAACTGAACATAATTGAGAGATGAGCAATATTTAGAAGTCACACAGGACATTCTTTTTTAAATTTATTTTTTATTTTTTTTTAATGTAGGCTCCACAGCTGGTGTGGGGCCTAATGTGGGACTTGAACTCATGACCCTGATGTCAAGACCTGAGCTGAGATCAAAAGTCAAATATTTATTTATTTTTAAAAGATTTTATTTATTTATTTGAGAGAGCAGAAGAGAGATCATGAACAGGGGGAGGGGCAGGGGACAAGGAGAAGCAGACTACCTGCTGAGCAGGGAGACCAGTGAGGGGCTCCAACCCAGGAACCTAGGATCATGACCTGAGCCGAAGGCAGATGCTTAACGACTGAGCCACCCAGGTGCACCAAGAATCAGATATTTAACTGACAGAGCCACCCAGGCACCCCTAGGGCATTCTTACATTGCCCTTAGAGAATCAGGGTCTACTAGAAGGTATTGTGACCAACATTTTTGACAGGAGTTGGGCAGAATGTGTTTTAGAGAGCTACTACTCCACATAAGCTCTGATTATTAATATCCGTATGGACAGTCAGAAAATAGGAAAAAGTGACTTTCTCCCTTCTGTCTTTAATAATTATTAAAAGTTTCCATTATCAGGAGGTGGAAATTACCCTCCTCATTATTCAATTGATCGGTTTGAAGGATACATTAACAGGAAAGGGAGTACAACGTGAAAATTTTCTGCTAACAAGAATGGATTGGCATGGAAGAAAAGTCTACCCAATAAAAAACAAATAAACAAACAAAAAACCAAAACCCAAATACTGTTTATAAAATAAAAATTAAAAAAATTAGTGTATAGCTGAGTTCACACATACACATACTATTTTTTAAAAAGTAAGATAAAAAAAAAGTAAGATAAATCTGCACAGGCCACAAATAGAGTAGGTAAAGCTTCAAAGGCTAAAGGAACAGTCAGCCAGGAGAAAGATGGAATATATGACTTCTAAATTAATAAAGAAAATAACATTAAAAAATAATTTTAAAATATATCAGGAAAGATAAAGGTGAATAGAGAAAAAAAAACCTTCAGCTGACTGCAATGACAGTAGAAACAAATCCAAAACAAACTATCAATGCTCTCCATAAATATGAATGGACTACACTTGTCAGTTATGAGACAGAGATTGTTAGATTGAATATGTAAGGTCCATCTAAAACTAAAGGATGAAAAAGATTGATGGTAAAGGGATAATGATAAACCATGTGAATACTAACAAAAGAAAATTGGACTGACTGGACTCCTGTAAGGAAACAGACTTTAGGGCAAAAAAGTAAAATGGGTATTAAAAGGACTATCACATAATAATAAAAGGTTCAACCTCACTAAGAAGTATAACAATTGCGAACTAGATTGTAGTTATCATATCACAAATATTTATAGGCAAAAATTATTAGAACTGTAAGAAAAGATTGAAAAATTCTTCTTTGGGAGAAACTGTATCACCCATCTCTCAATAATGATAGGTGCTGCAGACAAAAATTTATAAAGAAGATCTGAACAACATAATTAACAAGCTTATGAAATGGACAAAACTGGAAAAAAGAAAGGCATAGTCTCTTAAGCTATTCACAAACAAAATATCATTATGTAAATATACTAATGATCAAATAATAGTAAATTATTGCACTATGCTAAAAAGAAAACCACAGTGCCAAGGTTGAGTCACTTGCCCCCAGGACAGCAAATCAAGACTTAATTGCAGTTTCAGTCTCTCCTGGAGGGGAATTTTAAGCCAATGATTCTGGATTTTTCTGGTCAGTATGAATGTGGCAATCCTTTACTTGGGTCCTCTATATCCCCAGAGGAAGATGAGGCACTCTGCATGATAAGACCCCCAGCCCTTTCCCCTAATAAGGGAAAGTGACCTTGCCTAAAGCAATCCTTTGCTTTCCCTTTGCTAATAACCCCTTGCCTCATCCTCTTTCTTATCCAAAATTTCTATTTTGTACAACTTGTCAGAGGTCTCCTCTACTTGCTAGATGGGATGCTTCCAGATGCATGAATCACTTAATAAAGCCAATTACATCTTCAAATTTACTCAGCTGAATTTTGTTTTTAATACATATTAAATGTAGTAATGCTTAGGAAAACACATGTCCATAAATGCAAATACTAGAAATGAAGGTTATTTAAAAATGAGTGACATAAAAATCCAACTCAAGAAATTATAGAAGAAATAAAATAGACCCAAAATGGTAGAAAAAAGATAGTAATAACAAATGAGTGTGAAATCAATGAAATAGAAAAAGTTACAACAGAGAGGATTAACAAAGTCAAAGCTGGCTCTTTAAGGACACTCAAAAAGTAGTCAAATCTGGAATATTTATTTCCAAAGAAAAAGAAAGAGAATGCACAAATAATGTTAGAAAATCTTAAATGAAATATGTTGGTGATATATGTATTTATGTATGTATTAAATTTGCTAGATACATAATCAATCTACAAAAATAACTTACTACATCAAAGAAAAAAATTGAAAACATAAACTTCACAAAAATGATTCATAATAGCAACAAAAAATAAAAAGTACCTAGGATAAAATCAATCATAAGATCAGAGAAACCATCTGGGGAAGGGTATAATATTTTAGTAAAATATATTGAAAAATATATAGAGAATTTAAAATTAATGGAGACATTTTATGTTCATGGATAAAAACAACCAAGTTCATAAAAATGTCAATTCTTTACTAATTCTCTCCCTAAAGGTAATACAATTCTAATAGAAATATTTCTTTAAAGATTTTACGTATTTGTCAGAGAGAGAGAGAGTGCATAAGCAGGGGGAGCAGCAGGCAGAGGGAGAGGGAGAAGCAGGCTCCCTCCGGAGCAAGGAGCCCAATGTGGGACTTGATCCCAGGACCCTGGCTTCCTGACCTGAGCTGAAGGCAGACACTTAAGGGACTGAGCCACCCAGGCATCCGTCTAATAGAAATCTTGATAAGGGTTTGATTAGCGTTTGATGGGATGAGTCTAAAAATACATTTAAAACGATCAAAGAGCTCAAAAGAGATAAGATACTTTTAAAAAAGAAAAACCTAGTGGGTGTACTTGTCCTATGAGAGCAAGACTTAAGAAGTTTTATTGAATAAGACAATATTAGACAAAAGAGACAAATAGGTCAATAGCAGAGAAATAAGAATCCCACAAATTGGCTCTGACATATACAGAAACTTTATAAATGATAAGATTGGCATTGTAAATACCCCCCCAAAAGAAAAGAAAAAAAGAAAGAAGAAAATGTTTAAAGCATTTAGAATAAAAGAAAACCATTTATGAAAATGTGGGGTGAGGAGAAGGATTTCTTTTTTTTTTTTTTTTTTTTTTTTTTTTTTTTTTTTTTTTTTTTTTTTTTTTTTTTTTATTTTTATTTATTTCACAGAGGGAGAGAGATCACAAGTAGGCAGAGAGGCAGGCAGGGAGAGAGAGGGGGAAGCAGGCTCCCCGCCGAGCAGGGAGCCCGACGCGGGCCTCGATCCCAGGACCCTGGGATCATGACCTGAGCCGAAGGCAGTGGCCTTAACCCACTGAGCCACCCAGGCGCCCGAGGAGAAGGATTTCTTAAATGAAACAAACGAAGTAAAAATGCTAAAGGAAATGATTAGTAAATTTGACAGTTAAAACTAAAAATGTCTGGGTAACAACAGACACAACAAAAAATGAAAAAACCGGGGCAGTCTGGAGGAAGATACTTGGAATGCAAAAAATTACCGAAGATTAGTATTCAAAATAGACTTCTGAAACTACAAATCAAAAACAAAAAGAGAACAACGAAGTAGAAAAAAATAGAAAAAGATATGAAAAGGTGATTCACAGAAGAGGAAACACGAATGGCCAACAAACACATGAAAAAAAATGCTCAGCCCCACGAGAAATCAGTGAGATGCAAATTAGTCACAAAGAGATGCCATTCCTCAGCCTCAGACTGGGAAAAATCTAAATAGTCCAACAATAACAAATGTTATAGTGGGGATATGGGGCAACAGGATTTCTACTTACTGATGAGGAAATATAAATAGTTTTAACCAGGCTGGAGAACAGCTGGTCATAATCTTGTAGATTTGAGATATATATATATGCATATATATTATATTTATTTATATATATACACATACATATAAAATATATTATTTATATATATATGTGTGTATATGTACACACATATATATAATTTATGTCCCAGCAATTCCATCCCTAGACATAGATATGACAAATTCAGGAGACTTGTACCCCAGTGATCATAGTAGCATTGTGAGTTTTAGCAAATCAGAAAAATGAAATGTTATCAAGAGGGGAATGGATGGATAAATTGTGGTATGTCCACCAAAAGTAATACAAACATCAGTGAAAAATGAGTTAAGACTTAGTACATATTCTTGGATGGGTCTCGCAAATATTATGTTAAGCCAGAAATAACAAATTGTCAAGGAATTTACCAGTATGATATGATTCATAGGAAGTGATGGTTTAGGATACATATATGGTAAAGGACCAAGAAATGGCTTGGGAATGATAAAAAGTAAATCCATGATTAAAAAGTAAATACATTGGGAAATGTATTTGGGGGAGGTTTGCAGGAGACCTCAACTGTGTTTCTAACATGGGTATTAAGAACAGAGTTGTTGGGGTGCCTGGGTGGCTCAGTGGGTTAAAGCCTCTGCCTTCGGCTCAGGTCATGATCTCAGGGTTCTGGGATCGAGCCCCGCATCGGGCTCCCTGCTCAGTGGAGAACCTGCTTCCCCCTCTCCCTCTGCCTGCTTCTCTACCTACTTGTGATCTCTCTGTCAAATAAATAAATAAAATCTTAAAAAAAAAAAACAGAGTTGTTGATGATACCATTACTTACGCTCTTTGTATGTTAGAATTATTTCATGACTTCTCAGAAGAATATAGCTTGTGAAATGAACAACAAAAAAATCTAGTCTGATGATTTCATGTATTTCTGTCTGTCTGTATGTTTTATTGGTTGATTGAGTGGTCACTGAGGGTCAGAGGGAAGAAATAACTTCATCGATGCTATCTAACTAGTTAATGACAGAATGAAGACTAAAAACTCTGTATCTGACTCAAACTCCAGGGCTTTCATAATTCCTATTGCTAAGCAACATTAGGGAATAAAGTATTTAGCTCCTTTTCCTTTAGGAGAATTGATTCCAAGAAAAGTTTGACTGTTTTAGGATTACAGAATCAGAAAATAAAAGTGTTTTTTCTCCATCCTAACATTGTCAATAAACATGTTCATCAACAAATGTGGCGTAAGTGGCTATGATTTTTAAATTGGATAAAAGGTAAGCATGGTCTCTCTGAATTTCCTGATAGAACTTGCCTGATGAAAAAATGTCCACCTACTGATTCTGACATATTAGCTCCCCCTGAGAAGGGAAGGAAGGGCTTAGGGGGAAATATTTTTACCCAGGGGGTTGAACAATAACTTTATCCTCAGTTCAGAGGAGCTCTAAAAATATTTTTGTTGCTGTTTATGTGCTAGGCTGTGCACATATAAAGTAGATTAGTTATATGTGTGTAAGGTGTGTGTATGTCTGTGTATCTGTGTCCTTGTCTGCATATAGATTTTCTAATTTTACGGCAGAGAAGGGCGTTAGCTATAAATATTCAATTCAAGGGGGCTTAAAGGGTGTTGGGAGGGAGGATAGCAGATTTGTAATACTAAGTAAAATCAACCTGTCAAGGCAGGTGTCCAGAGGGCCACAGAGGATATACAGATAAATGAGGCAAGAGGCCTCCCTTGCGGATTGGTATGTCATAGATGCTGCCAGGAGCTCAGCTACTGTTTGAACCATCAGGCAATGTCCAGGTGAGAGAATGACAATTTTAGGAGCTGAGCAGCTTCACTGAAATTCCTTTCACTGTGATAATCCTTGAGTTGTAGAATGGCTATTTTGCATCTTCTTACAAATCCTGCAAACCTGCTCAGATTTGTCTTGACATCTGAGTGGTCTTCTTTCCACTGGTTGCCAGGGATTGGGGACTGGTAAGGAAAATAGGGAGATGTTGGTCAAAGAGTATAACCTTCCAGTTACAAGATGAGAAAGTTCTGAAGACCTAATGTACAGCACGGTGTTTATTTCTAATAATATGGTATTATATACTTGAAATATGCTAATAGAGTAGATCTTAAATGTTCTCCTCACAAAGGGGAGAAAGGATAACTATATGATGGATGTGTTAAATAATCTTATTATGGTGATCATCTCACAACATGTATGTGTGTCTAATCACTGTGTTGTACACCTTAAATTTATACAAATTTTTCAATTTTGCCTCAATAAATATGGAAAAACAGCCTTTTGCCCTTAGATTCTTACTAGTCTGTGGAGAAAAGCTACCGAGGCTTAGGCTGGTAGAGAAAGTGAACAATGGTACTATCCAAAGACCGTGCAAACAGTAGTTATGACAGAATCTTTAGTAGAAAGATGAGGAGATGAGGGGGGTTCTCTTCAAGGGAGAACACCCCATAACTTTTCATAACATAAGTGATTCATATGTAACATAACATATTCAGAGCACTGGCGATTCATACGTAACAAAGGAATACCCCTCCACATGAAGGGCCCCCATGACAAGGGTATGTCTGAGGTGATGTCGGATGATAGAGTCAACGAGAGTAACAGGGCAGGCACTAGGAGCATCTTGTAGGAAGGGCCCTTCTCACTGATCTCCTAATCTGACAAAGACTCAGGGAAAAATGGCCTCACTTAGTGGCTGCCTCTGAGCTGGAGCGCCACTCAGAAAGCGGAGGAAGCCCTCATTTAGAAAGCAATCTTCTCTGTCCATTCAAGATTTAAAGCAATTATTCAGGGCCATCTCCAAAAAGGGCAGGTTTTGGTATTAAAAAAAAAAAAAGGTCAAAGTCTAGTTAAATTCAAGGAATGAGTCAAGCAAAGATGAACTGGAAAAAAAATTTAATGGCTATATTAATTGGCTGAAGGCCAAATGTACCCAGCTGGGGCCCAGCTAAAATTACAGATGGTTTTATTTCAAAACAACCACCGAAAATCTCTTTAGGTCCACCACTAACAGACAGACTTACTCCAGGGGCCTCTGAGGATTCTACATAACACCCACCAATTGTCACCACCATGGTCGGGTTAACAAAAGAGGGATATTTAGAAAGACGTGGCCCAAAGATTCTAAAACCAATTCAATATTCCTAACTTTTTTCCCTTCACTTGACCTATACATTTCTGACAATGATATCCTAAAACCTCCAACTATGACAATGAATTTATCCATTTCTCATGGTAATTTTATCAGTTTTTACTCTATGTATTTGGGGGATATGTTTTCAAATACATACAGATTCAGAATTATCATATGCCCCTGGTGAATTATTTCTTTTGCCATAGTTATTTTTATTCCTAACATTCTGATAATAATATTTTGATTATTATTTATCTTTGATTATTATTTCTGTAAATTTGATTTATTTTTCCAGTTTAGTCATTCTGTGATCTATCCTTTTTCTATCTTCTCCTTGGAACACCTACTGTAAAAACCTCACTCACAAATACATGATAGTTTTACTAAGATGAAATATATGGGGCACCTGGGTGGCTCAGTCAGTTAAGTGTTCAGTTCAAGTCATGGAGTCCTGGGAGTGAATCCCCCCCCACCCCTCCCTGCATCTGGTTCTCTGCTCAGCGGGGAGTCTGCTTTTCCCTCTCCCTTTGCCCCTCCCACCTGCTCTTGCTCTCTCTCTCTCTCAAATAAATAAATAAAATATTTTAAAAAATAAGATGAAATACATGAGTGTTATTGGAACTATATTAAAGAAGCTTAATTCTGTAATTCAGACTTCATGAATTTCCAAGAATGACAGCATTAGTCTGGTAGCTTGCCTGATGTCATATTGATAAGACATTTTAAGGTAATGGTCACTCATTTCTAGAAGAGATGTGATATGGTATCCCTTATGGCTGCTTACTTCTGATGTTTATTTAACTTTGACAGGTTGCAGCTACATACCTCTAAGTAGCCTGGGATATTTGTAACTAATTCCAGAGGGTTTTTTTTGGGGGGGGTTGTTTGTTTTTTTTGCTTCTATATTGATTTTCTTTTTTTGTTACTGGTGACACTTTGTAGGTGACACTGGTAGATAGGTGATCTTTTAGAGCCCACTGCTGTCATAAAATAATTAACAACCAGTGGTGTTGCCAGCAGGGAGAACAACTATGACCAGCTACAGAGACAGCTCACAACTTGATATATTCCCCTACGGCTGAGCAAGTTCCTGGTTAGTGGACTGCAGGGGAATATGAATAGTATCCAGTAATGCATTACATCAGGGTAAAAGTCTCCTCCTCAGATGTCACTACTAAAGAACAATAGCTCTGCATGTCTGCTTTCTAACAAATGAGCGAGAGTTAACTTGACCTTGCTGCTCCAAGTATAGAGCCCTGACTAGCAGCGCCATCTTTGCAGCCCCTGATCTACTGACTCAAAATCTGCATTTTAACAAGAACCACCTAGGAAAGTCTGGGAGCCAGTGAGAATAGAGTGGAAGGATGGAGGATGGGGTATGCTAAAGGAGACACTCCAGGTAGAAGAACCAGCATTTCCAAAGACAGTAAAGCACAGACTAGCTTGAACTATCTGGAAAAGCAGAGCTATAAGACTTCTTTGAACTTCTGACTGAACGTGTGTATGTGTGGGAGTGGTGGTAGTAGAAGTTGCAGCAACAGCACTAGTAGTAATAGTAATAGTAGGGGTAATGGTAGTAAGATAAGTAAAGGGTTTGATGCTGCAGATGTAGGCAGGAATTCAATTCAGTTCATTATGAGAGCTCTGGTGGAATTTAACCAGAGAGTGACGTAATGGAATTTATGATTTGCAAAGGTCATTAATGGCAGCAGAGTGGAGATAAGATGAAGGAAAGAAAAGCTGGAGTCAGGCAGACCGTTAGCAGCTAATTGTGGCAATACTGATAATAAATGATGGAGATCTAAACTAAGGCCAATGCAAAGAAAGGGTGATTATTCAGAAGAGAGTATTCATAGAGTGTGTGGCCCATTGCAGGAAGGAGATAAGGAAGATGGGTTCAGGAAGACTGGCACTGACTTCCTGCTCTCTTTGGTTGGGTCTCCCGAGAGGGAGACGTTGAGGTGAGATTTTTGTGAAGTGGAGAGTGTTCTCAGGCATAAGCCGAGTGAGAAGTTTAACCATGACGGGCTTTCAGTAGAGGACTCCACTAATCCTACTGGTGATCTGGGGCTGGGATAACCCATCAGAGTCGTCCCCAGCAGAGACAGGAGGCTGAGGCTTTGTTCCTCCATATTTAACAATCACTGGATATGGCCTGTCCCTGGGAAAGAGCCATAACCTTGAGCAAAGGAGCTCGCTTTAGTTAAGGGAACTTCTGGTGAGGGACTCAACAGTACGCTGCCGGCATTCTTGTAGCAACTGGGGAAATGCATACCTTGGTCTTAAAGAAAGGATCTGGGTGACAGGCCCCAGAATCCACTATTCTTGCCTTCTTGTCCTCTGTTCTCCAGTCAGATGGTTCTCTTACTTACTTAAGTGAGAAGATTCAGAAGAAGAGATAGGTTGGAGATAAAGATGGGTTAACAAATGGATGTGTTTGTTTTGAGGTATCCAATGTATCAAATAAGAACTGATAGTGAAACCGTTGAATATATGCACCTTGAATTAGCAAAAAGATCTGAAATTAGAGAATTAGAAAGCCTCAGAATATAAATGGTCATTAAAAACCATAGTTAGTGTTGCAATCATACAGAATTAAGGGCAATGGCTACAGAGATTTGGAACAGAGCAGCATTTAAGCTAGGGGTATCAGATACGTGATATGGTAGAAACTGAACCAAAAATATTTGAGAAAGAAAGCATGAATAATATTCTCCAGGGCTTTGAAGGGCATAGGTAGTGTAAGGAAGGCTATTTTGAGAGGATTAGACTTGTGGATGCCAACCACAACCAGTGAGAGCAGATTCAGTGGGCCAGTGATGGGCAGTTGAGGACTTGCAGGCAGAGGAAGCAGATTATTTTTTCAGTAAGTAAATGGCTCTTACTGATTGTTAGAACAAGTAAGAAGAGCAGTGGTTGGAGAACTAGGGAAGAGTCACGTTTAGTTTACTTTCAAAGATATAAATAAGTTAGGTATAAGGGAACTAAGAGAGAGCATGTGAAAATCCCAGGGCTATTAAGATATTAAGATTATGGTATTGAGAAGGAGGGAGGGACGGAGGAAGGGAGGGGGAGAAAGAGAGCAGAAGGGAGGAGAGAGGAAAGAAGGGAGAGAAAGAGAGAGAGAATTGGGGGGGGAAGAGATAGATGGGGGGAAATGTGTGAAGAGGGGTCCTGACAATAGCTATGATCTCTTTAGTTGAAAGAGGTTGCCAGTCTCCAAGGTGACTCTCCAGGGAAGGGAAAAGGGAGGTTAAGTCCCTGACCCTTTTCTCCTCCCTCCCTTTATTCTCTTGCTGGGGTTCTCCATTCAAATGAAACTGAAGTCAGAAAGTAAGAGACCTTTCTCTGAAGTCTACACTGAACTGAAGGAGAAGAACAGAGATGGATCTGGGAGGGGGGGGGTCAATTAGAAGATCTAGTACAACAAAGGGACAGCATAAAGCCCCAGATGGACTCTTGCTCTTTTCCTTCCTCACACGTAAAGAGAATTCTCTCCATTCAAGGAAAATCAGAAGGATCCGTCAGCTATCCAGACAGCAGGAATGAAGATTTAGATCTGTAAGACTAGAAATATTTTCATGACAATGAAAAATATAAACATATTTTAATCTATAACATTAGAAGAGTTCAAAGATGATGTATAGTAAAATATATGATAGAAACTGTACATTATTAATAATATGTAGACTAAGATTATTATACTAGATTATAGAAAACAACATGATGTCAGAGTTTTTAAGTTCATGTTTTGTTTTGTTAAATTTATTCTGAAGAAATGGAAAGCAGAGAGGCTTGGAGATTTACCAGGACTGAGTCCTTCACAGTCAACAATTGGCTTTTAAACTTGTAAAATATTTAGAGCATGTGTTTTTCTTTGCTTGTTAGTTTTCCCACACTACAGATTTTCTAGATTTTGCTAAGCTAATCCAAGTGCCTGGCTCGTTTCTCCCTCAGCATCCTTATGTATTTCCTTTGTGGATCAAATTCCCTGTCTAAATTAGTACACATTTTTCTTGAAGGAAAGGCCAAACAAAAAAGAATAAACATAAGCCAACATTTCTTAGTGTTTTTTAAGCAAACATTTCTAGAATTATTCATTGCAGTATGTTCACTTAAAAGTCATGATAGAGCTATACTAAAGAATACAAATCACAGTTAACTTATTTGTATGTAGTAAGAACACTTAATATAAGATCTACTCATCTATTGAATTTTTAAGTATACAATACAGTGTTGTTAGCTACAGGTACAACGTGGTACAGAAGATCTCTAGGACTTACTTACTCATTTCACATAATGGAAACTTTACATATCCTTTGACTAATTCATCTACATATTCCACACACACACCCGCCCCCCCGCCACCACCATCCTACTTTTTGATTCTACTACTACTAATAATAATAGTAATAAAGGTGGAAGGAAACCTCTGGAGGTGATGAATATGTTTATAGCATAGATCATAGTAATGATCTCATGATATATGCTATTTCTAAACTTGTCAAGTTGTACACGTTCAATATCTACAACTTACTGTATGTCAGTCACATCTCAATAAAGTGGCATAAAAATCAAAGGTATGTTTAGTTTGAATTTTAAAAATCTTAATTGGGGCGCCTTGGTGCCTCAGTGGGTTAAAGCCCCTGCCTTTGGCTCGGGTCATGATCCCAGGGTCCTGGGATCGAGGCCTGCATCGGGCTCCCTGCTAGGTGGGGAGCCTGCTTCCTCCTCTCTCTGCCTGCCTCTCTGCCTACTTGTGATCTCTCTCTCTCTGTCAAGTAAATAAAAAAAGTACAAAAAAATAAAAATAAAATCTTAATTGAAGTTACCAGTTTGTTTTTGGTTTTGTTTCCTGTGGGTTTTTGGTAATGGAGGTATTTGGCTTGGAGCTATTTAGGGACAAATGGAGAACAGAGAAAGAAACCGGTAAAATCTTTCAAAGGAGTTTAACTGTTTCCCCCACTTGCAGCCACTGTTTACCTAGAGAAATAAAAGTAGATAGGGAAACCTGGATTGTATAGGGCAAGGAGAGGTGGGGAAGTGGAATGTGGACAGAGAACCCCGGGGAAGTCTACTGGGTCTTTACTAGCCATTGGTTCACTTAACATTATGGAAGAATAACATTATGGAAGAATAGAGCCCTTAGGAGATATGGGTAAGGACCACAAGCTGTTGACTAAAAGGCAGAGGTGATCTTCAAGGGGCTTTTATTTTGAAGTGGTCTGTGAAACTGTCCCACCGGGGATGTCTCTCTTGAGGTTCATATTTGCTTTTTTGGATATGGCTTAGAAGTCTACAGGGATTTTTAGAAGTACTGACTTCTGTCCTAACCTACGTGTTTATGAGAAATTTCTCTGGGCAACCTCAGCCCCCCAAGTATGCTTAACATTGCTTTAAGGAAGTCTCAATTATAGGATATGTTTTTATTTACTGAGCTTCATTACTCAGACCCAGGTATAGACTCAGTCTGTAGAAAATCTTAGGCAACATTGTTATTAAATTGGTCAGATGGCTTTGTTTTCCTCCTAATCAGTAATGATATAAAAAAAATTGGAAAATACAGGGACGTCTGGGTGGCTTAGTTGGTTAAGCAGCTGCCTTAGGGTTAGGTCGTGATCCCAGGGTCCTGGGATGGAGCCCTGCATCAGGCTCCTTGCTCAGCGGGTAGCCTGCTTCTCCCTCTGCCTGCCTCTCCCCCTGCTTGTGCTCTGTCTCTCTTTCTCAGACAAATAAATAAATAAAATCTTTAAAAAAATGTGAAAATATTTTTTCTTGGTGATGGTGGGTGGATGTGGAATAAATGTTCACTGCTGTCAAGATTAAATGTAAACCCTATCTCTAAAAGGTCCTGTTATGAATGCCTTAAATCTTTGTCTCAATCCAATAGCTATGTAATCATAGCACAGCCCTAAATGAAAACTGTACCTATGTGATAAAATCGCTATTTTTGCAGGGAACATAAAAATAGCTAAAACTTGTAGTTCATTCTTTTGATTATATGTTGTACCCAAACTATTTGCCAAAAGGGTTTTTGGGTCTCACTGATATAGAGGTGAACAAGCAAATTCCCCGCTCTCATGGAACATATCATTTACTGCTTCGTAAGCCAACCAGAGGAAAAGCACACCCTCCCAGTTTTCTTTGGGGAACTTATACATGAAGGGTGCCCAATATGAATGGAACATAGTAAACCTAACCTCAGTTCTTCATTGAACAAATAGCACAAGAGACTCCTGATGGAGAGTCTGCAACTGTTTCTGGTTGAGATTGGATGTTAAGTGTTCTTTGTTGATCTCACTTCCCTCTTTGGAAATCTCTTCATTCTAACCTGGACTCTATCCTGTACCACCATATTACTTATCAACCATAATTCCATAAAAATCTTCAAGGACAGATCCTGTGGGCGCTGTTACATTTTTAAAGTAACTTTTCAAAACAACAAAAAAATCATAAAGTCTTTCAAAATCCTAAGACATAAAGTAAGGTGGTGATTTGATAAGCAGTTTGTGGTTGGCATTTTTGGTCAAGGGACTTGCCTTAGTTAATTCATCATGAAATAACTCCAAATTAGAAGAGGCCTTCTTACACTGTTCACATTGTTTTTGATGTTACCAAGCTGGTAGCCCGAATTAACAAATTTATTATACCCTTGGAAGATGTCCTTGGCATTTCTGAAAGGCTGGTAAAAAACTTCAGCCAGGTAACAAAAATGAGGTAAGCATATTGCGTTGTTATTAACAATGAATATGTTCTTAAAATGAAAACTTTGATTTTTCAACACCCTGTCCTATCAGCCCTTCTGCCCCTTCCCGTTTGTTCTTAGAAACTTCCTTGATTATTAGGACTTAGGAAGGACTTTGGAAAAGGGAATTCTAAGCAGGAGGTCTCCGGTGGCATTCCCAGTCGAGAGCATTTATCACCAGTAATTTCTATTTTTATAAATGTCTGAGATCATGTGAGTTTACAAGAAAGAGTTGTCTATTTATGATAATGAGGTCCTCATGTTCTCCCACGACAAGAGCAGGCACAAGACTAAGAATTTATCTTTTCACTCTCTGTATTTACTCTGAGAACAGTGACTCTCCCGGCACTGATTTATGTCTGTGTCAAAATGATTTCTGTTAAATATTTACATGTTATGTACACAGAAGCTTCAATTTTCAGAGTACTGGGGTAATTCATTAAAATAAAGATATATTGGTATTTTTATAATGCAAAATTCCATTAATCCACATTAATTTAAACAAAAACCAAAACCAGACTGAATTTAGATTTATCAATTTTAGGAAATGTTTAAAGAAAGCCAGTCTTACTATTTTAACATGCATATTTAGAGAAAGAATACAATTATTAGGGATCAAAGTCTTGAGATGATGAATCCTAATAGGTCAGGATGATCTACAGTTAACATGTATCCAGAATATAAAAACAATTCAAGAAAAAATTATAAAATAATGTGTTATTAGCATTTCACATCCTACTTTGAAAATATATGTTCTCTCATACTCGAAACGTATATTTTATCATAGCTTTGAGCTTAAGCTCACGTTCTCCCAGGATATCATGTATTCTAAAATGTGGAATCTTAAGATTTTTCACAGTAAGAAGTCATTGATTTTCAAATGGATGATACTTAAAAATGTTCAGAATGATTGAGGCTCTTCACATTTCATATAAAACTATTTATTTGCTTGGATTCCTTGGATGGCTTCATAAACTCAAACATGTTGAATATGTAGCACTATCTTACGTTACTACAACCTCAAGGTTCTATTTATAAGTCAGTGAGAACTTGCACAATTCTTTATATATCACTGTAGAGCAGGAAAAACAAAAAGACAGCATAGGCTTTAGATAGGTATCTTGATAGGAGGAGATTATGCAACTCCATTTCCATTGTATGTAAATTCTAGAAATGTCCTTGAATTGGCATATCCACAAACCCAAGTCCCCCCTTAATGAAATTCATGGCTGACTACTCACTTCCAATCCAGAGCTTTTTCAGTACTTCTTAGGGGCTGATTTTAATAATGGCCTCAATTTTTCACCTCTCTCTGTACACATACCCTTTGTCAGGTTACTTTGGAATTCTTCCCACTAGAGTGTCAGAAAAGATGTTTCTGGCCTGTAATTCTGAGTTTGACGATGTCACTTACTTTGTCTAATAGAGATCAAGTGGAAGTGGCAGCAAGTCTCTTCTGAGCCTAGGCCTCTAGAGAAATTCGCTGTTTCTACTTGCTCTTCAGCATCTCTGCATGACCGTGGGGACATGTCAGAGCTGGTCGGCTGGAGGACGACAGGTGCCCCAATCCTGTCAGCCGAAGCCAGTCTGGATGAGTAGATTGGTGGGCCCACTCCAGACAGACAAGCAGTCCCAGCCTTCATACACAGAGCTACTTAGAGACGCCCAGCTGATTTCAGCCATGTAAACAATAGATGTTTATTGTTTACATGGCTGAAATCAGCTGAGCGTTTCTAAGTAGCTCTGTTGTATGCTACTGAGATTTTGAATTTTGTTGTTAAACAGCAAAAATGAACTAATACAACCAGATTCGGAACTTCATTACTTTGAAGGCAGGAGAGTTTATGCAGTAGTTTTTCAAAACAGAGGCCTTCCAGTGCCTATGTCAAGATCGTTTTAGAATGCTTGTCCTAGTGCAGATGGCTAAGTCACATCGCAGATCCACTGAATCAGAATCTCTAGGGGAGGTACCTGAAAATGGACGTAGAACCCAGCAATTATTATAGACATGAAAATTGGAAGACTCATGGTCAATGGACTGGATGGAAATCTGGAGAAGACGTTTCTTTTTCTCTGCCAGGTGGTGGCAGCAGAAAATTTCCCAAGAGAAGTATCAATAGGACATATTTTGAAGCCCCTGGAAGTTGTCCTTTTTACTAGATTTCCACAAGCAGAGAAAGCAAGAGTCACAGAGGAGAACAACTACGTGTAGATTTTCATGGTCCTGTCTGCTTTATGTTCTGTAAATATAGGGTTCTAAAATTATGATGTATTTTTGCTATCACAGACAGATTTATTGGCAAAAGCACAGAAGCCAGATGAATTAAGCCCTGGGCTAAAATACTCAGTGATCTAAATTTCTAGATACCTTATATCAGAAGAAAGTTATTTTCAGTCTTTTTTCCCCCTGCATACTAAAAATGTAGGAAGTTCTACATTATATAACTGTACATATAACCTCAACATAGTTTTACATAAATTAATTTTTTTCTTTTTTCTTTTTTTAAAGATATCTTTTATTTTTTAAGATTTTATTTATTTGACACACAGAGAGAGAGAGAGAGAGATCACAAGTAGGCAGAGAGGCAGGCAGAGAGAGAGGGGAAAGCAGGCTCCCTGCTGAGCAGAGAGTCCGATGCGGGGCTCAATCCCAGGACCCTGAGATCATGACGTGAGCTGAAGGCAGAGGCTTAACCCACTGAGCCATCCAGGCGCCCTTTTTCTTTTCAGATTCACAAAATCATCTGAAATAGCTGGCACCGAATGTTCCTCTACCAGATATGGACACCCCAAAAACTCCCATTTTAGACTACGGGTTATTTAATGATCTGGATCCAATTGTTGACATAACTTACATTATTACTTTTTTATATCCTGAAATATTAGCAAAACCTTGTCCATCCCTTTAGTTTTATGATTAACTGATTTTGCTGTGATTATTAAAATACAAATGCAGATAACGGGCCACTGTTTGAAGTTCACACATTTTCAGCATAGTTTGGACTCTGTGCTCCAGAGATCAGACAAATGCTACTTAGGAGCTCATAAAGGCCACATCTGATCCCTTTTTAGTGCAGCTGGTGACCATTGGAAGTGGTATCTACAAACTTTTTCCTTAAAGGGACTGATAATGAATATTTCAGGTTTTGCAGATAATAGGGTGCTTGTCCTTACTATTCAACTCAGCCATTGTGTCACAAAAACAGTCTTCTGGGAGGGTGAGGCTATATTCTAATAAAGCTATTGATGAAAACAGGTGGTGGGCTAGATTTATTCATGGGCCATAGTTTTCTGGCCATTGTTCTGGATGAAAGATTCATTTCCGGATTGCTTCTATTATCTCCTGCTCAAGAGGACTGCAGGTTTTTCTAATTGTTATTCTAATTAATTTAATGTAGTGAAATTGGCATTTATCTTGATATATCCTAAATGTATTTTTTGAGGGGAGGGAGGTTTTGGAAGCCACACATAACTATCATGGCAATCTAATTGTCCATCCTGGAAATGTCGGTCCAGTGTGGGGCTAGGGCCTGGGGAAAAGTCGGAGTGGCTGGAGAGCTGCTGCATGTTTTAATCAGCACCTTTCCATTACAAATGGGCAGAATTCCAATTTAAAAATGGTTTAAGGAGGAAAAAAGGACCTCTATTGGCTCACATAACTGAAGAGTCCAGAAATAGATTTTCAGGTACAGCAAAATCCGAATGATGAAACAATATCTTTAGAAATATCTCTCCATCTCTCAACTACATTTTTCTATTTGTGGTCTTTCAAGTTTGGGTGTCATTTCCAAGTGATTTCAAAAATACTCTCCAACATGCCTGTGCTTATATCCTACTTGCGTGGTAATCTCAGTAAACACATGGATTTTCTCTCCCTATTTCAGCAAAAGTTGTAGGAATGACACTTATTTTTCTAACTTATATCCAAGGCTCATTCCTTATAAGTGATGGCTAAGAAGGTGAGATAAGCTCTTTGGCTAGATGGTCATCACCTTCCCGCACTTTGCCTGTGGGATGGGTTTGGTCCCAACAAATCTGTACGGACCAAAACTGAGGTAGATGAGGTTAACCAAAGCAAAATCAAGCTGTTATACCAGAAATTGATGAAATATGTAATAGGTGAGTGAAAACAATAGATATCAATCACATATCATAACTTAATGGATTTATTTTATTTTTCATCATTTTCCAATAAACTTTAAGTGAATGTTTTAAAAAACTCATATATGACTTCTTGAAGGTGGGAGGATAAGGAAAACAATAAAAATTTGTATAAAGTTGAGTTCCATCCCTAGAGATACTATCAATATAAAATTAGATTCATTTAAAAACTGATACAGTGTTTCTACCTTCAAAAAATGCTTATCAACTGGGGCTCGTGGGTGGCTCAGTTGATTGAGTGTTCAACTCAAGATTTCAATTCAGGTCACGGTCTCAGGCTCACGGATCAAGCCCCACATTGGGCTCCACACTCAGCAGGGAGTCTGCTTGAGTTTCTCTCTCCCTCTCCCTCTGCCCCCGACTTTTCTCTCTCTCCAAAATAAATAAATAAATCTTTTAAAAAAAATGTTTATCAGCCTAAATGTAAGACTCGAAGCCATGAAAATTCTAGAGAAGAACACAAGCAGTAATCTCTTTTTCGTCAGCCACAGCAACTTCTTACTAGGTATGGCTCCCAAGGCAAGGGAAACAAAAGCAAAAATAAACTATTAGGACTACATCAAAATAAAAAGCTTCTACACAGCAAAGGAAACAATCAACAAAACTTTTAGTTTTGTTCTGTAGGCAACCTACAGGAGAAGATATTTGCAAATGAAATCTGTATCCAAAATATATAAAGAACTTATCAAACTCAACACCCAAGAAACAAATAATCCACTTAAAAAATGGGGAGAAGATATGAATAGACATTTTTCCAAAGAAGATATACAGATAGCCAACAGACATATGAAAAGATGCTCAACATCACTTATCAGCAGGGAAATGCAAACCATAACTACAATGAGATATCATCTCACACCAGTCAGAAGGGTTAAAATAACAACACAGGAAATGACAGGTGTTAGTGAGGATGCAGAGAAAGGGGAACCCTCTTGTATTGTTGGTGGGAATGCAAACTGGTGCAATCACTCTGGAAAACAGTATGGAAGTTCTTCAAAAAGTTAAAAATAGAACTATCCTACAATCCAGCAATTGAACTACTACATATTTATCCAAAGTATACAAAAATACTAATTTGAAGAGATACATGTATCCTGATGTTTATAGCAGCATTATCAACAATAGCCAAAATGGGAAAGAGCCCAAATGTCCAATGACTGCTGAATGGATAAAGACATATGGTATGTATCTACAGTGGAATATTACTCAGCCATAAAAAAGAATGAAATCTTGCCATTTGCAATGACATAGATGGAGCTAGAGAGTATCATGCTAAATGAAATAAGTCAGTCAAAGAAAGACAAATACCACATGATTTCATTCATATGCGGCATTTAAAACACAAACTAAATGAACATGGACATGGGCTGGAGGAGAGGAAAACAAAGAAACAAACTGATGGTTACCAGATGGGTGCTGAGTAGGAGACAGGTTAAGGTGACGGTAATTAAGGAGGGCAATTGTTGTGATGAACACTGGCTGTTGTATAAGTGACTAAATTCTTCACGTGAAACTAATATTACACTATATTAACTAACTGAAATTTAAATAAAAACTTGGAAAGGAAAAAAAAAAAGACACAAGTACTGCTAAATGTAAAAAAAAAAAAAGTTTATGTAGCCATCAAAAGAAACAAAATCTTGCCGTTTGCAACGACGTGGATGGAACTAGAGGGTATTATGCTAAGCGAATTAAGTCAATCAGAGAAAGAGAAAGACAATTATCATATGATCTCTCTGATATGAGGAACTTGAGGGGCAGGGCGGGGGATTGAGGGGGGTAGGGAGGGAAAAATAATGAAACAAGATGTGATCGGGAAGGAGACAAACCATAAGAGACTCCTAATCTCACAAAACAAACTGAGGGTTACTGGGGGGTGGGAGGGTATGGATAGGGTGGATGGGTTATGGACATTGGGGAGGGTTTGTGCTATGGTGAGTGCTGTGAAATGTGTAAGCCTGATGATTCACAGACCTGTAACCCTGGGGCAAAAAAAAAAAAAAAAAGTTTATCAAACACCTCAGAGCTATTGCTGCTTTTTAAGACACTGACTGAAAATTATTTGAGCATGAAATTACCCCCAATAAATGAAGTCTCTGAATTTGTAATGTGAACATAAAATACAACAGTTTATAACACAAAAATACCAATTTTAATGAAAATAAGGATGTATTTAAGAATTAGATTTAAATTTGTTTCAGTGGTTACACTTTCCAGATGTTTACATTTATTACTTGCTTGTTAATAAATATGGATTTAAAATTTACTGACCAATTTGTTCTTTTCATTTTGTTCTATATTTACAGCTATGTGAACCAAACGTGCCTTCCTAGAATACTATGTAATTCTTTTATTCCAGAAGGAAATAACATCCACCAGATGGAACAAGTACACATGCATAAAGCCCAGATGTCAATATTTTCAAAACTTCATTTTTAGTGAGTGGAGATGAACACCAACATGCATTACATAATGGTTAGCATTCAACATTATTCAAATTCTGGGGGAAAAGCTGAGAATGTTCTCCACTATTACACTTGTTGCCCATTTAAAATCATAGAAAATTAGATAGGATAGGATGTAGGTAGAATCTTTTTGCCTGAAATGTATTGAGGAACTTGTAAATCTTGAATTGAGGCACAAAAAGTCATCTGCAAAAGTGCAACATTAAGATGACATTATTTAACAGAAACATATGTGGAAAGATTTAGGAGCCTCTCAACATAAGACTTCATATGATGCCACTTGAAAAAATAAAAGTTAATGTGATGACGAGTAAAATAAATTCAGGAGATGACAGTCTTGTTCCAGTATGTGTTAGTGTGAAAACACATGGGGAATTTTGTGAAGTTCTAGGCAATAAGCACTACATGGAAAAATGACAAACAGGAATTCACCCAGAAAATAGCAGCTGCGTCATATGCGGAATGCTTGTTACAACTGGGCATATTTAAGCTGGGGCAAAGAAGACTTAGAAGAAACTAAGCACTGTCACAAGCCTGCCATATGGAAGAATCTGTGAAGATAACAGAGGGCAAATTTCCCATTAACTAAAACATCCTAACATTATTGTTGATTCAAAATGGAACAGTTTTTATTAGAGGGTTTTAAGTTTCCTGCACTAAGAACTATTTCACGGAGACTTGGAACTCAAGGGGCAGATAGCAGGTGTTCTATCAATATTTTGGGGTTGGATAACTACAGATAGGGAAGATGATTTAAATTTATTAAGCACCCGTTATTTTTCTATCTAGGAAAAGAGTCATGTAGTTTCTTCAAATAATCGTTTCCACAGCAAATACAATTTTTCATTTTGCTGATTAGACATACAAAGCTATCTCACCAAGGGTCACAAAATAAGTGGAGACCCAGAATTCCTCCAAAGATCTTTCTGGCTCTAAAACTATGAATACTCTGTCTAGGATTTTTTTTAAAGATCAAGATTGTATGATCCATTGGTTAATATAGATAATATGGGTGTGGAAGAGAAAGACATGGAATTTAGGAATAAAGTCATCTTCAGATATGCATAATCTCAGAAAATGTACTTTGTACCATTTCTTTAGAGTTTTTGGGAATGACCTTTAGCAAAACATGGGAGAGAAAGATACGGGATTTAGGAACCAGTAACTCCAACCCAAAGTAATGGGACTCCTAGATGGTCGGTTAGGTCATTGGTCCAACAAGCCAGAATGCAGATATATGAGTGTGTCACAAATTATTAGATATGTGTAAATAAAGACAATACTACCAATCATGAAGCTTCTTCTGCTGAGGGGAGACAAATAACTAGATTATTTTAGATAGTGTTAAGTGCTTTAAAGGAAATGTAAATGTGGAGTGGTGAATGGAGGAGACCTTGACATAAGATGGTCAGGGAAGGCTTCCTTGAAGAGGTGAGATTTGATGAGACCTAAATGATGAGATGGAGGCAGGTGTGCAGACAGCCAGAAGGAATGAGTTTCAGGTCAATGTAACAGGAATGAGCTTAACATTTTCAAAAACATGCAAAATCAAAACCAAAAACAAAGCAGAACAAAACAAAAAACAACCCACTGACAAAGCAAAACAGAAACCAAAAACCTCTATTATCAAAACACAGTAAATAAGAGAGATAACCCATGAAATGAAGTCAGAGAGAAGGGCAGACAATAGACAGACCTCCTGATCCACACCAAGTTGTTGAGATACTATTGTGTGTCCTCTGGAAAGCCTAATATGATCTGGATCATGTGTTAAAAGTGGTTTACCACTGAATGGGGAGATTGTTAAAGGCAGAAGCAAAGAGATCACCAAGAAAAATAGTTCAGAAGAATGAATGTTAACAGTGGAAATGGAGTTAACTGGATAATTTCCACCTTATAAAATCATCTTTATTGAAGTATAAGTTACATGCAATGAAATACACACATTTGAAGTTCCATGAGTTTTGACACATATATGTACTTTCAGCTACATTTTTGAGGGAGCGCAAATAGGAAATAAGAAATTTCTTGGGCAAGGGCAATAAAAATACAATTACCAAGATAAAAATGAAGTCTTGGGAAATAAATAGAGGTAAACATCCCGAGTGTAGGACAAATACTAGAAACATTGACAGAAAAAATAAGAGATTTACAGCATCACTGTAATCTCAAATTATTAAAAAAAAATTAAAAATTGAAGAATACACGTCATATAATGTTTCTTATAATTTCATAAGGGAAAGTGCAGATAACTGAAAGAAACAAAACTCAGGCAATATCAGTTTCATAAATAGTTCGGATTATTAACTGACAATGCAACAGCGCCTTTAAAATTCTGAGGAAATTATTTTAGCCTAGAAGTCTATACCCAGCCAAACTATTAACCAAAGATGAGCGTAAAATAAAGTCATTTTCAGATATGCATAATCTCAGAAAATGTACTTTCTACCATTTCTTTAGAGTTTTTGGGAATGACCTTTAGCAAAACATGGAGGAGAAAGATGCAGGAAACAGTAACTCAGCCCAAAGTAATGGGAGTCCTAGATGGTCAGTTGGGTCATTGGTCCAGCAAGCCAGAATGAGAGAAGTTAATGAAAATATCTGGGAATCACCTCTCTGAGAAAAAAGTGTGATCTAAATTATGATAGAAAAGTTTGGAAAAATTTGAGAATAAAATTAAGGTTAACTGACAATTTGGAAAATTTTTGTTGTTAAACTCCACTAATTCATCCATTTCTGAGATTAACTAGACACAACAGAACATAAATATTATCAACTCTGAGGATATAAAGAAAGTAAAGGCACAGCTGATATGATATGTGGAAGGGGCAAGAGAGCAGCAGGAAGGGTAGGAGAGATAAGTTCCTCATTCTACCAGGCAAGGAGTAAAGTGATGCTGCGATTAATGGATCAAGAATAGATGGTTTAAATTGATTAAACTTGCAACAGCAATCAGGGAAGCATCTGTAAGCAATGAAGTCACTAAGAGGAGGGAAAGAGCAGGAAAAATGTGGCTTACGTGAGCTAAATTCTCCCATCTCCTTTCAGAAAGTCAACAAACAATGTCTACAGTCAATAAATCAAGAGCATCAATATGAACGCATGATTCAGAAATGAAGAGAACTACCAGAAGAATTCAGAACAACAAAGCATTTTTGCCTCTGAAAGCCAGGAGAAAAAGAGTGATTAGGCAGATAATTGTTTTCATCCAAGTTTTTCAGAAATGTTTGCTTTTTTTTTTTTTTAAAGATTTTATTTATTTATTTGACAGAGGGAGAGATCACAAGTAGGCAAAGAGGCAGGCAGAGAAGGGGAGGAAGCAGGCTCCCTGCTGAGCAGAGAGCCCGATGTAGGCCTCGATCTCAGGACCCTGAGATCATGACCTGAGCCGAAGGCAGAGGTTTTAACCCACTGAGCCACCCAGGCGCCCCAAATGTTTGCATTTTTAAAGCCCATATATATTTCATGTATTTCTTGGATAAACATTTTTTTACACTAAAGGTCTGTTATTGCTAATTAGTAATATAATTTCTGAAAATAAGATATGTTGAAAGGTCTGCAGTTGTTATGAATGGTTTTTCCTAATATATAGCTAACATGTCCATCCAATAACTTCTCAGTAGTATTAAAAAATATCAGTGCGGTAAAAAGTATATCTGTATCCAAATAGGTAGAAATGTTCTATTACCTTTGGTGAAAAAAAAGTAACGGATTTAGAATTGATAAAAGAAAAACACTGTGATAATTTTCTGGAGTGTGTTTCAGTTGATAATTATTTATCTTATTTGTATGTTCTTTCTCATTGCCAGGCAATGGAGATATTTATACAATTACATCACAGATTTTTATTATTATGTGCTGGAAACTTTGATAATAAAATGAGAGCTCATCTTGCTCACTAAACTCAATTCAGAACAATTTTAATAAAAAAAATTTGGAAGAATTTTGGAAGCAACGAGCCAAGTGCTAATAAAAATCACATGTACTATAAATTGCACAAGATCTGAATATAATCTGTTCTTTGTTAACATCAAATAATTATTCAGTAGCATGAGGTTTCAATTCACTATATATTAGGGATACTCAATAGTTGTTAGTGATAAATCACATAGCAATCATTTATATTATTAAGTGTAATAATTAATGAAGTTTGATGTGTTGCCATTTCTTGATGTCAGATTATCCATTAACCTCTGAATGATTTTTAATTGAAATAACTTGTATTAAAGTTGAAAAAGTGTGATTTTTATTATTCAATATTATTTATAGCAATATGTCCATATGGTTGGCAATCCTCATATTTTAGAGCACAAAATGGATTGGCGTGTTCTTATTTCTTGGCTAATAATAACTTCTATGGCATGTGACTGTTGAAGCATGAACTTGAAAGTAATCCAAGAACTTTTACATCTCTAAGGGACCAAGGAAAGGAACATGCAAACTCTGATCAGAGATGTTAACTTTTTTAAAGAAAAATGTAAATTTTTCTTAAACTTCTACTTTTATCCAGTTTCTAAACAATTAAGTCATGCTCTTGAAATTAATTTTGGTTAAGTTGCCTTGGGAAGCCATTATGAAATCCTGACTCTTGAGGTTGATTTCCTCTATTTTGACTTCCTTATTTTTTCTCTGACCTGTCAAACAATTACTATTTTTGACATCTCTCTATAAAATTTGTATTATTCAAATCTCAACTAATCTTCTTAATGATTAAATCATTAAATACCTACCACCATGTATTTACTTAAGGGTCGTTTCTGAGTAAATTATTCTTTTAATTTGTTTTAGCATTTTAATATAACCCACTTCCATTGCAAAGAAGATAATTGAATCTGTCCCCAAAATTTGTGAAGGTCACAAAAACACCAAATGGTTGGGGCATGGGGAAAGGAATGGTTGCTCTAGGAAACTGGCCTAGACTAACACTTATTATCTGCCTTCTTGTTTCTCTTTCAGTTAAGTCGATCAAATCCCCCATTTTTGTGTGTTAGGGAGAAACACAATTTGGTCTAATACTAATTAGAGCCAATTAATGTGGAATATATTGCTTTTCCCACGTAGCTACATACTAGTAACCTCCAAATTGTAAGACATGCAGACGTAGAAACCATACTGAGAACTGAAAAAGAGGAGAGGAGGAGAGGAAAAGACCATGCTCATAATCTGCTTAGATTATCAGATATGGTCCAAAGAAACCGTCTGATACTGTGCTTAGTTTCTGAACTCCTTAGACAAGATCCTTAGAAGTTAAACCTTTATTTGAAGATGTTTATTTTCTTCCTAAGACTTTTTCTATGCATGACGTGTGTTTGTAACTTAGAATTAGGATGGGTTGGCAAGTAATGTGAGTTCATGGGGAGGTGCCTCCAAACCACTTAGAGTCAATTAAAAAAAAATAGAACTCAATCTTTAAAAGGTTAAACTATCACTCCTTATGGGACATCCATTTGCAGACACACTCTGAGACCACTCCTGGACTGGACTACATCCTAGCAGGACTGCATGCTCCCTGCCTTTGCCTAGGCCATGATGATCTATAGTCAAGAACACTTCCTACGGAATTGAAGCTGACTACCAACCACTATATACTTGTTACACTTTAGGTATAAAGAATATCTTGTGCCTCATTACACTACTCTTAAAACCTCTTTTCCACTTGGTAATTAATCCCAACTTTTGAAATTTCCTTTAATAAATTATTTTTGCAAGCCTTTTAGACATAAGAAGTTTCTGTGAAACCACTCCAGTATGTCCAAGCCACTCTAAAATTCTGGCCAAGATGTAAGATGGTGTGACCCATTCCACCAGATAATGGATTTGGATTACAATACAGAAGGTATGAGGTAGAGGAAGTAATTAACATCTCAGCCAGTTAAAAAGCATGACTGATGATGTTATTTGAACACAGAAAGTTTGACTGTACTTCTCTGGCCAAATGATTGAACCTGGTCAGGGAAAACACACGACTTCTAGTTGAAAAGTGAAAAAAACAAAAAGCAAACAAATGAAACAATCAACCAATCTAATGCTTTAATCTCCAAAATGCCAGGTTAACTGCCATTTTTTCCCCCAACACATTATTGGTTAGATTTTTTGGTAGAGTAGAAAATAGGTTTTATTAGAGCAGTGGGAATTTTTCAACTCCTGGCAGTTCTTTTCTCTATTTTTTAATTGTAAAAATTAAATTGTATCACAGAAAGCTCAATCATTCATAATGCCAGAAATCTAACAAGGCTATTCCAATTTTTTCTATTCCTTTCTTATCTCTGGCAGGAGCATTTAGTGGGCACAGAAACATGGCTTACATCCTTTTCAGCCTGATAGGACAAAGGGGGCTTGAAAGGGAAATCAGGAAAAAAAAAAAAAAAAAAAAAGAGTAAAAGGTTTACTGTTTCCAGCAGGGCAATCTTCCCAAAAGTAATTCCTTCTGGCCCCAAATCAAAGGGACTAGATAAGCAATTCCTCCCACTATCCTGGGAAAAGTGCAGAACAAACTGATTTTGCAATCCACTCAAAAAAGACTGTGGGAATTATGAGATTTGAAACATGGTTAAGATGGGGTCTGTGAAGGGGTATTCATTCACCCATTCATTCACTCACTTGTGCAAATCTTTACTGAGAACCCACTATCTGCTGTACTTTGCACTATGCACTGGGAAGGCAAAGATAAATATAGTTTCTGACTGCAAAGTTCATGGTTAGTTGGAAGACACTGATGTGCAAACAGGCTAAGTAGCAATACACCATGGCAAGGTTGTAACAGAGTTTGGTTGGAGCAATGGGAATGGACTGCTCAATCTCATTGGAAAATCTTCAACAGAAAAACTATAGCTGATTCCCAAAGAATGAATGGAGATTGCAAGGTGACAGGTAAAATGATGGAGGAAAAGAGGAACATCTCATGTTATTCGGTTAGATTAGTTCTTGGGTGGCCATTTGGCAGGGTTCACAATGAAAATCAGAAAGAGATATAATAGCTACTATTTAGCTTCTAAGGTATGAGACACTGCTTACTGCTTTACGTGCTATATTTCATTGATTTTCCCCACTCTCATTTCAAATTAGATATTATTCCCATCTTACTAGTAAGGAAGTCCAACTTAGAGAGGTTAAGTAACCAGCTTAAGGTCACAAAGATTCCAGTCCACTTCTGTCTGGTGTCTTACAATCAAGGAGCTCATTCTGCTCAGCTATGCAGTCATGAGACTACTAGAAAACCTAAATCATTTTTGGGGAGCTAAAGAGAAAGACAATCTTAAACAGACATCTAACTTTTACTGCAAAGAAAAAAAGAAAACTGAACTAAAAGCTGGGTAAGTCCAAGAGGGGTCAAATCAATGACTGATTATTCACTGAGGTCAAGTGAACCATCTGTAGCTGGTCAATGTGGGCTCAGAATGAGCATTCCATTTTGATCTTGCTGGTGAGGTAGAATCCGCCTTTCTTTCAGTCTTTTAGGAGACATATTACATAGACAGAGGTTACCTACTTTAAATCAATAGGATTTTTTGGATCAGAGTCTAGTGCAAATAGAAGCCTTGTAGTGCCTACTACTATAATTTTAATGAGATATTGCCATCTAGGGGTAATCTAGAGAACTGATCGACAAGCCAAGATCTGGATTCAGGGTAGGCATTTCGAAGTCAGACATTATATTAGAGGAAAGTAAATTAAAAATATATGTCTTAAGGATATTATTGTACTTTCCAGATAAGTTGCCTGTAAGTATTGCTAAGGACTCTTTAAATTCACTATTTAAAAAAGGGTTAGGGGATGCCTGGGTGGCTCAGTCGGCTAAGAGTCGTTCTCTTGATTTTGGCTCAAGCCATGAACTTAGGGTCCTGACAAGTGAGGCCAGAGTGGGGCTTTACACCAGGCATGGACAGTGCCTAACATTCTCTGTCCCTCTCCCTCTGCCCTCCCCCTGCCACCACATGCACTCTCTCTTGAAAAGAAAAAAAAATGGGTTAAAAATACTTTTAAAATATTCTGGCCACATATATATTTTGAAATGTATTAAGCTGTTTTCTTTCTTTTTAAAAAATATTCACTATTTGATATGTACTGTTTTTCCCTAAGATTAGACTTCATATCTAGGATGACCAACTTTGCATTTGTTAAGCAAAGGCAAGTATTTATAGACCAATGTTCAATTATCCAGTTATTGACTATGTTCCAAAAATTATTTAAGTGGTTGTGGGAGCGTACTTTTCTTTTGAAAGACAGCTATTCTTAATAGGAAGTCACAGGCCAATTTCCTTTTTACCATACTGTTGTGTTGAAATACTTGATATTTCTTTTTTTTTTTAAAGATTTTATTTATTTATTTGACAGAGAGAAAGAGATTACAAGTAGNGTTGTGTTGAAATACTTGATATTTCTTTTTTTTTTTAAAGATTTTATTTATTTATTTGACAGAGAGAAAGAGATTACAAGTAGGCAGAGAGGCAGGCAGAGAGGCAGGCAAAGAGAGGAGGAAGCAGGGAGGGAGCCTGATGCGGGGCTCGATCCCAGGACCCTGAGATCATGACCTGAGCCGAAGGCAGAGGCTTTAACCCACTGAGCCACCCAGGCGCCCCAATACTTAATATTTCTAGTGGAGAAAAAGGAATATAATCTTGATGCATAGGTGGTGCACAAAAGGCAGAGTTGGATGTGAAGTAGGCATTGAGTTGGAAATAGGTTTTTATTTAACATCAAATATCATATCTGTATGTTTTCAAAAGCTTCCTTCTAGTTTTCATCTTTTGAGGATAAATTATATATTTTTCTTGCTTTATGTCTTAGTCCTCATTACTTATCTCGAACTTTGGCTCTAGGTGACTTGAGAATCTACTTTGCACTTCCTTCTTCTTCCACTTTGGTAATCTTAAGCTTGTTGATGCTCTGCTTTCATTTCCTAACGTGTCAACGTGAGTTGTGAAGAATGATTCTTAAAAGTAGAAGGTGCAGAGGACAGGGGACATTCCCCGATCTTTAAGTAAGGACGATCAGTTGAATCTGAGCAGTTCCATCTCCATCTCTCTGCCATGTGGATAGCCAGGGAGTTCACGATATAAATTTTGACGTATTAATTCATTCAATCATCATGATTCATCCACTTATCCATCCATCCATTTACTCACACAACACTCATGCATTTAGCATCGATTATGTGTCAGACATTATGCTAAGTCGAGTACTAAATGTGATAGCAAGGATTTGTAAATCTTACCACCTACTGCTACTAATCTCTAGTGCAATACCTTCCCCTTCCAGTGTTTCCCCAATGTCTTCCTTGCTCTTTCCTCCAGTTAATCTCTTTTTCCTTGAACACGTTAAACCACGAGCAGAGAGCTTTGATCTACTCAGAAGATTCAGTCTAGGCTCTTGAAGATTAGAATAGACTCCTTTTAGCATGGAATTATGGGAAATCTTGGGCATCTACTTTAATCTACAATAATCTGGATTATTTCCCTTATTCAACTCAGTTTGTGGTCAAATGTTTGGATTCTTCAGGAGATGACTTCATTGTATTTCTTAATTTTCAGCTGCTCATTCTAAGTCCTTATTAAATATCGATTCAACACTGGATTTCCTGATATGAGCATCTCTTTCAACAAGTAAAAGAACACCCACCTTAGTTTTTACGGTTCCTTGACCCTCATCACCTGACCTCCTGCCTTAGCTGTTTTAGGAGATATGTCCTGCAAAAATTGATGGGATTTCTGTCAGCCCCAGAATCCTCTGCAACTTATCAGTCAGTTTTAGTTAGTTGTTCCACAACAAGAGCAGATGTGCTTCCCTTGCTAGCAGGCAGAAGACACAGGGGAAGAATGGCATTTGCTCCGTAAAGGGAGGAAAGAAGAACCCCTCAGGCAAAATCACTAAACTCTGAGATCCCCACCACCCTTAACTCTCCAGGGAAGGAAATAGAGTCATAGGGTTCTATGAAATGAAGTACAGGACACACAAGAAAGTTTAAATTTCATAGAGTAGAATGACTTTGAGCAGTGGTTCATTGAGGGTGCTAGTTATCTTGTAGGGAATGAATAGAACTTCATGGAAGAAAAATATCTTTTTAGCAGAAAAGTGAAGGAAGGGTGGGGATGGAGTAAAGAAAGAGCTTAATGAGAATGTTTCAGTTTGGTGGGGAGCTTTCTTCTATCCAGCAATTCAGGGAAATGAGTCATTCTATCTTATGGCTCCCCCAGCCCCTCAGTCTAAGTAGACCTTTGTTTTCTGGTCTGAGAAGAGGAAAAACAGAATGGAGAAAACTCATCAGTTTCCTAAAGGCCCTAGCCCAGAAGAGACAAATGTCACATCTACTTCCATTCCACTGGTGAGTACAGAAAATACATAGTATGGGGGGGGGGATATTAATGCCACTGAGAAATCTTTCCAGTATTTTCATCATGGTCTGAAAAATGTTCCCTCATAAACAACTCTTAAATTATATTGAACCCACAAGATACAGTATCTGTTCTTCATAAATGTTCAAAATGTATGATGCTTTTGGTTACAAATATACTTTGATTTGGGAATTATTGAGCAATATAAGCAATGCAAGGCATCATTTATTATTTATATCACGTTAATTGATGAACTTGAAATATACATGAAATAGTAAGATTAAGTTACTCTTCAGCTTAAAACCTCAGTGACATCTCAACTCAAAATAAAGTATTCAATGCCCTGCACAATCTAGTCCTTACATGCATTTTCAACCTTTCTCCCTCTACTGTCTCACTGATTCATCACACTTTTGTCACACTAGCTTTTTTTCCTCCCTTCAATCAATTTAAGATATTTACTCTGTCAGGACGCTTAGTGCTCCATGTAATTCTCTTCCCTCACATCTGAGCAAACCTGTCTTTCTCCACATCTTGGTTTAATTCCAATATCGCTCATTCAGGAAGCCTTCTTAGCTGCTCTATACTACCTGGTTTTCACACTACCTTCTCTTCTCTATTTACATTTTTATTATCTGATCCCTATTAGAGCAGATACTGTTCTCTGTTCACTGCTATTTCTTAAGCATGTAGAATATAGGTGTCTGGCTTTTGGTAGGTACTTGATAGTTATTAGACTAAATATGAGACAGATTTTCCTAATATCCTAAATATGGTACAGGTTTTTCCTTGGTTTGATGGTCCAAAGAAAAGGTTTTGCCTTAAAAAGGCTGAAGCAGATTATTGTAATTTTTATCGCAGAGAATTAAAAAAATTGTTATAAAATAGAGACAGGTTAGACACATGTTAGTATTAAAGGTGTGGGTATGTGCATGAAGGTGAATTTTTGAAAGGCTATTATGTTCAGTGTTTATGCAAATTATCTAATTTAATAATCAAAGCAAATTCATGAGGAATGTATAATAATGATCATTTTCTGGACAAGGTAATTCTGACTTATTAAGCTTTTTTAAATTTAATTTAATTTAATTTTTTATTATTATTTGCCCAGGGGTACAGGTCTGTGAATTATCAGCTTACACCTTTCACAGCACTCACCATAGCACTAACCCTCCCCAATGTCCATAACCCAGCCACCCTCTCCCTACCCTCACACCCCCCAGTAACCTTCAGTTTGTTTTGTGAGATTAGGAGTCTCTTATGGTTTGTCTTCTTCCCCATCCCATCTGACTTATTAAGCTTAACAAGGTTTCTATTTATCAGGGCATAAACCAACTGAGCTGGATCCAAACTCAAGTCTCCTGGACCTTCCGACTGAGGCCCTTCCTTAATCAAAGCTCTCCATATTCAGAAAAACCTCTTCACAATAGCATCATTTCCACGGAACGCATTCATTAAAACTCGTGGCCAAATGAATTCCTTTTGTCACTTATAAATGAGTCAACTAATCTACCAAAACACCCAATTAATGTAATTATTGGAGATAGGGAATAATACAGTGAATTCTCCAATCTCAGTTTAGAAATCTAACGCTTCAGAATAACCTGGGGTTTCAAAGTTTACATTAAGAAAGAGTGCCACCTTGTGGTAAGTTTTATACCACAGGTACTCCTGTCTGGAAGGTTTTACAAAATTGTGCTAAAGCATTTGCATTTTATCCCTTGCATATCTTTGAAATTTGTAGACACTCAAAATAAAATAACATTCTACTAAAGATAGAGAAAACAACTACAGTCTTGGAATGCAGGGCAAGAAAAACCTATTTCGGGGCAAGAAAAATCTATTCTTATCTATCCTGTGCCTCGGTTTGTGTTAGTTATTTTTTCTGGTTTAACTAATGGGAATGTAAGGCAGGTATGTTGTAGCTCTATGTCTTATGTACTGTCTGGAAATGTTGGAATCCAAGTGGAAACTTTAGAGAGAGGGTTGGGATGAAAAAACAGATTGAAAATAGACATGGAGGCTTTGCTCATTCCTTTCCTTTCCTAGATCAAAGAATATGGCAGGTGCCTCACATTAAACAACGATGAGTCAAATGACAAAGTGACTTTCCATTTATTAATGCAAGCTTCAGGATTTTTCTAAGATGCAGCGAAGAATTAGTATTCAAGTTTGGAACTTGTTATCAGATGCTCACTCTAATCTCCTCTTATAGAAATGAACACTCTGCCATTTACCCAGTGACATTTTCTTCCGCTCTTGTGGAAAAGTTGGAATTATTTCATTAATTATGACTGTTGCCTATTATTTTTGTTAATTTTTAAAAAATATTTAATTTATTTAAGAGAGAGAGTGAGAGAGAGCACGAGAGCAGGGTGGCGAGCAGAGGGAGAAGCAGACTCCCCACTGAGCAGGGAGCCCAACTCAGGACTCAATCTGGAGACTTCAGGATCATGACCTGAGTTGAAGGCAGTTGCTTAACTAACTGAGCCACCAAAGTGCCCTGTTGCCTATTATTCTTAAATAAGACGCTTCACAAACTGTGAAGGTCATTTCCAGGAATGTAGGTAATACTGAGAGAGGGGAAATTGGTATTCTTAAACAACCTCCTGCTCTAAACATCTTTGCAAATTATTCTGGCTCGTTTTATGGTTCTCCAAAGATATTCAGTGTATTCAGTATCTCAAGTTAGTGTGTGATGGGATTTCACCATTTATTTTATTTTTGTTATTTTTGTTTTTTTATTTTTAAATTTTTATTTATTTTATTTTATTTATTTGGGGGGGATTTCACCATTTAAGCTGCATTAAAGGTGAGAGTAAAATGGGTAGATGACATACTGAAAATTTTTGCTCTAAGGGAAGGAATAAGAGTAATCAGAAAACATTCCCCTTTGACGCAGTCAGCTAATTTCCCACATAAAACGTAGCTACTGTCAGTGCTACCTTGTCCTACCAGCCCCCTGACTAAGGGAGCCTTGGACACTCGAGGGTCCTGGACGGCGGTGAATCCCACACTGGCTGGGCGCCGGAGGCTGTGTAGGCCTTATCAGCACACCGCCGCTTACTTGGCAGAGATTAAACTCATCCGTTTCTTGGTGTCCTAGAATTTCTAACATATCGTGGCAAATATAAGTTGAGTTCACCCTGGTCTACCAGAGAGATGTGATACATAGTTTCAGCCGGTCCTTGGTCGAAAGAAAAGTGGATTTCTTCATTAGCAAGTAGAGATACCACCAGACTATTTTGTCTGAAGCGATGCACTTCATTCACATGGTTTAACAGAATACGTGCCACATATTGGGCTCTGGGCGATGAGCTGGGTGCCTCATGACGGGCTCGAACCTTGCTGTTTACAATCTGGTGGGCAGATGAAACACACAAACAAACCCAGAAAACCAGAACAAAAACCCAGGATGAAAAGGGGTTTAAAGAGGAAAAGAGCAAAGTGAAGTAAACACATAAACACAAAAGAAAGGAAACAAAAACCCGCAGGGACATTGTCGTTCTGTGATTGAAGAGAAACCTGGGACAAGATAAGGCCAGAGAAATAGACAAGTTCCAGATCACACAGGCTCAGGGTTTTAATGCCACAATATACAGGCACTGAGTATCCGCTGGACTGAGATGAGCAGGCGTTTGCACACCTGCTATGTGACAATCTCATTTAAGGCTCACGATGACTCTATATTTGCAGTCTCAGTTTTGTAGATGAGAAGTAGGATTTTAGAGGATTTAAGAGGATTAAATCACTCGACTAAACTGGAAAACATGTACACAGGCAAACCCTGGTAAAGAACCCGGTTCTACCTGCCCATTTTTAAGTGATGTTAACTTAAAATACTCAAATACATATTTATCATTCATTTTACACACACACACACACACACACCCTCTAAAGACATTGAAGACTTAGATAGTTATGGGGCACCTTGCTGGCTCAATCAGTGAGTGTCTGACTGTGATTTTGGCTCAGGTCACAATCTCAGGTCTTGCTCTCAGGGTCCTGAGAACCAGCCCGGCTTAGGGCTCTGCGCTCAGCGGGGAGTTTGATTGTCTTTCTCGCCCTCTGACCCTCCCCCTCCCCACTTGTGCTCTCTCTCGCCCTCTCTCTTAAATAAATAAATAAATCTTAAAAAAAGAAAATTAGAGCAGTTACACTATTTCTGTGGGCTGTGGATATCGGGCTGGGCGTGTGAGCAGTGGAGTGCTTCGCCCGCGTTTGGGACCCAGTCTAACAGCATCGGAAAGCGTGTTCCGTTTGCATCTCCCTTCCTCTTTCCTTCCGTCCTTCCAGTTTGCTTGCCTCTTCCACCTTCATTACCTTTTCCCTGTGCTCGCTTCGGATTTTCCTTTATCTTGCCCTTTGTCTTTTCCTTCCTGTTCTCTCAACCGGTGAGATTTAATCTTGGTTGTACTAACTGTATACTACGAGTGTATTCTCTCATCTTAAAAATGTTATTGTGTATAGTTTCCCTGCACAGACGAGTAAGCGAAACCAACACCAAAACAATAACAGGTCCAGCAAGTGAACTGGCCCCTCGGTATTCGGTCAGTATTTTGGAGTCAGAAGAGTCGTACTTGAGCCTTGTTTTGGGACTAAGCCTTTGCAAAGCAGGAGAACTTCAGTTTTTGTAGTTTTTTCAGTTTTCAGTTTTTCAGTTATTGTATGTGGCAATGATTTGTCACTAATAAGGAGCCATTAAAAACCACTACTACTTTCTCCATGGGTGCTCGGATCCTTCAGCTTCAAGGTCGTTTTGTTGTTGTTGTTTTGTTTTTTTAAGATCTGCTTATTTGAAAGAGAGAGAGAGACGCATGGGAAGAGGAAGAGAATATCCAGGCAGATTCCCACTGAGCCCAGAGCTCTGTGTGGTGCTCCATCTCACAACCCTGAGATCAGGACCTGAGCTGAAACCTAGAGTCAGATGCTTAACTGATTGAGCCACCCAGGCGCCCCTCCGGCTTTTAAATTAACAAACAATTCAAGCACAGATTATGTCACGCTCTTTTGTTCAAAATCACCCTTAAATCATGAAAGAATAGCATTTGTGAAATGGTTTCTTGCTTTGTTTCTTTTTTGTTATTACTTTGGAAAGGAGACGGTCCTTTGGCTGACTTAAATAGTTTGGTGTGCTATTAACACTTGGCATTTCCTAGCATATTGTCATGTCGCCATCTGCTGGAACTTCAAGAGGCTGACACTGAAGATGTAAGCTTACCAAAGATGTAGAAAGACAAGCTCTCAGGCGTTACAAATAAGCATCAGCTTTTGAAGTGATCCATTCTCTTCATATATCATGATATATGCGCACAGCAAGACAATGGGTGGAACTTAAAACAATGAAATAACTCTGAAATGAAAGTTGTTTAAGAGATTAGAAAATCTAAGAAACAAGATACAGAACATTATTAATGCATTATGGTCTGAGTTCAAATGGAAAATGTGTATGTAAGTGTATATATTTGGACAAGTTTAATGGACGATATTATACATGCTGACATTTTAACTCTTAGCACTGTCTACTTTGGAGCAAAAGGTTTAGTGGAGGTAAAGGTATTATTTTAAAAATGTCTATATATTGTTTGAATTTCTATCTTGTACTTTTATTACTTTTATTTTATTTTTAAGAAAATACTTAGAGCTATATGGATAGACTTTGAAGTCATTTGCTTCACTTTTTTATTTGCCCACATTTTAAAATTATGTTAGTTAATGCGTTTTTAAGCTATTAACTCCTTTCTTTATGCTCCTCTCACATTTTGTCTATATTTATTTTATACTACTTATGCAAATTTAGCTTCAGCATAGTTACTATAACAACATACCCTACATTTTCCAGAAAAAAACATGATTCCAAATATGCTGGCCTCTTGTCTCCAACAATTGCTTGTGTAGTGTTTTAGACTTGAAAGCCTCAGGCGCCTGGGTATCTCAGCTACTTAAGTGTCTGCCTTCAGCTCAGGTCCTGAGATCCAGCAGGGTCCTGGGAGCCAGACCCCCTGGGATCCAGCCCAGGGTCTGGCTCCCTGATCAGAGGGAAGCCTGCTTCTCCCTCTCCTACTTCCCCTGCTTGTGATCCTTCTCTCGTTCTCTCTCTCTGTCACATAAGTAAATAAAATCTTAAAAAAGAAAATAAAGCATCTTTTTAAAAATTACAGTAGGTTGCTCCTGGTAACAGGCTTTGCTACCAGCTGTGTGATCTTGGGGAAAGTTACTTAATGTCTAGGTGGTTCCCTTTCTTATTTGTACAATGAAGATAATGTTATCTATCTTAAAGGGTGTTTCTGAAGTGTACAGATCATGAAGCACATGCAAAGTACCCAGTATTCATAGTTATTAAGATTATGTGTGTGATTGTTAGGTGTATACTTTGTGTGTTTCTGTCACCCTCCCTAGTTTGACGTTGCAAGGCTCAGACAAGTCTTATTCATCCTCAGCTTCTCAGAGCTAGCAGAGTATGTTACATAATAATTATGCTGATAGAATAAATACAACAAATAATAAATATGATATATAATTATTTTCTTACTAGTAATATATGTTGGAAATATATATTATACTAATATATACTAAATAGTCATATATGTTACTAATACATGATAGTAATAATAACTCTGAATTAATTGCCCAAGAGTTTAGGAGAGAATTGCCAGGAAAATAAGGTCTAAGTATCAAGGGAGACTAGGATGTGAGGGTGACCCTCTTCAAAATTTGCACTTTGTACCCCAGATACTTTCCTACTTATCTTTTGACTAAGGCCTTTTATGTGTTTATTTTTGCATTTTTGGTGAAATAATTGTTATAATCCTTCCAACAGAACATGTACTAACTTCACCACATATAATAGAGCAGGGTACTGCATGCATGAATTTATATCTGAATGTTAAAAGTTTGTACCAGTTTTAGAATGTTATGGCATAACTGGCTTGTATCTTCCAGCACAGGGACTGGTTTATTTACCTTTACACCCCCTGCATCTAGCATAGTAATCAGAATCAAAGTACTGCATTTACCCATTTACGTATGATTACTAAGTACGATGACCTGTACATTAAGAAAGTTTTATAAAACTCCCCTTTCCCTTTTTACAGATACACTGAGAAATCAAATCAACTTGGTATGAAGGGGGTTAAAAAAGGTCGTGAGAAAATAGAGCAGAAGCTGGGTTAACTCTAGTTTACAAAACAGGAAACAAAATTCTAAAAGTAAAAGAGGAAACGTTTTTATATTAAATGTATTAAAATGTGTATGTTGGGTGTAGCTTGAATTGTATTTAGGAATTATGGTGATAACAACCAGTGGGTCTGAGAAGAAATGTTAAAGAGTACTATTACAAAATGAACAAAAACCCCACCCTTTTAAACAGTATTTTTTTTTTTTTTAAAGAGAGTGCATGCAGGGCGCCTGGGTGGCTCAGTGGGTTAAAGCCTCTGCCTTCTGTTCAGGTCATGATCTCAGGGTCCTGGGATCGAGGCCCACATCGGGCTCTCTGCTCAGCAGGGAGCCTGCTTCCCCCACTCTCTCTGCCTGCCTCTCTGCCTCCTTGTGATCTCTCTCCCTCTGTGAAATAAATAAATAAAATCTTTAAAAAAAAAAAGAAAAGAAAAAAAAGAGAGTGCATGAAGTGGGGAGGGATAGAGGGAGAGATAGAGGAATATTTTTTTAAAAGATTTTATTAATTTATTTGAGAGAGAGATTGAGAGAGAGAGGAAAAGAGTGTGAGGAGGGGGTGGGGCAGAGGGAGAGGGAGAGAGAATCTCAAGCAGGTTCTCTGCTGAGCATGGAGCCATACATGGGGCTCGAAACCACGACCTTAAGATCATGACCTGAGCTGAAATCAAGAGGCAGACACTCATTTGACTGAGCCACCCAGGCACCCCAACAGTATGTCTGAGGTAGCTGACATATAATACACTGTATACTTTTAACGTATACAATTTAATACATTTTGACATATACACTCATGAAATCACCTTCAAAATCAAGATAGTGAACATATTTGTCTCCCCCAAAAGCTTCCCTGTGCCCTTATGTAATCCTTCCTCCTGACCCTCCACACTCCCTCCCGGTGCTCCAGGCAACCACTGATAGGCTTTTTGTCACTATAGTTCAACTTGTATAATCTAGACTTTCATATGTATGGAACCGGACAGTACGTACTTTCTTTCTTGTTTACCTTCTTTCATTCAACATATTTTCAAATCCATCCATGTGGTAACATATATCCATAGTTGTTCCTTTTTTGTAATTAGTGAGCAATCCTGCACTGTGCACATACCTTATGGTACTCATCCCTTCACCTACCTACTCGTGGACTTTTGGGTGGTTTCCCGTTTTTGACTATGGTGTATCAGTATATCTATAGATGATTATATTTGGTTATTCTTTTTGTATATAACTAATAATCTTCTTTGGCTCCAATAGAAACACGTATTTATAAAATCTTTGACTCTAAACATAAGAGTTATCCTTCCTGATTCTTGCTCTTACTATCACTAGGTTAATCACCTTCAAGAACTACTAACTTGCTTAAAACATCTTTGATGACTCCCCATGATGTCTCAATCACTTTTTAAGATAGTGGAGTCTGTTTTCTTCTCTTTAATTTTTCTCTCCACCACCAACTCCCTTATTTCCAGAAGGTAACCGGAGCTTTCTTTGCCCTGTGTTTTAGGAGATTTTATGTTGTGGGCCCGAAACAAAGTCGCTAGGCAAGCTAAATACTACTGATACTCAAGTCTTCAAAGCTTCTGCATACTGAGGGGGTTTTAGGGACAATTATTCCAGAAGGGATGGATTGGAGGCAAGGACTGTTTGGTGGGAGATCTGAAACAGTTTGGCTGAGAGACAGCTGGAGAGCTGCCCTCAGTCTAGAAATCAGATGAGACTTTCATGGATTTTGTGAGTATCCAAGTACAACTACCTGATCTGAGGCAGAGTGTTTCATGATGATACTTCCGGTGTTGTTGCAAGATGTCAAAAATAACTCAAGAGTAGGACCTGCGGGGCACCTGGGTGGCTCAGTGGGTTAAAGCCTCTGCTTTCGGCTCAGGTCATGATCTCAGGGTCCTGGGATCGAGGCCCGCATCGGGCTCTCTGCTCAGCAGGGAGCCTGCTTCCCCCTCTCTCTCTGCCTGCCTCTCTGCCTCCTTGTGATCTCTCTCCCTCTGTGAAATAAATAAATAAAATCTTTAAAAAAAAAAAAAAAAGAGTAGGACCTGCGGCTGTAGGAGCTACAACAGAAGACTTCAAGGCCAAGGTTGCCAACAAAGCATGCACCTGAGGCATATTATTGACAACTACTGAGCAAAGAATATATGGCACCATTTCCTCTAACGTTTATGCCTATTTAAAATGCCTAAAAGTAGAAGTTGGAATGCCCCAAACATAGCTACATTAAATTTTCTGCCAGTTGGGCATCTGGCAGATTGAAGCAGGTTAAATTCTATTTTGGAAAATAACGAAAGAGTGACATTTCTTTCCCACGAGCGTTGCAGATGAAGTCAGACTCTTCACATTCATAAAGTATAATTTAGGACTGTGTCTGGTTACAGCTAACAGATAACTCAACGAAGCCTGGTCTAAACATAAGAGTGTGTTTCTCTCACTCTATGCCAAGTTCAGAGGTCAGCTGCTGGACTGGTTCAGCTGATCTACCTTGTCCCCTCACCACAATTAGCAGGGTGGCTCTATCTTCAGGTAACTGTTTTCAATATCATGGTCACAAGGTAGGCCATGGTGGATACAGACACTACGTCCATGTTCAGAGCAAGACGAAGAGGGAAAGGCAGCTGTGCCATCTCCTTCTGCTCCTTTCTTAGGAAAGCAGAGGATGTGTCAGAAACCTCCTGGTGATTCCCACTTACACTTCATTGCCAAGAACTCTTTCACCTGACTACCTCTAAGTGTGATTCTGGGGAGTATGCATCCTTGACACACTCTATAGTGGGAGTGAACCGAGGAATGAGGGGGTTGGGACTGGGTGTGGATTCCCTAATCTACAGCATCTGTGAAACACTGAAATTCCAAAGTGCAATCCCAAAGCTAGTATATAAGGTCTGCCATAGTCCAGCCTCATCTCAACTTCTGTTTTATCTAATAGGATTCTTCAGTTGGGACCCTTCACAGATGCCACAGATGCTGGGTGAGTATCCCTGATTCTGTGGCTTGTGTCTGATCCCCCTCCTTGATACCTTTTCTCAGGCATCCTCACTTATGATTGATTCAAGTCCTGCTTGCCTCATGAAAGCTTCTCCCCTGGTCTCTCTCACACTGACTTTTATATTTTAGAAATGTACTGGTAGGGCACCTATTAAATAAGTGATACTTTTATAGCTTTTCAATTTTAGAGTGTGAATAATATCCATATGCTTTATAGAAAAAAAAGATGAATTTAGAACTGAGCATTTAATCATTTTCAACAGGAAAGTCAGAGGACTTTTAGAAGTTCCTACTTTCCATAGGAAGGCATGATTGCTGCCACCTAATAATATTTAAATCCTTTTCCAAGGCACCTACTAGGAAAGAGAATGAAGGTGCTTGCATACAATTCTTATAATTCAATGACTCTTCTTGATCATTAGAGACTAAATTCGCATGAAGATTTCTGGACCGATTCCTAAACATAATGATCCTTATCAGCTTTTAGGACCCTGGATCTTCATTTATACAAGGGTCTCAGGTGATTGTGAACCAGACAGTCTCTTGACCACATTTTGAAAGTTACCACCACTGGGAAGGGGGAGCCATTAGAAAAGCCACAACCACAGACAGTGGGTGAAGGTGAGAGCTCCAGCTTTCTTGTGATTGGGGTGAATAAGCAATCACTATGACTGACTGTGATTCTTTGTCAGGACAATCCCAGAGACTGCAAAATAAGATCCATATGAGAAACAAGGAAGGAACTATGGATTAAAAAAATACTTTTCCTTTGGCCACTATGGATAGTAAATACATATAATTCTCATAATAGAAATGGAAATTCAGGCAGTTTTTTTCAAAGCATATTTATCAAATACATTTACCAAGTTTCAATAGGTGAATGTGGAGTTTCCTTTCAAGCAGTATGGCAGACTGGATGTTCAGAAAAACTGTCATACTTCGGTGTTCCTAAAAGTGCTGAACACAGATATAAACAAACAAACAAACAGAAAAATAAAACAGGAGCAAAGGTGGGGGAGTGCAGGAATATGAGAGAATTCCTTCTAGAATAGAAACGACAAGAAAGTACAAATTCTAACAGGTTTCCAAACACCAAGTTCAGAGGTCTAAAGTCAATACTGTTTCGTCTAGTCTCTGAATGGAGTAGTCAAAAATGAAGAAAATCCCCTCAAAATTCCCAACCATATGAATGTTTGGAGTCAAGTTTCATAACTCCTGTATGGCGTGAACAGACTCAAGCTAGACTGTTCAGTGTTCCTGTCTTAGTCTATTTGGGCTGCTGTAACGAAATGCCACTGATGGGGTGGCTAGTCAACAACATTTATTTCTCACAGTTGTGGACGCTGGAAAGAAAGCACAAGGTCAAGGAGTCACAGCCCAGTAACTTTTGATGAGGGTTCTCTTTCTGGTTCATAGCCAGAGTTGTCTTGTTGAATCCTCACAGGGTGGAAGGGGCTAGAGATCTTTCTGGAGCCTCTCTTAGGGGACAGTAATCCCATTTATTAGGGTTCTACCCTCACAACTCCCAAAGACCCCACCTACTAATACCATCACATTTGGCATCAGGAATTCAACATAGGAATTTGGTGGCGTAAGACATAAATATTCAAACCATAGCATTCTACCCTGGCCTCTCAAAATTCATGTCCTTCTCACATGTAAAGTACATTCATTCCATCCCAAGAGTGCCCAAAGTCTTATCGTGTTCCAAGATCAACTCAAAAGTCCACATCCAGTCTCACCTCCATTTCACCAAAAGCAGGTATGAGGAAGACTCAAGATCCCATTCACCCTAAGACAAATGGCTCTCCAGATGTGAAACTGTTAACGCGGATGAAATCTTACGTGCTTCCAAAGATAATGGCGCGGCAGACATGGGATGGACAGTCCCATATTCCAAAGGGAGAAACAGGAAAGAAAGATGGAGGACAGCAGTTCCTCTTATCCTCAAAGGATCGGTTCCAAGACCCCCAGTGGATGCCGGAAACCCCAGCTAGTACCAAACCCTTTATGTACTACGTATTTTCCTATAACCGCACACCAACGATAAAGTTTAGTTTGTCAACTAAGCCCAATAAGAGATTAACGATAACTAATAATAACATCATAGCATAAACTGTTGTACTGCGCTTACCCTCCTTCTCGTGGTGCCAGGAGGAGAGAAAATGCCCACGTGATGAGAGGAAGCGAGGTGCGGGACGCATGGTGACGTAGTTAGGAGACGACTGACCTTCTCTGATGATTTGTCAGAAGGAGGAGCATTGCTTCCAGCTGGAGTTAATGATGAAACTGCAGAAAGCGAAACCACAGATACAGCGAAGCCACTGAAAAGGGGGGTTGCAGCAACAGCTCCAAAGGAAGACCAAAACCTAACAAAGCAAAGGACATTAAACCCCAAGGCTTGAGAGCAATCCGCCTTGATTCTGTGCCCCACAGTCTGCTCTCACTGGGGCTGCCCCCGCGATTCTGCCAGACGCAGCTCATGCTGCAATTCTCGTGGCTGGGCTGGAATCGCATTCCCGCAGGTCTACGAGTGTGCGGTTCGGGACGACCGTTCCCTGCTCCCGTGCACCGCTGGGCAGTGCCCCACAGGGAACTCTGCAGTCGTCTCGCGCCCGCAGCAGCCCTCCGCATGGGTGGAGGCTCTCCAGGATATTCTTTAAAATCTAGCTGGAGGCAGCTGGGCCTTCGTGGCTCTTTGCACTCTGCGAAACTGGTGGAGAAAGCACCCCCTGGAGGGGCGGCCAGAACGGCGCACCAGACCCGGGATAGTTGAGGATTATGTGCCAGAATTGGAATTCTAGAACTGAACCCCAAGATGTGAGGTGGCTCTAGGGCAGCAGAGGCTCTTCCTTGGAATTTTTTTCCCCCCTGTGGGTGCCTTCTACTCTCCCTCACTGATGGGTGATAGGGGGGCCAGCCCTGAAGATCTCTGAAATGCCCTCAGGGTCATTCTTTCATTGGCTTAGAAAATAGGTTTTGACTTGTTTCCGTGGCTGACCAATCTTCCCATCACCTTGATGAATAACAGCTCCTAGTTTCTGTCGAGGTGGTTGATCTGTACGAATCTCTATCAAATTTGGCCACAACAATTGTGTTCTCTAATGAACATGGTTTCTTATTTCTTTCAATATGGATAGGCTGAAAATTTTCTAAGTATTTGAGTTGTTTCCTTTTTGATTAACCATTCTGTCTCCAAATCATTTCCCTCTTCTGGAATTCTACTGTAGGCATTTAAAAGAAGCCAAGCTGTTCCTTCAACACTTTGCTTGGACACAGCTTCAGCCAGATATCCAATTTCATTGCTCACAGTTCTACCTTCCACGGAACACTGGGACACAAGCGCAATTCAGCCAAGCTCCTTGCCACTTCATAACAAGGATCATCTTTCTTCCAGTTGCCAATACCATGGTCCTTATTTCCATCTGAGACCTCATCAGAATAGCCCTGACTATTTCTCCCAAAAGCGTGTTCATGACCCTTCCATTATGCTTTTAGTAGATTGAGGCTTTCTCTACAGCCCTCCTTTTCTGAGCCCTCACCAGCTTGGCCTTTCACAGTTCATTCAAAGCAGTGTAGGGTTTTTCCAACATGCATCTTCAGGCTCTGCCCATAATCCAATGCTAAAGCCAGTTCTACATTTTTTTTTTTAAGTATCTGTGACAGTAGCCACGCTTTCAGTATCAGTACCAATTTTCTGTCTTATTCTGTTTGAGCTGCTATAGCAAGATACCACAGACTGGGTGGCTTATAAACAGTAGAAATTTATTACAGTTCTGGAAGCAAGAAGTCTGAGATAAGGGTGCTGGCACGATTGGGTGAAGGCTGCCTTCTGGTCACAGACTTCCCATTGTATCCTCACATGGCAAAATGAGGCAAGGCATCTCTTTGGAGCCCCCCCC
>LNAC01000420.1:7640-83516 GCA_002007465.1 Ailurus styani
CTTAAAAGGGTACGGAGTAGCTATCTTTGCACATGGAAAACTGTTCTGGCTTTTTCCAAAGGGCAACAGGATGCTGCCCTGTTTACACATACTATGTACTCCTGGTGGGTCTGAGGGAATAACTGAAGGTATGGAGAATGGGGAAATGGCTATAACAACAGAATACCAGAGCCCAGATCTGGGAGCCACACGCAGGCTGAAGTCAGGAAAAGTCTCAAAAGAGACAAGGAAGAGAGTACGTCAGAAAGGAGAGGAAGTGCATCTTTCCAGGCCTCAGAGTCATAGGAGGTTTCTGCATCCAGACAGTATCCAGTGAAATGATAAATTACAATGGAACCGTTAATAAGAACGACTGATCTACGAAGTCTCTATGAGAGACATGGCTGGTGACCCAGATCCCCAGGGACAGTTCTATGCTGCCATGAGGATCGGAGCATCTGTAGTGGCTTGAACCTGACAGTAACATAAACAGGGAGGACTCCAAGTCCTCAATCTTGGCACTTTCTCCAATGTGATACACTCTCATGGGATGTTGTTGGGCAAAGAAACCTTAAGGAGAAAGAAACACGTTGGTCGAAAATCACTGTTTTTAAATATACCTTCACTTTTCCTCTGCATTTGGAATTTATCTTCATGGTGACTGCTCTTGGTAGATTTGGTCCCCACTAGTGCTGAACTTGAGGTGCTTGGCATGCTTGGAGAAAAACTCCTGGAGCCTGCAGTAAGAGTGCTTACAGGACTTACGCTGGTAGAGCTTAAAGAACTTGCTGGATCTGGTGGTGAGGTTTTGGAATCTTCAGGAAGCTTTTCCTCTTTGGGCATGCCACTTCCCTCAGAAGACAACAGTTCTTCTACAAGAAAAAAAGACAAAGGCAATTATCTTCTGTAGACTTATAGCTTAAACACTATTAAAAGTTCAAAACATCTCCTAAGTTTCAACAGTTCACTTAAGCCATGCTATACTGAACCACAAACCTCTAACATGAAGTACATGGCCACCCCCAGTTCTTGGCACTTATAGTAATGGACACTGTCTTAAAATCCAGATTGATTCCACTATGTCACCTGTATTTCTCATGGCAACTGTCCCTTCCCAGTCTTGCTACCAAGGCTGTAAATACCTCACTAAAGGATTCAGTTTTAGGAATGCAGTCCTTCACAACTATTATAATATGAACACACAGTTGGCTTCTAACATTTGCTTACTACTTGGACACTCAAAACTTTCAGTGGGGAAAGGCACTCGTTTTTCTATTCACTTTTTATCAGCTTTTAGTAATACAAAGGTGAATGGAAAATGTTACTGTAATTGTTTTATTTTTATCTAAGGAGAAATGACAATTGTGTACTTCTGAAGGGAATGAAACGCTTGACAAAGCTGCCGAAGTAATAGCCTAAATGCTCAACTGATTTGGGCAAATACACACCCCCACCCAAGAGCATATAGTTAAATGGCAGTAGAGTGACTTTTCTTCCCATTCCAGGAACATGTAAATACTACTTACCTTTAGAGGCATGCATCTCTGTTTCGGGGAGTTTATGTAACACAGCAGCAACATAAGGTATAAGTTCCTGAGAAGGCCGTTTAGGGCTTTTCTTTTCTGTTACATCCTCTTTTACTGTTTAAAAAAAAAAGGTGTCTGTTATAACTAATTAACATTCTTCAAGCATTTTAAGATCATCAGCACATGACACTTTGGTTTCTAAATCATCTGCCTACTGTAACTTCATCAACAATTTATCAATTACTTGATTGTTTATGAATCACATGTCCCATATGAATAATTTCATGCCATCAAATATTTCAGTGACATCACATTCAGGAGCTAAAAGCGTTATATCCAGGCATCATTTATTCTAGAGTCATCACATATCTCTAAATATCTCAGGAAGCAGTAAGGCGATCAATTATAATGTATCTAAAAAAGCCTGGGAAAACTGTTCCCATGAAAAAATAAAGTTAAGAATTCAGAGAAGGAGAAGACAGTGTACAGTGGACATCTCGTTTTATAAGCAATAGTCCTGACCCAGAGCTACCCTTACTATAACCCTACAGCTTACTTATTATTAAACCAAATTCATTTTTACCTAAAGGACCACTCTTTAAGGCATGATCCTGAAAGTAATGACATCTCAAATTATTAATTATACTCTAAGTATCACTCAGTATCTTGATTTAACCTTCAACTAAAAGGAAAAATTAAGTAATAATAGAAATCTAAAAAATCTGATAATAGAACTTGAGTGAGAAGAAAGAGTGCAATGAGAAAGTACCAAAGTCAAACTTCATCTGGTTCAAAACAGCTGGGGGCCAGGCGTAGGCATGCTTCTTAAGATCATCTGGCATCTGGTTACTGATTGATTACTGGCTGATTACTAAAGAGTCTAAAAAAGCTCTTACCACCTGATTTTATTTTTAACCATGGACTATAAAAACCAATAGGCAAAACATATTTCCGTGAATGGCAAATATTTCTACAATTAGGACATTTAAATTCCTATAAAGAAAAAAATGGCTTTTTTGACACTCATTTAATGATACAGAAAATTCAAATACTAACATATAGTTTTCTATAGATTTATGTTATCTCAGAATCTTAGCAAGATCAGAAAATGTTTACTTTTCTTTTACTTGTAATATTCTAATGCTTTCTTAGAAAAAATTAATGAAGCTGGTGTATGGTCTACTATCTGGGGCTGATAAAACATAAAAATGACTCTTGGCTTCTGCTCCTGGGTATTGTAGTAAGCTCAGGCACAAAACTTTTCCTGCAGAGATAACTAGAAAAAGCCAAATAATTTACAAAATACTTTAAAAGTCATCGTAGAGAGGCACTTCCAGGATGACTGATTAAAGACCTCCAAAAATCCCCTTCTTCATAAAAATAATGAAGAGATTAGCAAAATTAATTTTTTCAAAAACTCTGGACATTATGTAAAGGCTTACAACAATCCAGAAAGCATTTGTTCAAGAAAAAAGTGGCGGAACCTCCAAAAGAATAGCAAAACCTGTGGCATTTTAGCTTCCCTACCATCATCCCCTTCACTGTTTTTGCAGCAGCTTTGCAAACCAACAGGTTCATAACTACTGTAGCTGTGAAAACCACAACATCCTAGAGGTCACTGGAGGGAACACAGTGGGTTTGGAGCTCTCAAAAGGCCCTATCCCCAAAGAACAGTCACAATTTGACCAACCTTGAAACTCAGTGGAAAGCTCTGATCTAAGGGCTTGTTTTATTATACCTAAATCAGAGCCTGCTCAGTGTGAACAGTCCTATCTCTAAGGCATTGCTCAAACAAGCAAACAAACCAAAAACTCCACAGTAGTAACTGTTTAACACTATAGCTGCCTGAGGCAACATTACCAGTTGGGGCTGACAGGAAACTGACCCAAAAACCTTAAGAACAAAGCTGGAGAATAAAATGTCCATTAGGAGACTTTGAAAACCACAGATATACTCCTGGGAATCTATAAGGCCATATGCATGTGCAAGACTGAAAAGAAAGACCCAGGAAAGACCTAAGACCTTAACTTAGGTCGTTCATTTCTTGCTGACCTTGAGGCTCTGCACGAAGCAGACTTGTAAACTGCCTCCTGGAATGTTCAAGGTAAAGTCCAACACATACATAAACTCTGTGGCAGAGGATGGGACACATACTGGTTGCAGGCATTTATGGAAATCCCTGTCCAATCACTTCCTGAACACTAAGCTAAATGAGCAGACTTCAGTGGCCACATACAATAAAGAGCCCAGGAAGGCATTATGTTAGTCCAGGAAAGTCACTATACCAAAGCACCAGCAACAACAAACCCCAGAAAGGGGATAAGATCTGATTTTCAGAGTTACTGCTTTACATTCTTTTAAAATGTCCAGTTTTCAATTAAAAATTAGGAGACATGCAAGAAACATAAAAGTATGGCCCATAAAAAGGGGGAAGAACAGTCAATAGACACGGATTCTGAGGAAGCACAGATACTGGAGCTAGTAGACAAGGACTTTAAATCAGCAATTTTATTTATGTTCAAAGAACTAAAAAAATAATAATCATGTCTAAGGAACTAAAGGAAAGTATGAGAACAAAGTCTCACCAAATAGAGACTATCAATAAAACGATAAAAATTACAAAAAAGAACCAAATTAAAATTTAGGACTTGAAAAGTAGTATAAATGAAATGAAAAATTCACTAGAAGGGCTCAACAGCAGATCTGAAATAGCATGAAGAAAAAATCAGCAAATTTAAAGAAAGGTCAACTGAGATTAGAAAGTCTAAGGAACAGAAAGAATGAGGACAAATGAACAGACCCCAGACACCTGTGGGATACCATAAAGAACACCAAAATACACATAATGGAACAGTTCTAGAAGGAGAGGTGACAGAGAGAAAGGGACAGAAAGAATATTTGAAAAAGCAATGGCTAAATGTTTCCCAAATCTGATGAAAAGCATTAATCTGAATATCCAAAATGTTCAACTATCTCCAACCAGGATAAATTAAAAGATAGCCACACCTAGAAAAAATAGTCAAACTATCAAAAGACAAAAAGAATCTTGAAATTAGCAAGAGAAAAGCAAATCATCATACAAGGGATCCTCGATAAGATGAACAACTGACTTCTCTTCAGAAACTATAGAGGCTAACAGGAAGTAGGAGGATATATTCAAATTGCTAAAACAAAGAAAGTCAACTAAGAACTCTACCTCCAACAAAACTAAACTTTAAAAAATGAAGGATAAACAAACAAACAAACAAATAAATAAGGAAGGATACTTAAATTCTTCACAAATAAAAAGCGAGGGGCTCCTGGATGGCTCGATTGGACGAGCAACTGACTCTTGGTTTTGGCTCACGTCATGAACTCAGGGTCAAGGGATCAAGCCCCGTGTCAGGCTCTGCCCTGCGGGGAATCTACTTGAAATTCTCTCTCTCTCCCTCTCCCTCTGCCCTTCCCCCTGTTCTCTCTCTCCCTAAAATAATCTTCTTTTAAAAAAGTGAGAAAATTCGGGGCACCTGGGTGGCTCAGTCAGTTGACAATCTCCCTTTGGCTCAGGTCATGATCCTGGGTCCTGGGACTGAGCCCCAAGTAGGGCTCTCTGCTCTGTGGGGAGCCTGCTTCTCCCTCTCCCTCTGCCTGCTGCTCTCCCCCGCTTATGCCTGCTCTCTGTCAAATAAATAAAATCTTCCCAAAAAATAAAATTTTTTTTTAAAGTGAGAAAATGCCTCATTTGAACAGCTTACCTACAAGAAATGAAATGACATTCAACAGTGACTCAAATCCACATAAAAAATTAAAGAGTACTGGGGCACCTGGGTGGCTCAGTCATTAAACATCTTCCTTTGGCTCAGGTCATGATCCCAGGGTCCTGGGATTAAGCCCAGTGTTTAATGAAAAAAACAATAATTACAAAGTTGTATTTTGGGGCTTATAATGTATAAAATATAATTTGGCAATAAAAGAACAAAGAAGGGGACAGGAAGTAGAGCTGTAGTAGAGCAAAGTTTTTTTCTTTTTAAAGATTTTGTTTATTTATTTGACAGAGAGAGAGAGAGATCAGATCACAAGTAGGCAGAGAAGGCAGGCAGAGAGAGAGGAGGAAGCAGGCTCCTCATGCTGAGCAGAGAGCCCGATGCGGGGCTTGATCCCAGGACCCGGAGATCATGACCTGAGCCGAAGGCAGAGGCTTTAACCCACTGAGGCACCCAGGCGCTCCTAGAGCAAAGTTTTTGCATAATATTAAAATTAAGTTGGTATTAATCCAAACAAAAGTATTTTAAATTAAGATATCAATTGTAATCCCTAAGGCGGGCAACTACTATGAAAATAAGTTCTGGACAGGAAAAAAAAACCACTCAAAAACTTTAGTGGAAGGAACAACAAAGGAATCATAGTATATAAGAAAACATCTATTTAAAACAAAAGAAAGTTATCGAAGAAAAGAAGAAAAGACAAAAAGAAACATTAAAACCTAGAAAACAAATAAAATGGTAGATGTAAATCCTACCTTATGAATGAATAAATAAATAAATATCCTTCCTTATTAGTAATTATATTAACTGTCCACAAGACAAGCACCAGAATAAAAAAAATTAGCAGATGGATAAAAAAAAAAAACCCATGTTCCAATTACCTACTTAATACAAAAGATGCACTTTAAATTCAAATATACAAATAAGTTCAAAGAGAAAGGGTGAGAAAAAATAGACCGTACAAAAAGTACTGAAAACTGGAATGGTTATAGTAATAACAGACAAAACAGACTTTAAGAAAATCCTAAGAAATTCACACACATACAAAAACCCCAAAGAGAAGTAACAAATTCAGCAAGATCACAGCATACAAGATTAATAATACAAAAATCAATTGCATTTCTACACACTTGCAATGAACAACCCAAAATTTAAATTAAGGAAATAATTCTATTTACAATAGTGTTAAGGACAATAAAATGGGGGCACCTGGGTGGCTTAGATGGTTAAGCGTGTGCCTTTGGGTCAGGTCATGATCTCCAGGGCCTGGGATCCAGCCCCATGTTGGGCTCCAGCTCAGTGGGGAGTCTGCTTCTCCCTCTCCCTCTCCCTCTGCCTCTGCCTCTCCCCCTGCTTGTGCTCTGTCTCTCTCTCTCTCAAATGAATAAATAAAATCTTTAAAGAACAATAAAATGTTTAGGGTTGAATTTATCAAAGGAAGTGCCAGATGTGCTTTTTGAAAAATACAAAATATTATTGAAATAAATTAAGGAAGGACTAAATACATTTTTATCCCATATTCATGAACTAGAAGACTCAATATTAATTTTTAAGAGATTTTATTTATTTACTTACTTACTTATTTGAGGTGGGGGAGGGAGAGAGAACACACAAGTGGGGGAGGAGCAGAGGGAAAGGGACAAGCAGACTCCATGCTCAGCATGGGGCTGGATGCAAGGCTCAATCCCAAGACCCTGAGATCATAACCTGAGCTGAAATCAAGAGCCACCCAGGCACCCCAAAGACTCAATATTATTAGATGGCAATAATCCCAAATTGATCCACAGATGGAACATAATCTACTAAAATCCCAGCAGAAATTGACAAGCTGAACTTAAAAATCATGTGGAAACCCAGAATTGCCAAAACAATCTTGAAAAAAGGAGAGCAAAGCTGGAAAATTCATACTTCCCAATTTCAAAATTTACTACAAAAAGCTACAGTAATCAAGATAGTGTGGTACTGGGGTGCCTGGGTGGCTCAGTTGGCTAACTGTCTGCCTTCAGCTCAGGTCAAGATCCCAGGGTCCCACTCCCCTGCTTGTGCACTCTCTCTGTCAAATAAATAAATAAAATCTTAAAAAAAAAAAAAGGTAGTATGGTACTGCCATGAGGACTGACATACAGATCAATGAAAAACAAAGTCCAGAAATAAATCCATATATTTACAGCCAACTGATTTTTCACAAGGGTGCCAAGACAAGTCAATAGGGAAAGACTAGTTTTTTCAACAAATGGTTCTGGGACAATTAGATATCCATATGTGAAAGAAAGAAATTAGACCCTTATCTCACTGTATATATAAAAATTAATTCAAAATAGATCAATAACCTAAATATAATAGCTAAAGCTATAAAATTCTTAGGAATAAACATAGGAGTAAATCTTTGTGAAATTGTAGTAGGAATATTTTCTTAGGTATGACACCAAAAGTACAAGAAATAAAAGAAAAAATAGAAAAATTGGACTTCATGAAATTAAAACCTTTTGTGCTTCAAAGGACACAACCAAGAAAGTGAAAAGATAACCTACAGAACGGAAGAAAATATAAGCAAAGGGTATTCTGATATGGAACTTGTATCCAGAATATATAAAGAATATAACATATAACAAATATAAACATAATATATAAGAGGTACAAATGTATTTTATATCTATGTAGTAAAAAGACAAAGAACCCAATTAAAAATAGACTAAGGATTTAAATAGACATTTCTCCAAAGAAGATCTACAAATAGCCAATAAGCACATGAAAAGATGCTTAACCTCAGCCATTAGGGAAGTGGAAATCAAACCACAGGATACTTTTCAGGTTTTGAGTCTCAAGTTCATTATGAATATAAGAAATTACTTGTCCACTTTGAATGAACAAAAACAACTATATATTATACATGTCTAATTAGTTCGTGGTGTCTAAAATATTTACTTTGAGGAGGACATGAGAAAAAACTAAATTACAAAAGATTCTCGTGTTAATTATAGAATATAAAATAGAAGCACAGTATAAAATTTTACATTTTCTCTCACCTGGCTTATTTTTCTCATGCTCTGCAGGACTAGAAGTATTACGTCTGTAAGACCTAAAAGGCTGGCTACTCAAAAGGTTATCACACTGCATGCTGTGGCATAAGTTCTCAAGAAAGCGAAGAGCAAATGATGCACTATTCACTGGAGGGAGCTGGACAGAATGAGTTTCCCCATCAAAGGAAGCTATTGGGGGAAAAAGAGATGTCAGAATTACCTCATAGAAAGATAAAACTACAACATCAAAAAAAGCCATCAATTTTGGAAATGTATTATAAATCTAATTTGTGGTCTTTGTAATTTGTAAAGGAATATTCTTAAATTATAAAGGGCCCTCTCATTCAAACACAATAGTCTATATTGGTAAAAGCATTCTCATTTAAAAAATATTCATAAGGCAAATAACATCAAGGGCAGCAGCAGCAACCCAGTGATCTACAACACTTCCTGCTACTCCAAGCATTCGGTGGGTATAAATGTAGTATCTGATCAATCATGAAAGGCAGTTGTATCTTATCTCATAAGCACTTCTTGAGTCACATTTTCATTTACAGCTTCTTATAGATCAGTCTGCTTTCTAAAAACATTAAAATATATTATCAACCAAGGTATTTTGCCTATAGTGAGCTTAATACAGCATGCAAAAAAAAAAAATCTTTTACCTCAATTTACAGTATGACTGACCATTGTCTACTTTGAATGTAAAGTTAAACTTTCCCAATCAGAGTTAAAAATCTATCAACAGGTATTTATTATAAATATTCTATTATAGCAATGTAAGTATGCCAATATTATAAATAGTTAATAGACTGTAAATATTATAATCTATACATTATAAAAGCCTTGCCTTTTTAAAACCTAAAATCAATTCATAAGAAAAGCTGAATAAAGGATTAGTTGAGCATACCAGTTATCACTTCTCCTCCACGATGATCTGGCTTAAGAAATCCAAAAACAGTCTTACTTTGAATGGCACAATCTACACAGGCCTGCACGGTCCGCCGGAGCACCACATTCACAGGGCCCGGGCCAAAGTGGTCAGGCAGCTGCTGGATTTTCTTTGGATCCAGGTGAGGGCCAGCGTCTCCATGTTTGTTTACACAGACACAGACTTCAGGAAACATGTGTATATAGATATAACAAAGAGATTGGTTAAAAGCAACATAAACACTACATAATTAATTACTATACCACTAGCCACACTTCAAACAGAACCCAAATATAGTAATATAGTAAACTATCAACAATCATTTCTCTTTTTTTTTTAAAGATTTTATTTATTTATTTGACAGAGAGAGAGAGAGAGATCACAAGTAGGCAGAGAGGCAGGCAGAGGGAAAAGAGGGGGAAGCAGGCTCCCCACTGAGCAGAGAGCCTGACGCGGGGCTCGATCCCAGGACCCCGAGATCATGACCTGAGCTGAAAGCAGAGGCTTAACCCACTGAGCCACCCACGTGCACCCCTCAACAAACATTTCTGCTACCTAAAAATATGTACATAATTATATTTTCAAATGCCTATTCAATTTTCTAGAATTTTGCCTAAAATAATAAAAACTATCCAACTTTTAGTAGCGTAATAAAACAATTTTTTTAAAGATTTTTTTTATTTATTTGAGAGAGAGAGAGAGCGAGAGAGGGAACACAAGCAGGGAGAGTGGAGGAGGGCTGAGCAGGGATCCCAACGTGGGACTCAATCCCAGGACCCTTGGGATCATGACCTGAGCCAAAGGCAGATGCTTACTGACTAAGCCACCCAGGTGCCCCTCACAAAACAATTCTTTTTTTTTTTAAAGATTTTATTTATTTATTTCACAGAGGAAGAGAGATCACAAGGAGGCAGAGAGGCAGGCAGAGAGAGAGAGGGGGAAGCAGGCTCCCCGCTGAGCAGGGAGCCCGATGCAGGCCTCGATCCCAGGACCCTGAGATCATGACCTGAGCCGAAAGCAGAGGCTTTAACCCACTGAGCCACCCAGGCGCCCTCACAAAACAATTCTTTACACATTCCCACATCATGTAAAATGGTGTAAAGAGAAATACTTTCACCTTTTAACTGTACACACAGTACAATAATCTTTTCAAAACTGGTCATGTTAATATACTCCTTGGACTGAATTTACTTTAAATCACCAACATTGCACCTTCACTGTATTTTCTAAAGTAACCAAATAATTTAAGACACATGCCACACAGTAAGTTCAAATGACCTAAGATAATTTTTTTTCATTAACCTAAGGAAAATAAAAATGGTCTTTATATACATGCCAAGGTTCACTGAAGAAAATTTAAAAAATAATGCTTTCCTTAGTATAATAAAACCATATGACTTGGAAGCAAATCATCTAAAATCACACAAATGTCCCGTTTCTATAATACTTCTTCACTGAGAATCAATAAATATAAATCAACATACAATGTAACAATATGAGGGTACATTATTACCAAACATAAAACATACTGTCCCCCTAAATCAAGAAGCATGTGATTTTTATCTATTACCTAATTTACACTGCCAAATCTTACATATACATGGTCTATATTCAGTACAATAAAAACCCATTAATCTCACTTTCACTATGGTGAAATATATGATAATTCAACCTTGTGGCAATAGCCAAAGAAAGGATGGACTCTGTCACAGAAATGAAACAGCTATTAAAAACTTAACCAGGGGGTGCCTGGGTAGTATAGTCGGTTGGGCGTCTGACTCCTGGTTTTGGCTCAGGTCGTGATCTTCGGATCGTGGGATCGAGCCCAGAGTTGGGATCCACACTAAGTGCAGAGTCTGCTTGAGAATTTCTCTCCCTCTCCCTCTGCCCCTCCTGCTCATGCTCTCTCTCTCTCTAAAATAAGTAATAAATCTTTAAAAAAAAAAACCCATGGTGCTGATGGGATGGACAAAGTCCTACTGAACACAAGTGAAGCTAAACAAAGATTTCAATTTTTTATCTCCTTTGATTTATACTTATTTAGCTAGTCTCTCCTGCCAACAGACTAAAAATCAGAAATAATATACTGACAAAATGAGGTATGTTACAATAATCTGTAAGTGATTTCTATTTCAAAAAAAAATTTCTTTTTAATCAGGAAAGGGATATTGGAGAGAAGAGTCCAAGGAACAGAAGAGTGCAAGAAAGACAAAGAACTAGGAGAAAAAGCAATGGTACATGCTTTAAAAAACAGGAAAGGAACAAGAAAACATAGAAGAGATGACAAATAAAAGGGGGATTTGTTCAGTCTAGGTCTGTGTCATTTCATACTCTTCACATAACAGAGAATAATTTAAAGTCATCATGCCCCTTGACAGGTAAGGATATGTCAAGATTTTAAAAGATATTTTAAAAAGATTTGAAGTAGCTTTAAAAATACATACAAGATAAAAAGACATTGTGAAATAAGATAAAGGGAAAACAAAAATAGATTTGACAACGTTGTAAATTTTGTATATCTTACCAAGCTAGATAAAATACTTTAAGAGTAGTGAATTTTCAAGTGACTTGTGTATTTAAACAGTTTTTAACATCAAAATGAACAACTAGAATTTCAAAATACTTTAATATGAAAAATGCTAAGAAAAAACCCAAAAATGTGTCTTATCATTTTTTTTCCTCTTACTTTATTCCTTGAATTTCAAAGACACTAAAATAACCCAGAGTAAAAGATTAGTAATTTTATACCCTTTAAAAAATACTAACTTACCTGTTGACATTACTATTTTAGATGAACCAAGAGTGGCATCCCTATCATATGAAGCACGACGGTCTCTGGCCAAGGAACTTATAGGAGCTGAAGACGTAGAGCAAAAAACAGGAAAATATATTTCCTGTAAAAAAAAAAAAAAGCACAAGTATATATTACACATTTTTAAAAAATTCTTAGATAAGGAAGTTAGAAAATTATCAGCATCACTGGTCACAAATGATCAGCTGTCAGAAGTCCTTGGAGTTGGAAACCCCTGTGTGTGTGTCACAAATTACAGTACTTTCCAAACTCTGCTCCTCAGAGAGGCCTATGAGCTGGTCAGGTGGGAGAAGAGACCAAGAGTATGGGATTCCCAGCATTACCCCTCCTCCAACTGGTCATAACTTAGCCAAATAGCTCACTCTATAAAACTTGTTTTTATTTTCTGAGGTTCCCTGTACGGCAAGTTTTTTTTCACACTGCTAAAATAAAGTCTGCAAATCCAATCCAGCAACACATCAAATGGGGGTGCGGAACCTTAACAAGGTGGAGAATGGACTTTGTCTTTACAAAGCAGTCACTCATCTGGATTTTACTACATCTGGTCTGTATTTCTCCATATTATGTACGATAATTTTGACAAAATTACAAGTGGTTTCCTAAAGTCCATATAAAATTATGCCTATTATATATAAGAATCAAACATCTTCTGGACATTGCTAAATATCACTAGTGATTTTTTTTTATTTTTTTATTTTTTTATTTTTTTAATTTTATATCAACTCTTGGGGTTTTCTTGGAGCTACCTTCAAACATAGCTGTCCAATGTCAGAGAAGAGGGTCTTATACCTAGGAAAGGTAGTAATAGAGGATATTTTAAAAGCAGGGACAAAGGAGGATAAAATGGGATAACATTCAATGTTGTATTTTCCTTACTTGTTAAAATTAATAACTGTCATTTGGGTTCACTGTGTTCTAGTAAATCATGTTATTTTTTGTTAAAGATTTTTATTTATTTATGAGCGAGAGAGAGAGCACAAACAGGGGGAGTGGGAGAGGGAGAAGGAGACTCCCTGCTGAGCAGGACGTCTGTCGCAGGACTTAATCCCAGGACCGTGGGATCATGACCTGAGCCGAAGGCAGAGGCTTAACCGACTTAGCCACCCAGGCATCCCAAATCATGTTATTTTTTAAGTACTGAATTATAATTATAGTGTTGATACATTGTCATTCTTTCAGTATTTTAAAAATCTGAAATCTGAATCTTTTGACTTAAGACATACCAAGATAGTACGCTTCTATTAACACTGTAAAGTGAATAAAGGTAATTTGAAAAATGTGCTTCTATACCTCTAGAATCCTTAAAGGAGGGGTGTACATGGACAGCTGACGAAGAGTCTACTGCAAGAATAATTTGTACTCTAGTTCAAAGACTTCCTAAATAATTAAACTATGGGGGCACTTGGGTGGCTCAGTCAGGTAAGCTTCTGCCTTCAGCTCAGGTCATGATCCTGGGGTCCTGCGATCAAGCCCCGTGATAGGCTCCCTGCTTCTCCCTCTCCCTCTTCCCTTCCCCACTCCATGCCCCCTCTGCTCCTGCTCACTGTCTTGCCCTTTCTCTCTCATATAAATAATATCTTTTTTAAAAAATCATTAAACTATGGTGTGACAGTACTGAAAAAGGGATATATGTAAATCCATGAGAATCTTCATCTTTTCATTAAGAAATAATAAAGCTAAGAAGGTGGTGAGTTAAAATTCTTCCTTTGAAACAAAAAATAGTTTATTATCCAAAAAAATTATAGAATCTGTCCCTTGCCCCACCCTACCAACCTTATAAACAATATTTTCTTTTTTTTTAAAGACTTTATTTATTCATTTGACAGAGAGAGACACAGCGAGAGAAGGAATATACTCAGGGGGAGTGGGAGAGGGAGAAGCAGGAGCCCTGCGGAGCAGGGAGCCTTAATGTCGGGCTTGATCCCAGGATGCTGGGATCATGACCTGAGCTGAAGGCAAATGCTTAATGACTGAGCCACCCAGGCACCCCTAAACAATATTTTCAAAAACACCTTTTTAAAATTGTCAAATTAGCACTGGAATTATTTAAAAATAAAGGAGTGAAGAGAAACTTTATGGCCTTACATCTTCATCATTATATCAACTAATCGCAAAAACTTTTTTCAGCAGCTGGATAGTACACATTAAAACTATGCATCAAGGGCACCTGGGTGGCAGAATCAGTTGAGCCTCTGCCTCTTGGCTTTAGCTCAGGTTGTAAGCTCAGGGTTATAAGATCAAGCCCCAAGTCCCACTCCATGCTCAGCTCAGAGTCTGCTTGGGACTCTCTCTCCCTCTCCTTCTGCCCCTCCCCATTGTGCTCTCTCTCCCTCTCAAATAAACAAACCTTAGGAAAAAAAAAGGCATCAATGACATCCTTGATACATTCCAGTTTTCAAAATGCATTTAAAATAAAGCATTATTTCCTTTTAAGTATCACAACTTTCCTTAATTTTATGCAATTTATTTTGAATTTGAAAATTTTAATCTGCTAATGATTTACATTAGAATAACCTATTTGATTTTTTAATGTTTATGATTTTATATTTGAAATATATTCACTGTTACTGACTTTTAATTTTTATTTAAAATTTTTGAATGCTTTTTGGAATAAAAATACCAGTATTAATGTAAGCATTTTATGGGGTGCCTGGGTGGCTCAGTCCTTAAGCGCCTGCCTTTGGCTCATGTACTACATGTAGATCATGACCTTAGCTGAAACCAAGAGTCAGATGCTTAACTAACTGCACCATCCAGGGGCCCCACAAGAGATATATTCTTAATATAAGGACATAGAATCTTCTTAGATCTTATTAGAACTAAATTAGGTTTCAGCAGTAATAAACATTTCTGAGTTCAGCCATCTGATATCGATATATATGACATTTGTTTTGTTTCAACTAATGTTTATAGTATGGAGCAAAATGACAGTGCCATTTTATTTTAGTCTATTTATTTATTCTTTTTTTTTTTTTTAAAGATCTTATTTATTTATTTGAGAGAGAGCAAGAAAGCACAAGCAGGGGAAATGGCAGAGGGAGCGGCAAAGGGAACAGCAGAGGGAGAAGGAGAGGCAGGCTCCCTGCTGAGCAGGGAGCCCCATGCTGGGCTTGATCCCAGGACCCAGGGATTATGACCCAAGCCGAAGACAGATGCTAACCGACTGAGTCACCCAGGCGCCCCTGATTTTAAAATGTTTAAATCATTATTATTATTATTATTTAAGATTTTATTTATTTATTTGACAGAGAGAGACACAACGAGAGAGGGAATACAACAGGGGGAGTGGGAGAGAGAGAAGCAGGCTTCCCGCTGAGCATCTGACTCTTGGTTTCAGCTAAGGTCATGATCTCACGCTTGGGCTCCAAGCTCAGTGAGAAGGAGTCTGCTGAAGTTTCCTTCTCTCCCTCTCCCTCTGCCCCTCCTGCTGCTTGCTCACTCACTTACTCTCTCTTTCTCTGCCTCTAAAATAAATAAATAAATCTTAAAATATATATCATGTAAAAAAAAGAAAAAAGAATACATCTCTTGTAGAACAGATAGATATATTTGGGTCTTTTAAAATCCATTTTTATAATCTCTGTCTTTCAATTGGAAAATTTAGTCCACTAACTTTTAAAGTAATTATTAACATTTTTGGGTCTGGGTATACCCTTATTATTTTTTCTCCCTCCTCGACCCCCCCTTTATTATTTCTTTTCTATTTGTCTCCTCTGTGTTTTATTCCTCTATTCCTCCTTTCCTTTTTTTTTTTCCCAATTACTTGTTGAATATTTGTTAGAATTCCATTTTAGTTTTCCTACTGGCTTTTTAGCTATACTTCTTTGCATTTGTGTTTTTACAGTATGCCCTGGGGATTACACTGTATAACCCACATAGTTAATATTGTACTACTTAACATAAATTGTTGAAACCTTGCAATGACAGAAATCCATATCCCCCACTCAAAGCCTTTATACTGTTACATGTATTACATCATGTTATGCATTGGTGTTATATAATGATATATTATATAATGCCATATATATTACATTACCCCACAAGACCATATTATAATTATTGCTTTAGTCACATTAGTATAAAGAAATTAAGAAGAAAAAAAGCAAAAAACAAATCATTCACATTTACCCAGACATAAACTACCTTTAGCATTTCTTATAGTGCTTGTCTGCCAGTGTGGAATTCTCTAAATATGGTTTTATCTGAAAATATCTTTGATTCATCCTCACTCTTAAAGAACATTTTTGCAGACATAGAATTTTGTGTAACACCCCTACTGCCTGTGCGTGCTCCCTCCAACCACAGTGTGTCTGCTTCCATTCACTCTCCAGTATCTTCAAGTAGCTGGGGTTTTTTTCTATTATTTCCAGGTTTTAAAGTTGTTTTCTTTGGGGGAGTCAGTTAGGTGGCCAACATCATTGAATTTATCACTTTGATTCCCCTTTCTAACCCGCTTTATTGAGGTATAATTTATGTACAGTAAAACTCACTTCAAAGTATACTGACTTTTAAATAAATTGACCTGAACATAAATATACCCACATAGTATTTCCAATGTGGTTTTGAAAAAATTGAACAGTATTCAAAATCTGAAGTTTACCCAAGAAAAGAAATACCAATCTTGACAGCTAGCTATGTGGGCTTTAAAAAGCTTTATATATGCTCTTTGTACAGTATATTCCTAAAGGACCTCATCATACTCTTAGTAAAACCTAAACTCTATGTTATAAATAAGGCACTACAGAGACCTATAGTACAAATTAGGAGGAGATTAACTAACCTTTTTTAGGCGTTTTTTCCCTGGTGTGACACTTTTAACAGCAGTTCCCTTCTTAGGGACTGAAGTCTGTCCAGTTGGTTTAATGCGAGCTGATTTCCTGATCTGCTGTGTTGGTAATATTACAGCAGTTTTCTCTGGAGACTGCATTGAACGCTGGGTTGAAGGCTGTGTTTTTGCTATATTCTTTGTAATGGGCACTGAGAAAAAAAAAACCACAAAAATAAAACTAAAGTAAATGACACAGGTACTGTCTTCTTAGGACTCTAAAGAAATTCAACTCAACCTTTAAAAATATTCCAAAGGTTATTCATTAAAAACCACTTAAAAGTACCATTTAAAATAAAGTTTCAGGGGGGGCCTGAGTGGTTCAGTCAGTTAAGTGTCTGACTCTTGCTTTCAACTTAGATCATGATCTGAGGGGTCATAAGATCAAGCCCCACATCAAGCTCCACACTCACCAAGAGTCTGCTTGAGATTCTCTCCCTCTGCCTCTCCCCTCACTCACACATGTGTGCCTTCTCTCTCTCCCACTAAAGAAATAAAATCTAAATACATATATACATACATACCTACATACATAAAATGAAGTTTTAGGTATTTAAGATTTCAGATTATCAGCAAGTAGTTGAATTCTCCAGAAAAAAATAAAGAGGCTTTTATAAGACAAACCAGTAACTTCAAACTTAGCACAGTGAAAATTTCTAGCAATTTACCTTTTGTCTGCTTCTCCTATTTTTAGTTCTTAGCACAGAAAAGAGTTTTCCCTTCAGAAAATACCATGCCAAAATATCTAACCATGACATATGCAGGAATCACTCTACCCATCAACATAGAAAAATACAGCAAAACCGCTATCAACTCCTAGTTTATCTTTCAGAGGCCAGAGGAATTCCCTACACTTGATTTTTAATGGTTCAGGGACAGTACGTTCCTATATGTATGTCTAGTAATAAAGCTTCGTATATATTAACATTATCATGGAAGGACCACTGTCACATCCAAGTAAGCCCTATCCAGACAGTCTGAGCATGTCAAATTAATGTTATCTGCCAGGTTACTTTTGTCTATGTTCACAGTCAAGTAAAAAGAGATGTTATTAGTATTAATCTCTTAATAATTTTATTATTACAAAAAACATTAATTTTATATAGTAAGAAGTACTAATGTCAAAAATTCTTTACAGGAAGAGCTATGTAAGTAAAACACTTATACATTTATGCAAAACTCAACTACTTTTATTTTGAGGGCTTCATTTTACAACTTGAAACTAATCCACTGCTTTGCTCCTCCTGTACTCCAAGACTATGTATAAATCTGACCTTCACCAGAGAATACCATATCTTCCCTGTAGCCTTTTTATCTACATTCTGTTACTTGCCAAACCAAGAGGAGGGAACAGCCTTCTCTGAGCTGCCAGGGCAAAGGGAAAACAACTTAACTGCCACCATCACTTTCCCTCCTTATTTACAGTAATTCACGTACCTACCCCAATCTCCTTACCTCTTTACCATCATCTACCTCATACTCCACACTCACTTCTGCTTTCTTCAGTAACCTCAGTGACCGAGTTCACACTATTTCTTCTTACACAGTCTCCCTGTCATCATCCTCAGGAATTTAAAAATCATAATTCGATGCTTCATCACCCTGACCTCATCTCCAAGAGTTCAACCCCTCCCTAAAATGGTTATACTTAGACATTTCTGGAACTCTTCTATTTCCAAGACAACCACTGTGCCACGTTTCTTTACCTCTAATTTTCTTACCTGTCACCTTTTCTTCATAGCAACTGACCATGCTTTTTATGCTCATTATGAGATCTAGCCACAAACCCTCTCCATTTTCATTCAATCTATTAACTTTCTTCTGGCTTTACTCCCTATCAACCTCCTATCCACTTCTAGCAATACCCCTCTAACTAGTATCCCTTACTTTATCACCCCTTTGTCTTAGATCTTTGATTATGTCTAGCATGTGGCTCCCACCTTTGAGGCACAATATCATTTGCTTTCTCTGGCCTTGAGCTATAGAACAAGGGTCAACAATCTTTTTCTATAAGGAGCTAGATAGTAAATATTTCAGGCTTTGAAGGCCACATACAATCTCCACCACACATTCTTCTTTGTTTCTTTGTTTGCTTGGTTTTCTTAAATCCTTTATGAATAAAGAAACCATTCTTAGCTCACAAGCTACATGGGCTGGATGTGGCTGGCCCTTGGGTTGCAGCTTGCCAACTCTTGCTTTGGAACATTAGATTATTATTGATTGCTATAAAATCCACACTAACCTCAATTGGGGTGTCACTGCTGCAACTCACTAATTTCCTTCCAAGTATGTTTCACAGCAGAATGCTTTTCCCTATTAAAGGCTCCATCTCCTTCTCACCCTATTCCATTCAGCAAATGACCTGACCTTCTACTTTATGGGAAGATTAAAGGGTATCTTTGGGAGTGATCATAACCATCCCATTTCTCTACCTTAAAATGCTTTTATTTTCATTCATTCTCACCTCTTCTTGCATCAAATGAAAAGTTTTGTCTCTACTCTTCTAAGTCCAATCAATCCCCTTTACTTATGTCCTAGTAACTATCTTCTTTGGTTCCCGTGGGACATTAGGGTTTCAATGTACTCCTCTCTCTTCATGGTATTTAATCACTTGATCCCCAACTCCTCTCTCTTACAACCCTCATAAATCCTTTATTTTGAAGTTCGCTCTCCTAGTTTCTGGTATACTTTCAAGCCCTTGCATGAATCGCCTTCTATTCACTACCAAAATACCAAGAAGAAGCACCTATACTTGATACTTCAATTTCCTTATTATTCTGTGTTTCCTTAGCCCCCTGTAATAAGGTTTTCTTCTTCCAAACATATTTTAAAGAAATTCTTTCCCAGGTCAGTAATGACACTTTCCTAGGTACTAAATTCAAATAAAAACTCACTGTCTTGACTAATCTATTCATCTCCATAGTTCTGAATACATGGCATGAAGAAAAGAAAACAGATTGGGCTTTGGACCTGAGTTTAAATTCTTGCACCAGGTTGGTTTAAGACAGAACCTAAGAGAACAGAAGGTCTTCAAAAAATACTTACTGAATGAATGAAAACTATTTTCAACCTGCAAGCCAATGTTATTCCTCTAAAACCAGTATATTCTCTATATAATATGTAATTAAGTTGTAACGAATAAAACAGTAAACTTTTTTGGAATATGGCAAATGTAATGAAATCATTATTTGACCTAAGAATTTTGGTGTTTTAAAATTTAAAATTTGACATTTGAAATTAATAAACCTTGGGACACAAATCCTTGAGCTACAGCTTCAAATATTCCCCTAAAATATAATATTCTATGACAACAAGAGCTCCTTAATCCATGGTATATACACATGTATGAGCAAAATAAGAAAAAAAGCATTATAAAGAATTTTATGTATGAAAAGAAATTTTCACTTTATTTTTTTTTAAGATTTTATTTATTTATTTGACAGAGAGAGATACAGCGAGAGAGGGAACACAGGCAGGGGGAGTGGGAGAGTAAGAAACAGACTTCCCGCCAAGCGGGAGCCCGATTTGGGGCTCGATCCCAGGACCCTAGGATCATGATCTGAGCCGAAGGCAGAGGCTTTAACCCACTGAGCCACCCAAGCCCCCCGAAATTTACACTTTAGAAAGCAAGCTTTTCAAAGGCAATTACTAAGTTTCATTTACTGCCATATCCCCAGCACCTAAGACAAAATACTTTTCCAAATATTTTAACTAAAGGGGAAAGAGTAATCATCCAATATATTAGACATCAAAATTAAACTATATATATTATACGTGTATTTATTATCTCCAAAAAGCAATCATATAACATATACACCATGCTGGGCACCTGGGTGGCTCAGTGGGTTAAAGCCTCTGCTTTCGGCTCAGGTCATGATCCCAGGGTCCTGGGATCGAGGCCCGCATCAGGCTCTCTGCTCCGCAGGGAGCCTGCCTCCTCCTCTCTCTCTGCCTGCCTCTCTGCCTACTTGTGATCTCTCTCTCTCTGTTGAATAAATAAATAAAATCTTTAAAATATATATATATACACCATGCTGAAACTCTATTAAGTATTAATTATTTCCAATACAAAATAAATTTGTTTAAATGATAAGGTTCAAATTATATATAGCACTATAACCACGTGTTCATAGTGGCCACAAAGTGAGTGAAAGCCTTTTTGAAGAAAAGTATGTGAAATATATAGAAGGATATACTAACCATCTTTAATAAAATTTTTATGTGAATACCTAACACAAAACCTACCTGGTTCTTCAGCTTATCCTCAGATAGAACAGAGAATGTTCAGCTAAGAAAAATATCCAGGAAATGAGAAGTTAGTGAATTGTGGAAATGCAAAAGAAATTAATAAACCTTGGGAAATGATCAGAAGGCAATAAATAAAGTCAAGAGCCTGGAAGCCTGGAACAGGGGGAAATTAAGAAAGGAAATAGATGCCAGTATTTTTTAGGTACCCATTACATGCTAGGCACATATATATCTGCTATCCCAAGTAATCCACCCAAACATCCTATGAGGTAGGTATCATTTCCCCACTTTCTACATGAGGAGACTTAGGCTCTGTGGGGTTAGATAATTTAGCCAAGATCACCCATTTGGCTAAGAGAGTTTGGTCTCCTAAGTGCATACGTTTTCTAATATGCTGCTTTGCTTTCAGCAAAAAAGGCTATTACACTCACTCCCGAGTCACAGTGTACATGTTTACAAAAAGGGGGAGGAGGAACAAAAGACAACCTTGTGAATTCCTATGTGATATTTCACTAGAGAGTCTATAGGTGCTCTCTGACAGAGGGAGTCTGGTTTTTAAAAAACCAGATGTAGAGACATACTTACAAAGAGAAAACATTAACAAGTACAGACAAAAACATGCTGATAAAACTTTTCATGCCTGGGGATTTAACCTTATTTAATATTTATTTCCAAATAGTACTCATTAAATACACACTTCTGCTGATACATGAAGATGCTTTATTATTGAAAGATAGTGCTTGCCTTCTCTGAATTGTGAAAAGAGAGCTGCACATACAATTACCACAGAAAAGGAAATACACTTAGAAATGAACAGCAACTTCCTATTTTCAGCTACTGTTACACATGTGCTGGTTTAGCTTACACAAGGCTGAGTTGAACCTAAACAAAAATGGATCAGAGATATAAATTAATATGTGTCTTGCTTTTGATCTAAAAAGACTTAAGAGGTATGGTTGCTTAGTGTTCTCCAGATTTTTCATCCACCATTTACTCAATACTTAGTGTGTACTTTTTACCAGCCGAGGCAATTTAGGAAATCCAGAAGAAATAAATATGGTCCCAGTCAGATAGCTCATGTTTCCTGTGAATATATTTGTGGATCCATAAAAATTCCTATTTCCTTCAGTAGATAGATGATGTATGATTTCCTTCTCCTCAAACAGACTGAATGCTATATATGTGTAGTCATATGACAAGAAGAGCAAAAATTACTATAAAAATAGATTCCTTGAATTTGAGGCAAAAATAAATAAAATCAAATTCTGAATAGCCAAAAACAGGAAAGTAAGATATGGTTTGGAGAAACCACGTCTTAAAAAAGAAAAATCTGTCATTACAAACATTTGACTTTGGAACTTTTTGCAGGGTTAGAAATTCTTTGCAAGTCATCTCCCTTGTTCTTAAAACTATATGTACAATTAAACGATCATTTATACTAAAATCTTTCATACTGCTAACTACAAACCCAAAGAAACAACCTTAACAGTGAAAACCTTAACAGTGAAAAGTACAGAGATATCAACAGAGATGGTTATACTTACACTATCATTATCCAGGCTTGAGGCCTGGTATTCACAAAAGCTCAGCTGAAATGGCCAATACCTTTACCTGGAAATTTTGCTCCCTGACTCACTGAGCTCATAATGCCACACAGTGACTGGTCCTGGGTCACAATAATAGCAAAGGGATGGTAAGTCAGGTGTAAACCCCTGATCTTCCTTCATTCACTCCTGCTGCCATCCCATGCCATCACACTGACTTCCTCGACTGGTGTTTCAGATTCTGTCCCATTTGTTCTCTCTTCTCCCCCAACCTGTATCAGAGGAGCCACCCATCCCATCCCAGAAGCCCAACCTTGCTTCAGAAACTAAATGTTCATAACAGCCAAAGTCTGCTTTTCCTCTGAAATTAGCCTTTTGAATCCCCAAGGACTATTCTTGTCACATAAGAGCTATTTTCCCTTTCCATAAGCAAGCTGAGAGTCTTTTATTTTTTAAAACATTTAACATCCAGTGGGTTTTTTGTTGTTTGTTTTTTAAAGATTTTATTCATTTATTTCAGAGAGAGCGAAAGAACATGAGTCAGGAGAGAGGAGAGGGGCAGAGGAAGAGGGAAAGGGAGGGAGTCCCAAGCCCACTCCATGCCAACCATAGAGCCCAACAGAAGGCTTGATCCCACAACCCCAAGATCATGACCTGAGCAGAAACCAAGAGTCTGATGCTTAACCAACTGAGCCACACGGGCGTCCTGGAGAGTCTTTTAAATGCATATTTATTTCCTTATTTATAGCAATAAAAAAAATCATTTTAGAAAACCTCAATTATGCTAAGAAAAACTCTTAAAGGAAACCACAGGGGGTAGTTAATAGTAGAAAGGCACCACAGCAGGCATTTGGAAGCCAGAAGCTTAGCTGAGGACTATGAATTCTCAGAAGAAGCAGGCTAAAGCTCAGATGGACATGGAACTCTGGTACGAACCACTCACTATACCTATTCCTTTCTCTGCTTCTCATTATCTAGAGCAGGGACAGTGCTTCTAGATTAATTAGGTTCAAATCCAGATTTACCACATAATAACTATGAGAACTTAGGCAAATTATTTAAATTCACCATGTGGCACATGGTAAATACATTCGATAAATGTTAACTGTTAAGTAACAGCAGCAGCATCACCACCAACATCAGCCCTGTTGCTATTCTCACTTACCCTTCCCAGGCTCTGAGGGTGCTCCTGGCCCTCTTCTGTCAATGGATAGGGTCTTAGGGAAATCTTGTCAACGCCTAACAAATGCCAGAAAAAAGTTTCCTCCAAAGAAGGAGCTCCTATTTACCTACATTCTCTCTAGCTAATACCTTCACTCCTTCCTTTCACAGCCAAACTTCTTGAAAGACTAGCCCACGTTCACAATTACTGCCATTTTCTTATTTTTCGACCTCTGCAATTACACTTCCAGACAACTCTTTTTAGGGAACCTCTGGGTGCTAAGGTCACCCACAACCTCCTAACAGCACTAAACATTTTGATAATGCCTTCTTATTTAAATTCTTTATTGGATCTCACACAGCCACTCTTGGTTTCGGCTCAGGTCATGATCTCATGGGTCCTGGGACTGAGTTCTGCATTGGACTCTGTCTGCACTCATGGGGAGTCTGCTTCAAGATTCTTTCCCTCTGCCCCTCTCCCAACTCACAGGTGCATGTTCTCCTACTCTCAAATATACAAATAAATCTTTAAATAGGCATCCTTCACTCAACATGTCCAAAACCAGAATGCACCACGCTTATCTGATATGCTCTATCTTTAACAACATTACCTTTTACACCCAACTATCAAAAGTCAGAAATCTTGAAGACATCTTAGTACTCTTCCTCCATCCACATGTCTAACCGAGCCTACCTAAGTATTTCCTAATTGTATTCTTCTTTATGCCCATGAAATGACTTGGTTCAGATTCTCATGACTTCTCACATAAGCTATAACATTAGCCTCTAAATTGGCATTCGTGGCTGCCCTTTCCAATCCATACTCAATAGCATATAATCATGATCTTTCTAAAATACAAACCATGTGGGCACCTGGCCAGCTCAGTCTGAAGAGCACGTGACTCTTGATCTCAGGGTTGTGAGTTCAAGCCCCATGTGGGGTGTAGAGATTACTTAACTAAATAAAAAACTTAAAAAATAAAATAAAATCCAAACTGTATGTCACTTTTCCTCTTAAAAATCTTCAGGGATGCCTAGGTAGCTCAGTCAGTTCAGCATCCAAACCTTCGTTTTGGTTCAGGTCATGATCTCATGAGTTACGAGATTGAGCCTCACGTCAGGCTTCATGCTCAGTGGGGAGTCTACTTGAAAATTCTCACTCTGCCCCTCCTCCCACTTGCACATGGTCTCTCTCTCTCTCTCTCTCTCTCTCTCTCTCTCTCGCTCTCACTCAAATAAATAAATCTTCAGTGATGCCACATTATCCATAGGTTAAAATCTAAACTCCTTGGCCTGGTGTCTAAGGCCCTCTACGTATCCTCACAGCTTCATCTCCTCTATTCTCCAATTATCATTATAGATTCAGCCATAATCATCATTTCAGGTCCCCAAATAGTCTGACCCTTACTGCCTTTGCAAAAGTCGATCCAAGAAAGGCCTTCCCTCCCTTGTCAATGGCTTACCTACTATACATTTGAAATTCTGCTCAATTATCGGCATTGCAAAATTCCAGCACTAAATTCCCACGCATACCATAGGACCTAATGCTCATAAACTGCACATACTGCATATATCTCTGGCAGCACAGATATTACAGCATCTTAACTTTACTTACATACCTATCTGTCCCACCACACTGAATTCCTTCAGGGGAAAGAACTATGTAAATTCGAACCATTATTATACTCCAACATCTGGTCTAAGGCCTGCTACAAAATGAACAATACATAAAATGTTTGTTTTATGAATAAATGTTTAATTCCAAGTTTGGCCTCTGGTCGTATATTCCCATAGAAACAACGCAGGTAGTTTACACATCAAATTGACCACCATGGCTTGATCTCAACATTTTACAATTTTCTTGGAAAAATACACTTCACCTCAACAAAGTAGGTTACAAAAGGAACATACCTCAACCTAACAAAGACCATATATGAAAAACCCAGAGCTAACATACACAATGCTGAAAAACTGAGAGCTTTTCCCCCTAAGGTCAGGAATAAGACAAGGATGTCCATGCTCACCACTTTTATTCAACATAGTACTGGTAGTCCTAGCCACAGCTTATCAGACAACAACAAAAAATAAATAAAAGGCACCCAAATTGATAAGGAAGTAGTAAAACTTTCACTATTTGTATATGATATGATAGTATATATAAAAACCCTAAAGACTCCACCAAGAAACTACTAGAACTGACAAATGAATGCAGTAAGTTCACAGAATACACAATCAATGCACAGAAATCCATTGCATTTCTATACACTAATAATGAAGTAGCAAAAAGAGAACTTAAGAAAATAATTCCATTTATAATTGCACCAAAAATAATAAATTCCTAGGAATAAACTTAACCAAGGAGGTGAAAAACCTGTACTCTGGAAACTATAAAATACTGATGGAAGAAATTGAAGACGACATAAACAAATGGAAAAATAGTCCATGCTCATGGATTGGGAGAACCGATATTGTAAAATATCCATACTACCCAATGCAATCCACAGATTTAATACAGTCCCTATGAAAATACCAACAGCATTTTCCACGAAACTAGATCAAATAATCCTAAAATTTTTATGGAACCACAAAAGACCCCAAACAGTCCAAACAATTTTGAAAAAGAAGAACAGAACTAACTGGAGGTATGATTTCAAGATATACTACAAAGCTGTACCAATCAAAATAGTATTGTACTGGCAAAAAAAATAAACACATAAATCAGTGGAAGAGAATAGGGAGCCCAGAAATAAATCCACAATTAATGTGGTCAATTAATCTTCAGCAAAGGAGGCAAGAATATGCAATGGGAAAAAGACATTTCGTTCTGGGAAAACTGGACAGCTACATGCAAAATAACAAAACAAACAAAAAAGAATGAAACTAAACCATTTTCTTATACGGTACACAAAAATTAACTCAAAATGGCTTAAAGATCTAAATCTGACATCTAAAACCAAAAAATTCCCAGAGGAGAGCACAGGCAGTAATTTCTGATACTGGCCATGCAAATTTTTCTGGATTTGTCTCCTGAGGCAAGGAAAACTAAAGCAAAAATAAACTGTTGGGACTACCTCAAAATAAAAAGCTCTATACAGCGGAGGAAAGAATCAACAAAACTAAAAGGCAACCTAAGGAATGGGAGAAGATATTTGCAAATGACATACGTGACTCCATTCCAGAACCCTGGGATCATGACCTGAGCCGAAAGCAGACGCTTAACCAACAGAGCCACCCAGGCACCCTAAATAAATAAAATCTTAAAAATGACTATTGGCGAAGGAGACAAACCATAAGAGACTTCTAATCTCATAAAACAAACTGAGGGTTACTGGGGGGTGGGAGGGTAGGGATAGGGTGGATGGGTTATGGACATTGGGGAGGGTTTGTGCTTTGGTGAATGCTGTGAAAGATGTAAGCCTGATGATTCACAGACCTGTACCCCTTGGGCAAATAATAAAAATAAAATTAAAAAAAAAATGACTATTGGCAATTAATTAACATCTCTGATCTTTAATTAAAATATTCTCAGGTTTATATATGGAATTATTAGCAGATGGCAAGAATACAAGCAAGTTTTAGATTTTACTCTTATCACTTATCTTTGTTTTCTAAATGTTCTATAATACCAATTTTGTCATTAAAAATATAAAATGCCCCAACAAAGATAAACCTAGCCACTTTTTTGAATAACAGAACAAGTCATGTCTCTTTGAAAACAATTATTCAACATAAGCACTATAGTATTTTATTTTGATAAAAAGCCATACAACTTGTACAGGCATACGTGAATCCACTAAAAATAACAGTAGAGATACCCATGCAGGCTCACTGCATACTGGCAGTGATCTTTAGAATCTGCACCTGTCTCCAGTAGTTTCAGAATTAAGGAGTAGATCCCCTCAGTAGCACAGGCTGACACAGCAGAATATAATTGTAAAAGCATCTCTATTGCTCAAGCAGTTGACCTGCAGAGACGAGTAGTCTGTACTTCTGTTCATAGTAGCTGGGGTACTCTTGGTCTTGGTCAGACACCTCCCACAGGTATCTGCTTATCACTCTTCCTTTTATCATTACTTAAAGACGTCTAAGAGGGCGCCTGGGTGGCTCAGCGGGTTAAAGCCTCTGCCTTCGGCTCAGGTCATGATCTCAGGGTCCTGGGATCGAGGCCCACATTGGGCTCTCTGCTCAGCAGGGAGCCTGCTTCCTCCTCTCTCTGCCTACTTGTAATCTCTCTCTGTGTCATATAAAATAAATAAAACCTTTAAAAAGAAAAAGACGTCTAAGATATTTTTTCACTTTTCTCACTTTCCTACTGTGCCCAAAACAAGTATAAAAGTTCTTTTTGAGACCCTCCCTACCATTTCATTTTTAGAGTTTATTTGTTTTACAGTGAATCGTTACATGGAAAAAGGATGGCAAACACTGGAAAAGTTACAAAGGAAAACAAAGTCTCTAATTTTTAGTGGTAGCTGTCCCCAGTTTTTATGGCAATGGCACTTATCTTTTCATATTTTAACACTTATTGGACCTATTCTGACTTGAATGCTCTGCCCAGTTCCTTGCTCATTTGCCAAAAAGAGATGGTTTAGTTGGCATGCTTGGCGTCCAATAGTGTGAACAAGCCCAACCCTGTTGCCTTGGCTCCTTCACTGTCCTTTCTGAGTTTTGTTGATGACAAAGTAGGTTTCCCTCTCAAAGCCAAGAGCCATAGTTTTACAGTATTAAAAATGCTTTAGGGGCGCCTTGGTGGGTTAGTCAGTTAAGCGTCTGCCTTCAGCTCGGGTCATGATCTCAGGGTCCTAGGATCGAGCCCCACATCTGGCTCCCTGGTCATCAGGGAGTCTGCTTCTCCCTCTCCCTCTCCTCCTCCCCCGCTGCTCATGCTCACACGCTCTCTAATAAATAAATAAAATCTTTTTTAAAAAATAAAAATAAAAAGGCTTTAAACATACAATAAAAGGTAATCCCCACATATAAAAATAAATAAACCGTTCACTCACAAAAATAGAGATCTCACTTAAAAGAGCTTGTTTTGGCAGTCTAACAGAGCATTCCATTTGGGAAATGCTATGTCCTTTCTAGGAGCTTTTAAAAATTGCATCTGGATAACTGAACCAAAAACAATATACTAAAAGGTTTTGTAGCTTTGATTTGCTTTCATCTCCCCTATTTCAATACAGGGCTTGGAGATCTAAGACAAACAGATTCAAGAAGAGAGAAGAAACTCTTCATACGCCTTATAAAATATACCTTAATCTGCATAGAATACTCAATCTTAAGGTTATTGAAAATTTATAAAAATGCTACTGGGAAAAATATCCCAAATGCAATGAAAAGGTTAAAGGATAGCTTGCTAACTTAAACAAAATACAAAAGTCCAGTCAAAGTTATTTATCTCCATACCTAAATGACACTGCCTTTTTTCTTGGCATACATGCTAAATTAAAATAAAATCTAGTTTAGTGGAATTTATACGGTTTTCCTAACCTGTTATATAATTATATAAGTATTCAGCCTAGAAAGGAAATCAAAAAAAGGCAAGAAGCAGCTAGAAATCACAGTTAAAATTCAGAAGGATTTTAAGAGTGTTCTTTTAACAATACTTGCTGATCACAGATGCTTTGTAAACTACTCCCTTCAGCTTCATGGGGGGTGCTTCCCATGAAGACCATTATATTTCACAATCACTACTCCTATCTGTTCACTTCAAAAGAAACCAAGATTTTGGTCACAATGACATTAAAGAAGATGACAATTTCCAAAACCTTTAATAGTTTCAGAAGAAAGTTCACATGAAAAGAAGCAACTTCAGTTGTTTTAGGCCAATTCATAACTCATCTAACAACTCTGAGCTTTTAAAAGCCACTAAATTTTTAAATCATAGCATCTTTTTTCCTACTGGATGACTTCTCTAGAGTGACTTCCATTATGCTGTTAAAAAAATCATAGTCACTGCTATAATTTCCACAAAACATATTAAATGTATTGACACGATATTTAATTAGTAACATGTTATCTGCATTTTTGTATCATAAAAATACTTCTAATAAGTCTCATATAACACTAATGAAAAATCATGTCATATTCCTCAAGGCTATAGAAAAATATTTGACAATGCTCTTCATCACAAACTAGAGATTTAAATCAAGTTTGACTTACAATAAAGTTGTTCCTTTTTTTTTAAAACCATTTTTATGCTAGAAATAACTAAAGACTAACTTTTCTCTTACACCATATAACAGTTTTTAGAAATGACTGATCAAATAATAGTACTAACAATTTAAATAATATTTAGAACAAAAAGAATTTTTTGAGATAATTTGAGATATTTAGTATATAAAAGCTAACAAAGCAGACAATGAATTTCTTTAACCATACTTCAACTACAGTATAAAGAAACTTTTGGAGTAATTCCTACCTTTAGAAATATTCCAGAGAAACAAGCTGTTGCTAGATTTACCATTAAGGTGACTTAAGTTCCAGCCTTTCTCCTTTATGAGAAATAAAACTGCCTTTCTGGAGAAAGCGAGTTAACAACAAAGCCCATGTTGCCAGAGCAAGCCTGGATTTCTAGCAAATGGGGATGAAGCTATTTGCATTTGTTGGTTTAAGGGGAGGAGGCGTGGGAGGAGGGACTAAGAAGACTGTTAAAGTAAATCGCATATTGTCTGTGGGCTGTATGGACAGTGATCATCAGTCACCTACTCAAACTCCCTTCACTCCTGCCTTCTGAGAAGAACCAAAGGTTACCCTGGGTCAGAGAACCTGGAAATAAATGAGAAGACATGCAAAATCTAACTGCTAACCCATTGCGTCTGTAGACAAAGTTATCCCCGTTGGACCACATGTCCTAAAACCAAGACATTTCAAAAGTCTCAAGAGAACTTGTTAAAATATATCATAGAACAGAAACAAGAAAGAAGCTCCAGGCTCTGGTTGCAATTATTGCAGTATAATTTGGCTGAAATACTCAAAACAGAGAAAGGACATTTGGTTTTGTTTTTTTTTTTCCAAGATACTTCTTTGCATCACAATAGCCGTCTCATTTGCACAAGCAAAACATTTGTTCCAAGCTGTTAGTACCAAAAAGAAAATATCAGCTGTTTTAAATTTCATGGCTTTTGAGTGCGTAATTTGGGTTGATAGCATTTCTATTTCATTTATACCAAACAAGAAGAATACTAAATAAACTAAGTATATTAGTGTGTATTTTACCATAAGCTACTTTAAGGGCAAAAATCTAAACAAATGCTTAAGTGCTCATTCGGAAGCTAGTGGGACTGACACACCTTGAAATTTTTACAGCCTTAATTATTTGTATCTCTGTTACTTTTGACCCACTGTAACATAAAGGAAAAATGCTGCTTTATGTGGTTTTTACTAAATATACACAGCCCTATAAAGAGAGGAAAAAAGTTGGTAAAGATAAAGCCTTAAAAACTATAAAATCTTAATTTTAAAACTTAAAGGTGAAGCCCAAGTTACAGAAACCACATACAACTCTATGCACATCTGCACAAAAAGCAAAAGCAGCCACAATTTCTCATTTTGTTTCTTAAAAAAAAAAAATGAGAATGAGGTGGGGGTGGGGAATACAGCACTTGTTTGCTCAATGGAAACTTTGAAATGCTTCTCAAAAGACTAACTTTGAAACCATTCAATAGGAAAATGCCACATAGGAAGGGCTTTACGAAATAAGACCACCATATAAAATGACTGGCTTCATTTTTTAAAAAGATCAAAAGTTAGATTTTAAAACCCACACCCCTAAAATTTTAATCAAAAAACCCTAAACCGGGCGCCTGGGTGGCTCAGTGGGTTAAAGCCTCTGCCTTCGGCTCAGGTCATGATCTCAGGGTCCTGGGATGGAGGCCTGCATCGGGCTCTCTGCTCAGCAGGGAGCCTGCTTCCTCCTCTCTCTCTGCCTGCCTCTCTGCCTACTTGTGATCTGATCTCTGTGTGTGTGTGTGTCAAATAAATAAATAAAATCTTTAAAAAAAAAAACCCTAAACCATATATATACACCACACACACACACACACACACACACACACACACACACACACACCCAGCATTCAAAGCAGCAACTAACAGTGCCCAAGATAATCACATTTAAAATCTGTTCAAAACATTTTACTTTAATCTTCAGAAGAAAGCTCCTAGTCATACAAATTATGTCTGAATTACCAACAAAGAAAATCTAATACGCCAGTTCTATCAAACATCATCAAAAGTGTTTTTACAAAGTTGTGAAAGAAATGCCATGTTACCACTGAATTCCACCTAGAAATTAAAGCTTTTTCTGTGAGAGTTGGGGGGCAGGAAACCCAATAGATGAAAGATTTTATCAAGAAATGAGTTAAGATAGTCACTGACAGGCTATAGTACCACTATACAGGAATGCTTCTTGATTCTAGGTTTTCCCCTCCTCCACAGTTCCCTTTGGACCAGAGGAATTCCTCTAAACCCGTGGGATCCTGCAACTTTATACTCAAAGCATCTGGAAGTTTGCTGCCCTCCTTCCTGGTCGGTATGGTCACAATTGCTTAAAAAATTAGGCTACAAGATGACACTTCACACCAGTGTAGGTCATTAATTTATAATCAGTGATGCATAAATCTGAAGCTAAGTTAAATAAAACTAATTCATTAATATTTTAGAAATTATGTAAGTTCAAAGTTTAATTTACATAGTTAACTTTAAAAGTATTTAAGAACCTCTAAAGCCAGGTAGAATGGTTTACAACATAGCAATTTATAAATAAACAACTTTGAATATCCCACAATATGAGAAAGAAGTTAATATTAGGGCAAATTTTTATAAGAATCCTCTGCTTCTGGGAGCACCTGGGTGGCTCAGTCGGTTAAGCATCTGCTTTTGGCTCAGGTCATGATCTCAGGGTCCTGGGATAGAGCCCCACAGGGGGTCCATAGGGAGCTGGCTTCTCCCTCTCCCTCTGGCGCCCCCCCCATTGCTCGCGCTCTCTCTCTCTCTCCCTCAAATAAATAAAATCTAAAAAAAAAAAGAAAAAGAATCCTCTGCTTCTGAGTATTTCCAATTTCTCAAGACTAGAAACCTACATTTATTGTGTTTATAAATAAAATTATAGAAATAAAATAGTAATCTATTCGTTTAGAAGTTCTCCCCAAAAAAGAAAGGAAAAATTTAAATATTAAATATTTAAAAATCACACATTGGCTTTAAAATAATGGTAGTTCCAGTTCTGATTCTAAGTTGCTGGATTCCAGGTATTGTTCCTTCATGTATAAAATATGTGGACTTTAATGAGATGACTGGCTAAAAATCCTATAACTACATGCGCCAGAGACAAAACAAGGGCAATGTGAGAAAAAAATCAATAGCTTACAGAGCATTCTTAGATTTCTATCATTTTTTCAGAGAGAACAAATATATAAAATACAAAGGAGGTAGGGAACAAGTTGAAACAGAAAACAGCAAGATCAGATAAATTCTTCAAAAAGAAAAAAATCTACAATGGGCCTTGTTTTAGTTTACTTGACTCAGCCTTCTTTAAGTTGTCAAGGACATAGTAGCACACATACTGCTTTCCTCTTTCTCACGAGATAGCCTGTACAAGTCTCCAGAATAAATCTGATGAGTGGTGACAGCACCAACCAGAGGTGAGGGACTTTGAAAGACTGTAAGGTCATAACAAGGGCCAAGAAAGGAAAACGTAAATAAACAAGAGAAAAAAAAAAGCCACATAGCTTGCTGAATTTTCTACCCAAAGTAAGTTTCCCAGTGGATTTTTCTACCAATGATAAGCATGAAAAGAACTTAGCTGTTTCTGGGCGCCTGGGTGGCTCAGTGGGTTAAAGCCGCTGCCTTCGGCTCAGGTCATGATCCCAGGGTCCTGGGATCGAGGCCCACATCGGGCTCTCTGCTCAGCAGGGAGCCTGCTTCCTCCTCTCTCTCTGCCTGCCTCTCTGCCTAGCTGTGATCTGATCTCTCTCTCTCTGTGTCAAATAAATAAATAAAATCTTAAAAAAAAAAAAAAGAACTTAGCTGTTTCTGATTATAGAAGTGTTAACACAGGCAGAAAAAAAAATTGACATTCTAAATTTTAAAGTATATTAAACTTTACTACTATTCTTGAAAAAAATAAAAGCCAGTCAAGCTTTAATAAGTAGTTTTTTTTAATGTAAAGTCAAATCAAGTGGCATTCATGGATGCCTCATTACATTTCTTCAAGAAACTATGCAAGTGAATTATCTATAGTCATTAAGTACTTGAAAAAGCTTTAAGTATTATATCCTTTAAAAATGTTGGAAAAGCAGTTATATAAACATTGAAAGCCAAACATTTCCAGTGTTTTTAAGAAATATTCAAAATGAACAAAAACAATACAGATTTTTAAAAATTTATAAAATTCAATTAATTAAACATTATTTGTGTGCCTTTTGAAATTATTTAGCTAAGACCCTTATTTTAGACCCTTACATTATTTAATATTCAAGGCAATAAAATTAATATTTCTGCATTTTTTAAAAGATTATTTATTTATTTATTTCACAGAGGGAGAGAGATCACAAGGAGGCAGAGAGGCAGGCAGAGAGAGAGAGGGGGAAGCAGGCTCCCTGCTGAGCAGAGAGCCTGATGCGGGCCTCGATCCCAGGACCCTGAGATCATGACCTGAGCCGAAAGCAGAGGCTTTAACCCACTGAGCCACCCAGGCGCCCAATATTTCTGCATTTTTAAAGACCATAAGTAACATTAAAAAGCAAATGACTGAGAAAAAAGTTTTTATTTTTATGACACCACACACCATACACAAAAATAAACCCAAAATGGATTAAAGACCTAAATGTGAGACCTGAAACCATAAAAATTCCAGAGGAGAGCAAAGGCAGTAATTTCTCTGACACGAGCTTTAGCAACATCTTTCTAGATGTGTCTCATGAGGCAAGGGAAATAAAAGCAAAAAAAACCATTGGGACTACATCAAAATAAAAAGCTTCTACACAGCAAAGGAAACAATCAACAAAACTAAAAGACAACCTACACAATGGAAGAAGGTATTTGCAAATGGCATATCAAATATAGGGTTAGTATCCAAAATAAACAAAGAACTGATACAACTCAACACTCCAAAAAACAAATAACCCAATTAAAAAATGGGCAGAAGATATGAACAGGCATTTCTCCAAAGAAGACATCCAGATGGCCAATAGACACATGAAAAGATGCTCAACATCACTCATCAGGGAAATGCAAATCAAAACCACAATGAGATACCACCACACACCTGTCAGAATGGCTCAAATCAAAAACAGAGACAACGGGCGCCTGGGTGGCTCAGTGGGTTAAAGCCTCTGCTTTCAGCTCAGGTCATGATCTCAGCGTCCTGGGATCGAGGCCCGCATCGGGCTCTCTGCTCAGCAGGGAGCCTGCTTCCTTCTCTCCCTGTCTCTGCCTGTATCTCTGCCTACTTGTAATCTCTCTCTGTGTGTCAAATAAATAAATAAAATCTTTAAAAAAAAAAAACAGAGACAACAAGTGTTGGTAAGGATATGGAGAAAAAGGAACCATTGTGCACTGTTGGTGGGAATGCAAACTGGTGTAGCCAGCCACTCTGGACGACAGTATGGAGGTTCCTCAAAAAGTTAAAAATAGAACTACCCTATGATCCAGTAACCTGCACTACTGAGTACTTGCCCCAAAAATACAAAAACACTAACTCAAAAGGATATATGCACCTTGGGTTTATTACAGCATTATTTATTCAAAAACCAGATTATGGAAGCAGCCCAAGTATCCACTAAAAGATAAATGGATAAAGATGTGGTATACACACACACACACACACACAGAGAAAGAGAGAGAGAGAGAGAGAGAGAGAGAGAGAGAGAGAGAGAGAGGAATATTATTCAGCCATAAAAAAGAATGAAATCTTGCCATTTGCAACATGGATGGAGCTAGAGAGTATAATGCTAAGTGAAATAAGTCAGAGAAAGGCAAATACCATATGATTCACTCATATGTGGATTTAAGGAATAAAACAAATGAGCAAAGGAGAGACAAACCAAGAAACAGACCCTTAACTATAGAGAACAGATGGTTACCAGAGGGGATGTATGAAATAGGTGAAGGGGGTTAAGAGTACACTTATCATGGGGGTGCCTGGGTGTCTCAGTCAGTTAAGCATCTAACTTCAGCTCAGATCATGATCTCAGGGTCCTAGGATCAAGTCCTGTATCAGGCTCCTCACTCAGCGGGAAGTCGACTTGTTCCTCTCCCTCTGCCCTCCTCCCTCGTGCTCTGTTTCTCTCTCAAACAAATAAAATCTTTAAAATAAATAATAAATTAAGAAAAGAGTACACTTATCATGATAAGTACTGAATAATGAACAGATTTGTTGGATCACTATATTATACACCTGAAACCAATATAACACTTTATGTTAACTATACTGGAATTTGAAAAAAAGCAAATGACAGTTTTTACTTTTTTTTTTTTTTTACTTTTTTGACATTTATTGCTATGTGTAATGAAGCACTCAAAACAAATCAACAAGAAAGGAAACAATAAGAAAAAAGTGGGAAAAGGTAATTAGCAGGAATATTATAAAGGGATATTAATGGCCAATGTACATGGAAAAAAAAGATCCAACCTCCCTAATAATTTAAGAAATGAAAATTTTAAAATCATTTTTTAAAAGATTTTATTTATTTGTCAGAGAGAGAAAGAGCACACACAAGAAGGGGGAGCAGCAGGCAGAGGGAGAAGCAGGCTCCCCACAGAGCAAGAAGTCCAATGCAGACTTTATCTCAGGACCCAGGGATCATGACCTGAGCCAAAGACAGACGCTTAACCGACTGAACCACCCAGGTGTACCTTAAAAACATTTTTTTAATTAACAAAAATAATAAGATAATGCCCAAAGCCGACCAGAGAAGGAAAAAAACCACTTTCACGTACCTCTGAGGGGAATGGAAATGGGTATTTGCCAACCTTAGAAACATATCCCCTAACCCAGCAAACTTATTCTATGGAAATAGAGATATGCAAAGATATATTCATCATATCACTTACATCAAACAAAATAGAAGTTTGGCTAAATTATGGTATAGCCATATGATGTAATACAACACAGAAATATAATTTTGTAAGGATATACTTTATATGGGAACACAATCACAATGTATCATGAAAAAGTAGTTAAGAAACCAGAATATGCAGCATAATCCCTTTTCAAAATAAAATTAATTCTTTTAAAGTACAAATGTAACCTACAGCATGTTCTTGTTTTAAAAAAAAAAAAAAGCCATAGGGACGCCTGGGTGGCTCAGTCATTAAGCATATGCCTTCAGCTCAGGTCATGATCCCAAAGTCCTGGGATCAAATCCTGCATCAGGCTCCTTGCTCATCGAGGAGCCTGCTTCTCCCTCTCCCAGCCACTCCCCCTGCTTGTGCTTGCTTTCTCTCTCTCTGGCAAATAAATAAATACATAATAAAATCTTTAAAAAATAAATTAAAAATTTTTTTCAAAAAGCCACAGATAAAAGCAAAAGGTCCCTTTACCACTCAACACCCCTTCCTAGATATAATTGCTACTACAGATTTGATAGCCTTTCAGATCTTCTCTATATATCTTCATACATACATCTACAGTTACATACATCTACAGTTACATATAGAAATACATATTGTTTTGACTTAATGGTATTATACTGTATGTATTTTGAGGGGTTGCTTTTTCACTTAACACATCTTGGAAATCTTTCTTAGTAAACAGGAATCCTCTCATTCTTTTAAACGGTTCTATATTATTCTAAAGAATAACTATACAACAACTTATTTGAACAGTTCTCTATTGATTTGGCCATGTGTGTTCTAAAGCTATACATATAAGACAAAAAGAAGAAAAAGCAGTATGAAGCCAAATACAGATCAAACTAATTGTCATGGTTATCTCTGCATGCTTTCCTCAATTTTTCAGTTCGAGCATTTATTACTTTTTTCTATTAGAGAAAAACTGTTATATTAAAATAATGAAAAATTATTTTAAAGTAATATGATTTTAGAATATATTTACATCTAAGAAATGATATCTCTATATTATAGCTGTCATTTAATGAATGATTACTGGCCAAAGTAAATGTTTTCTCTGCTCAAAGAGTATTTCACCTTGTATAGTAAGTACAGCAGTAACCCTATTAATCTATGTAATGAATAAACAATGCTTGGAAAAAAATAAAAATGAATCATTCATGAAATATCTTTGGGTGAATTATCAACTAACAATCTTTAACCATACTTCTCCCAGAATCCTAAGACTCTTCTGAAGACTTCTGTGAATCTTTACAAAACAGAAAGTGGCAACAGCGAGCACATCTTTGTTTTTACTCTAATGCTTCCAAATTCTACTTTCACATGGTTTGGATTATTTGTATTCATAAAGCAGTCATGAGAAATGCTTTATAATGTCAAATTATTTGTGCCGTTTGAAATCCTTAATGATGATAAAATAGTTAAAATGTAATATAAAACATTTAAAGTTTTTCACACATACAAATAAACAAATCATCATTTGCATATATGTGGTTCTGCCAAGATATCAAGATTCAACAAAACCTACACCTGGAAGTATCAGAGTAAAACTGAAAAACACCAAAACTGATGTGAAAATATTAAAGTAGGTAGAGAAAAAAAATGACAGATCAGTCAGAGGAAAAATAATTAGACTGACAGTTGAATTCTCAATAGCAATGGAAACCAAAAGGTAAAAGAACACTATCTTCAATGTACTAAAAGAAAATGCCTGTCAATCTAGAATTCTACACCCAGAGAAAATGTCTTTCAAGGGAGGACTTGAAATAATGACATACTCAGATGAATGTAAACTGAGAGGGCATGCCACTAGCAGACCCCTCACTAAAAAATCTGAAGGATCTATCCCAGACAGAAGAGAATTAATCCCAGATAAAATAAGTTTGAGATGCTAAGAAGGAATAAACAGGGAAGAATATGTTGAAGATACTGGTAAATCTCAACAAATACTGACTATACAAACAATAATAATAGGTAATAGGGGGGCACCTGGGTGGCTGAGTCGTTAAGCATCTGCCTTCAGCTCAGGTCATGATCTGGGATAGAGCCCCACATTGGGCTCCCCTGCTCAGCAGGAAGCCTGCTTCTTCCTCTCACATTCCCCCTGCTTGTGTTCCCTCTCTGTCTCTGTCAAATAAATAAAAAATCTTAAAAAAAAATAGCTAATAGGTTTTCTAAAAGATATAATTAATTAAAATATACAAGAAAGGAGTGCCCATGTGGCTTAGATGGTTGGGTGTCCAACTCTTGATTTCAGCTCAAGTCATGATCTCAGGGTTGTAAGATCGAGCCCTGCATTGGGCTCTGCATTGGGCATGGAGCCTGCTTAAGATTCTCTCTCTCTCTTTCCCCCTCCCATACTTCAAAATAAATAAATAAAATAAAATAACAACAGTAACAACTGTTGTGAAGTACAGTAACAACTGAATGTGAAGGGAATAAATGGATAGAGTGTTCTAAGTTCTTTTTATTGTCTTAGTGCAGAAGATATTGATCAATTTCAGAATTCCATTAAGTCAAGAGAGCATGTTAAAACTTTTAGAGTATAAAAAGAACAGAAAATATGATGTATAACTTCCAAACAAGAAGAGGGGAAAATGGAATAAGAAAAAATAACCCAAAAAGAACAAGAAAGGAAATAAAACACAGAAAAGGCAGGACAAATAAAAAGCTCAAAATAAGGTAGCATACTAAAAACCAGTATGTCTGTAATCACAGTAAATATAAATAGATTAAAACCTCCAGTTAAAAGACAGACTGGCTGACTAGCCAAAAAATCAAAATCCAACTATTTACAAGAAATACATCTTTTTAGATAAGACTAGATAAATGTTGAACATTAAAACAGAGAGACCAAGAACACCAACCAAACAAAAGCTGGTATAGCTATATTAATATAAGATAAAGTAGATTCTAAGGTTTTAAAAAAAAGTCACCATAAAGAGGGTTACTACAGAAGGTTCAACCAACCAGGACACTACAGCAGTTCAAAATTTATACACACCTGATAATGGAGCCACAAAACAGGTAAAGCATAAAGTAAACACTAGAAGAACTGTAAGCAAAAACAGACTTATAATCATAATGGAACCTACAGAGGAAAAAAAAATTGAGTAACACTAAACTTCTCAACAGAAACCCTGGAAGCCAGAAGGAAGTTACACTACATTTTTCAAGTGCTTAAAGAAAAGAACTGTCAACAAAAAATTCTATATCCAGCAACTATCCTTCAAGAATGAAGGGGAAATAAAGATATTCTTGGATGATGGAAAACTAAGAATTTGTTGCCAGATGACCTACCCTAAAAGAATGACTAAAAGTTCTCTAAAACAGAAAGGAAATGATAAAAAAAGGAATCTGAAAATCAGGAAGAACTGAAATGGCAAAAATGTGGGTAAATATACTACTTTACTTCTCCTGAATTTTCCAATTATGTTTAACAGTTGAACAAAAATTTTAACACTAATTAATTCATCCTCAATGAATGCAAATATTTAAGAAAACTATATTATGAATGAGGGAGAGTAAAGGGCTTTAAATTGAAGTAAAGTTTCTAAATTTCACTTTAACTGGTGAAATGTCTAGTGGGATAAAGGACAGAGGGGGCAGATCTCAGAAAGTATCCATGAAACCACATGTTTATTTTATTTTATTTTTTTTAAGATTTTTTATTTATTTATTTGACACACAGAGAGAGATTACAAGTAGGCAGAGAGGCAGGCAGAGAGAGAGGAGAGAGGAGGAAGCAGGCTCCCTGCCGAGCAGAGAGCCCGATGCGGGCCTCGATCCCAGGACCCTGGGATCATGACCTGAGCCAAAGGCAGAGGCTTTAACCCACTGAGCCACCCAGGCGCGGGAAACCACATGTTTAAAAAAATGCTCTGCCCCTATTTACTCAGCTCTCTAAATCTGGCTTTTCAAAGTAGTCTAGTAACCATGCTTTTTACTTAAGACCACTAATGAGCTCTCCTCTCCTTTTGACGTTTATGCTGTACTTGACAGCGTTGAATACCTCTTAAAATCTTTCATGTCCTGTTGTTAGGGAAACCAACCTAGTAACTTTCCATTTATGTAGACTTTTTCTCGTGTCCTGAGTGATTTCTATCTTCTAGTCATCCCTTATTTTTGTGTTTCTCAAAGTCTGGGCCACAAACCATGTACAGTGGAAACACCTGAGCCCCACTCCAGACCTACTGATTCAGAACCCTTGGATATGAGTTTTAGGGCATCAGCCTTTGAATAAGTTCCCCCCCACTCCCCGCAAGGTGATTCAAGTGTGAGAATTGTTTTAAATATTCACCCACAGAGTTCTGTCCTTGGTCCTTTTCTACTTCTATACACCAAAAACTTCCCCCACTTACTACTATCAATTGGATGTGTAAGCTGCCTACCATCCGCCCCTGCCCCAGACAGCACCTATAATCCTACCTGACACAAAGAATATTTATTTGAATGAGAACGATGGCTCTCAAACCTGCTTTGTCAACTAAGACCTGTCTCTTTTGGGCTCCATACCTGCATGTGCAGCTATCCAACAGACATGTTCACCTGGTGTCCTAAAGTTACCCTGAATTAGTTAGGATTAAGTTCAGCTAACAGTAACAGAAAAACCTAAAAGAATAGTGGTTTATATAACACAGAAGTTTATTTCTCTCAAATAACAGTCTGGAGTAGGTGAGTATGAAAATTCTGCTCCACAAAAATTCTCAGGGATTTTGGCTCCTATCTGCTTTCCACTCCACTATGCCTAGAAGATTGTCCCCATTTCATGGTTCAAGATGGAACTCCACCCAAAACAAGCACATAACCAGCAGCAGGATAGATGTAGAAAGAAGGAAGACAGAAGGGTACATTCATCTCTAATATACTTCCTATAAATAGACCATACTAGCTCTACTTTTATTCCATTGACCAGGACTTAGTCTCAGGCCATATATATATAACTGCTAGGGAGGCTGTAAATTTAGTCTTCATGTTAGGCAGCTAAACTGTGTTACTAAGAAAAAAAGGGAGACCATCAGATAGTGGAAGACAATGGCATTCATGGCCATGCATTTCAAAGTCACCATGTTCCAACTGAACTACCTCGTTTTCAGAGTAAACTGTGATTTTATACCTTTGTGATGTGTCCACCCTACCTTTATCTCTATTCTGCTTGGCAAATTCCTTCTCCTCTCTTAATACTCACATCATGTGTCTTTCTGTTAAGCATTCCTTTACCGAACCACTTTTCCCTCCAGCCTAAACAAACTGGATGTCTTTGGGCCACTTTTGTATCTAGCACACATCTGTATTTTTGCATTGCTAATTCTGTATATATGCATATTTTTTTAAAGTCTATTCTTCCATTTATCCTTCTTTAACTAGAAGGTAAACTCCTTGAGGGCAGAGACTGCCTTAGTATCATACACACATAGATCTGGAGCATACTAAATTTTATAAAAATCAGCCATTAATATCTACTTCCTAGGGGAACTGGTAAAATAGGTCCCTAATAAAAAGGACAACACTGTATGTATTATAATATAATCGGATGTGTTAAAGTCCCAAATCAAAAAAGATTCTAACAGCAGTTACAAGAATATGGCTATATGCTTTTATCTAGCCACTGCTCTCATCCTACACACATTACATACACATTTTCTATACTCCTCTTTTTTTCTGGTGTAAATAAATTTTCGTTGGATAAATTTTAAGTATGTTTACATTTGATTCTACTAATAAGTTTATATTTAACATAAGCCAATGATTAGGTTCTATGCTTAGATCCCACTAAAATCTCAGCAGTTATTCCATCACAGAAGACCAGGTTAGACATGCCTAAGCTTTTGGAAGAGTCCCTAAGGAACCTCAATATTTGATGACTTTTTTCTGAAAGAAAATATCTAGACGATCATAAAATTCAATCTAGGAAGCACAGCATCACAAATGATAAACACCTGACTATAATAACATATTAACCTATGATGGCTTCCATAGTCTAAAATTTTCAGTGACATAGGCACCTGCGGGGCTCAGTCAATTGAATGTCTGACTCTTCAGCTCAGGTCATGATCTTGGGGTCATGAGATCAAGTCTCATGCTGGGCTCAGCACTCAGTGGGGAGTCTGCTTGAGATTCTCTCCCTCTACCCCTCCCCCAACTCACGTGCACACTCTCTCTCTCTCTCTCTCAAATAATCTTCTTTAAAATAAAATTTTCACTGGCAGGTAGATTTTACTTAAGACTATCAAAATATCAATTTAACATGAAAAAACTGACCAAAATTGTGCAAAATATGTACATACCAGTTGTTATGCCTTACCCTTTAAAACTACCTTTGAGATATAAACAATGGAATACTATGTGTAATTTTAAATTGAACATCAACTATAAAGATACCTAAGCACCCCAAAATGCTTACAGTAGCAAGGCTTCAACGGTCCAAACGTGACTTGTAGCTTGCCCATATTCTCCAATGCGGACTATCAATTCACATGATGATGATGAGTTGGCTCTCAAAAATTCTAATCATTTGCCCTCTCCTACCTCCAGTTCTCTAGGCTAGGCAGTGCCCTCCCTGTTCTGTCTGCTGCTCCACCTGAGCAGAAGTCCTAACCTCAATGCCAATAGCAGTTAGATCTAACTTTAATAAAATAAAATATGTAGTTACTTATTATCTTACCCTTAGTTCCTGGTGGTTGTAATACATCTCCTGTCAGGCGACACCACCCAACTGGGAAAATATCTCGACAATAGTACTTGCACCAATAATCAAAAGCTCCACTCCAGCCATCAAATGTGATATAAACTTCGTCTCCTCTAACGTCGCCAATAGTTGCAGGGCAGATCATATAAGGGTTCTTTTTGTCTATAGCTTCTAGTTTCATTCCCACTTGAAAATTATTTAGAGGTGGCTTTGGTGGTTCCTACCAAAACATTTAAAAAAAAGTTTTTTATTAAGATGTAATAAGAAGCATTTGCTCAACTGTAGCTCACAACTTTTAGCAACCAAAAATTAAACTCCATGTTTATCAATTAAATACAGGAAGAAAACAGTTCTCAGAGATCTCTCTGAAACTCTGCTCTACATGTCACTTACTCTGGAGCAGAGCCGAGAACCTGGAAGGAAACAAAACCAGACTGATAGTAATTCATTCATCTAAGAAATATGTGTTATGTAGTATATACCAGAAATTTAGGACCCATTAATGAATAAAAAATAACAAACATCCCTGCTCTGGTGGAGCTTACCTTCTAGTGGTGGTGGTAGTAGTGGTTGGGGTGCGGGTAGGGGAAAAAGAGACAAGCAATCAACAAGAAATTTAAAAAGAGGGAATCAAACAAACCTAATAAATGTATAAATTATAGGGTATGTTGAAAGATGCTAAGTCCAAGGAGAATGAACAGCAGCAGATAATATCTAAAAAAAAAAAAAAAGAAACCATCTCCAAGTATAAAATGCAGACACAAGAACATGAAAGGCATATAGTCTGGGGTCATTTATGATATCCAATCCAGAAGCCAATATTAAAAAAGCATCCCTTAGTTATAAAAATGTAAAGCATGCAAATTGCTAACAGGATTCTTAGAAAGCCTAAGTGCTATGTTAAAAGCAACACTTTTTCTTTCAATTTGCTTTTTATCCTAGTAAATAGCACCATCATCAACCCAGTCACCCAAGCCAGATGCCTGGAAATAGTCCTAGACCAGGGGTTATCAGCCCAAGTAAACATCAAAATTAATTGGGGCCACACCCCCAGGATACTGATTTAATTGGTCTGCGGTGGGGCCCAGGCATAAGCACATTTTAATTACCCAGGTGATCCTAATGTGCATCCAAGGCTGAGAACCACTGCACTAGACACATCCTATCCCCTTAACACTCACATTCAAAGACCAAGACCTGCCAATTCCATCCCTTAGATCCCTAGGATAACAACATTAAAAGTCAACCTTCAATCATTTAGGATATGCCAGGCACTGTTCTAAATGTTTTTCATATATTTAATTCTCACAACAACCCTATAAAGTCAATGCAATTATTATCCCCATTTTATAGATGATAAAACTGATGCACAATTGCCTAAGAATATACCAGAAGTATCAGAGCTAGATTTTTTTTTTTTTAAAGATTTTGTTTATTCATTTGACACAGAGAGATTACAAGTAGGCAGAGAGGCAGGCAGAGAGAGAGGAGAGAGGAGGAAGCAGGCTCCCTGCTGAGCAGAGAGCCCGATGTGGGCCTCGATCCCAGGACCCTGGGATCATGACCTGAGCCGAAGGCAGCGGCTTTAACCCACTGAGCCACCCAGGCGCCCCAGAGCTAGATTTTAAATGGAGGCAGACAACTCCTTGGAACATCCTACCACATCACCTGCTTGGACAACTCCAACTGATCCACTTCAAAGCCCAAGTCTCCTGGTCTCTTTAAGGCTTCCCTGGCCAACTCCTGCCCACTCCTACACCTCCTTGAAGGAGGTGCTCTTGCCTTCAATTGCAAAACCACTCTTGAAATGTGTTTACTCCTCTGAGACTAAGGGGTTCTCAAAGCAGACATATCTTATTCATATTCTTATTTCCAACAGAGTACTCCATAGCAAGATCTTTTTTTTCTTTTTTTTAAAGATTTCATTTATTTATTTGACAGAGAGAGATCACAAGTAGGCAGAGAGGCAGGCAGAGGGAGAAGGGGAAGAAGGCTCCCTGCCAACCAGAGAGCCCGATGCGGGGCTCGATCTCAGGACCCTGAGATCATGACCTGAGCCGAAGGCAGAGGCTTAACCCACTGAGCCACTCAGGCGCCCCAGCAAGATCTTTTTTCTAAAAAAATAAATTAACCAAGTAATCACCTGAAGAACAATAAATAAGCTTTCAACTAATTCTTTCATCAAGATATAATTTAAAAATATATCTGGTAGGTTGATTCCTTTTTTAAATGCCCCTTTAAACCCATCTCATTGTCCTGTACTTTTCTAGTGATATCCTTTATACCCTTGAAGTCTTAAAGTTCCTTAATTATAAGCCTTCAAAGCCCTTTTAATCACATAAGCTTAATTTGATTCTTAAAAACCACCCAAAAGTCAGCAGGGCAAAAGTTAGCTTGATCAAAGATCAAAGTTATTTGATAAATAAGTAGCTGGTAAATAAGAAGCAGAGTTACTGCCACTTCATGAAGGGGCTAAAGGTCAACTAATGGTTACTACATACAGAAAGAAAAAAGGGAGGTGGATTTAACAAAAGATAACTTTGGCAGTTGATAAACTTGTGCTGCACATTCACAGAATGGAGCAAATATTCAAGGCACACATAAGGTTCCTAGGGCCTTACACTACCATATAACCAAATAAGAATAAGACTGACTTTCTGTAGCAAAGCAAACTAAATTTCAAATGGCAATATATATTTCCTGCTACAAAACAGAATTAAGACAGGAATGAGCAGGAAAGAGAATTTTAAGATTCAAACTATAATCTAAAAAGATAACCCAAATGTAACAGTATGTCATCAATGCCACTATTAGCTGATAGGTAAAACAAAACAAAACAAAACAAAAACCTAGAAATGATTATGGACAAAATGCAATTTATTCTCTAAGATTTTCATACTGTGTATTAATTCTCCTAAATTTCATGAATACTCTATCAAAGTTACTTACATCAGTATAGCCATACAAACAAATATTAACAAAGTTCTGGAAGAAAACAAATACTGATTTTTTTAAAAATCAAAGGAACTGCTCCTTTTTCATAAATATATGAAAGAGTTTTATCTCAAAACAAGCTACCTCCTGATTTAGATAATTGGCAAAATGGTTCCCTCTGCTGTCCACAAAAGGTAATGATATGAAGTTGCTTTTAAAAATGTTTTTAAATATGGTTTGTCATCATCAGTTCTTGAATGACTTCTTAAACACAAAGATGTAAGTTGTAGGAGTGCCTGGCTGGCTCAGTCGGTAGAGCATGCAACTCCTGATCTTGCAGTCCTGAGTTCAAGCATGATACTGGGCAGAGTTTACTTTAAAAAAATTTTTTTTTACGTATATACACTTTGTAAAAGTGTAGCTTAAAAAAACAAGGGCTCATTCTTTTTCACTGTGAGGAAAAAAAAAATTATTCTTTCTTAGATGGTAGCAGAGAATGCTCTTTTAACCCCTCTCCTTGCCTATCTACCTACAATATGCTTCTCCTTAAAGGCTATTTCTTCTCCTATCCCACAGACTCTCAGGCTAGTGTGAGCATTATCTGCATTACCCCTTTGCCTGCAATATTCTTACCCTGTAACCTCAAGGTTCCTTCTCCCCCTTTCTTCAGGTCTTCATTCCAATGGCATCTTCTCAGCAAGACCTTCCTGGCCAACCTATCTAAAATGTCACCCTCCCTTTTCCTTAGCAGGTACAACCATCAAACATAACATAGACTTTATTTACTTTGCATGCTTTATTATGAATTTCCTCAGCGAGAAGGCAAGCTCCATAAGGGCAGGAGCTCTTTTACTGCTTTGTTTATGGCTGTATTCCCAGAGTCTATTTCCGACCACAGACTCCTATCCTTAACTTCTACTTCCTTACTTTTAATCAACTACTTCTTTGACCTCATCAAAAATTCTAGTCCTTTAAACCTCATTTATATATTCACAAATATGTACAAAGTGCCTACTAATGTCAAACACTACTGAAGGCTCCTAATATACATTAAGTAGCAAAATAGACAAAAATCTCCCCCTTGTGGTATTCACATGCTAGTAAAGAGAAAGATGAGAAACACCATAACATAAGCATATTTATTCTTAGTTAAAAATTACAAGTGCTATGCAAAAAAAGAAAGTAAAGCAGAGTAAGGGAGATCCAGAGAAAAATGTAAGGGAGCGGTTGTGCAAAACTTTAAATAGGGTGAGGCGCCTGGATGGCACAGTTGGTTAAACAGGGCCAACTCTTGGTTTCAGCTTAGATCATGAGATTGAGCCCTGTGATGGACTCCATGCTCAGTGCAGGTTCTGCTTAAGGAACCTTCTGCCAGCCCTTCCCCACTCCACCCCACCCAGTGGCACTCTCTAATAAAATCTTTTAAAATAATAATAAATAAATAAATCTTAAAAAGAAATACTTTTATTTTTTTAGTATTTTATTTGAGAGAGAGAGAGAGAGGGTGGGGGGAGCACACGAATTGGGGGCGGGAGGGGGGAGGAAGGGCAGAGACAGAAGGGAGAAGCAGACTCCCTGCTCAGCAGGGAGCCCGATGTGGGGCTCAATACCAGGACCCTGGGATCATGACCTGAGCCAAAGGCAGATGCTTAACTGACCAGGCGCCCCAAAAAGAAATACTTTAAATAGGGTAATCAGAACGAGCCTCATACGGAAGATGACATGTGAGCAGAACCCTAAAGGTGATTATTAACCACACGGTTACCTACAAGCAGCATATTTCAGGCAGAGAGAATAGCCAACACCAAGGCCCTAAAGCAGGAGATGTGTCCATGTGTTCAAAGAACAAGGAAGTGAGTGTGGCTACAATTTAGTATGCAAGTGGAAGAGCAGTAGGAAACAAGGTTAGAGAGATAATGAGGGGTCGTATGTAGAATGTAGAACCATAGAGGCCACTATAAGGACTCTGACTTTCACTTTGAGTAAAATGGTGAGTCCCTGGACAATTTTGAGAAAAGAAGTGATACAATCTCATTTATATTTTAAAAGGAATATTCTGGTTACTGTGTTGACTACAAACTGTAAGGTTATAAATAAAGAAGTCAATGAGGAAGCTACTGAAGTAATCTAGGTGAGAGACATAGGCAACTTGTACCAGCTGATAGCAACGGAGATGTTAAAAAGTAGTTGGATTTTGAATATATTTTAAAGGTAAAACCCACACGATTTCCTTATGGACTAGAGATAGTGTGTGCAAGAAATAATCACCAAGGTTTTTCGCCCTAGCAATTGGAATAACAGTTGCCACTCCTCGGAATGGGAAAGGCTGCAGGTGGAAGTTTGAGATGTCTATTAGACATCCAAGTGGAGTTGTTGAGTGGATATTCATGTCTGAGTTGGGAGCAAAAAGTCTGAATTGGAAATACAGAGTTGAAAGTCATCTGCACATAAACTGCCATAATGCCAGGAATTAGATGAGATCACTGAGGAATTAATACGGATTGGAGTTTCTCAGCCTTGGCCCTATTGCCATTTGAAGTTAGAACATTCTGTTGTGCGGGCTGTTCTGTGCATTGTAGGATGTTTAGCAGTGTCCCTGGTCTCTACCCACTAGATATAAGTAGCACCCCCACATACACTCAGTTGTGATAAACAAAAATGTCCCCAGACATTGCCAAACATCTCATAGGGAGCAAATCGGCCCCCCTTCCAGGTTTAGAACCACCGATAGAGATTAAAAAAAAAAGTGATGGAGACCAAACACTCTAACATTCTATAATACTTTTTCACATCCAGGTTACAGAGCCACATGTCACCCAAAATCAACTTATCCCACTGTCATTTTATTATCTCCAAACCTTAATTCAAGATCACCATGGGATGCCTGGGTGGCTTAGTCAGTTAAGTGTCTGACTCTCAATTTTGGCTCAGGTCAAGATTTCAGAGTCACAAGATAAAGCCCCTGCATCAGGCTCCACACTGAGCATGGAGTCTGCTTGAGATTCTCTCTCTCCCTCTGCCCCTTCCCCTGCTCGTGCTCTAAATAAGTAAGTAAGTAAGTAAATAAATAAATAAATAAATAAATAAATAAATAAATAAATAAATAAAATCTTTAAAAAAAAAAGATCACCAACCACTTTACCTATTTATACTTAGTTGCTCAACACTGCTGGAGTAAAGTCCCACATATTTATTACATGTAGTACCATATATTTAGTGTACATCCTTAGCTGAACCCTCAAAATATTGTCATTTTTGACATCAGGCCATTGCTTTTCTCTAGGCCATTCCTTTTCCCATCTCATACAGCTGCTGTTCCATTTAGCATTCGCTTTAAGACAAATTTTATGTATCCTCATTATGTTTATTATTTTGTTAACTTTCTTCTCAATGAGAGAGTAAGTTCTCTACCCCAGTGCTGGAACACAGTAGACATTCAATCTATGTATGAATCCTTCCCTCCAGCCTTTGTCAGTTTCCTATTTCACAAAGCAAACTGAGGCCATCAGAAATGAACTCTATTGATATTCCGCCCCCACAACTACAAATTTAACTCTACCTGAGGACACTTTTCACCTGGTCTTTAGTTCTTGCTAATGTAATCAATAAACTTTCTATCCACCAAATAGTCAAGAATCAGCTTTCCTCTCAACTGACCTTTAATAAGTACCTGATATAGCTACTCATACATCATAAAGCTGAATGGGTATTTCTCAAGGTTCTAATCTTGACACTCCCGTCTTCTCCTTCTAGGTATACTTTCTGGACTAGCTTATTCATTCTCAAGGCTTCCATCGATACCATTTAAACTAAAAACTCCCATATCCACATACCCAAACCAAACCTTGTTTTTAAGTTCTAAACATTTAACTTCCAACAGTCTGCTAGTAGTCATCCCTCCTCAAATTTCCCAGAGGCGCCTTGACATGTTCAAAACAAAACCCATTTTCTCCCTCTGTATGTATTCATCTTCCTGTATTCTCCATCCTTTCTTCATTTAACAAACAAGTATGTACCAGGACCTATGATAGACACCAAGAATACAAAGACAGTTGACTGTTCAAAAGGAACTCACAGTCTAGGAAGAGACAATGAAAATAATAATAAAATCCAATTCCTATAAAGATTGAGATATGCACAAGGTGCTAAAGAAGTATAAGAATGCAAAGGGAGAACTAGGGAAGATACACTGGAGGATTTAATACCTAACTAGAATCTTAGCATTAGCCAGAGATAACCAGTTCTAAAAAGGAACATTGTATCAACAGGCTATCAGAAGCAATTTAAAACATAAGATACAAAGCAGGGAGTGGCCACCATAATCGAGATCATACAGCACCTTAAAGGCCATACTAACAAACTTACACTTCATCCTGAGTGCAACTAGTAACTTCAAGAGTTTTAAGCAAGAGAATAATGTGGTTAAGTCTCCTATATGAGATATTTCTGGCAGTTGTGTGGAAGGGTGAAGGTTACAGGCAGTTATAACACTAGCTGAACAGTTCAGGCAAGAGGAAAGACTACACAAGGGGCAGTGGTGGTAAGGTTAGAAAGAGACATGAGAAAAAAATAATCAGGAAGCTAAGTGGGTGGGCCTTCCTAATTAAATGGCTATTCAGAGGCCAGGGTCAAGAAGGAGTGGTGATTTAAGGTGGCTCTTAGCAAAGTTTCAAGCTTGGCTGAAAGGGCACCCACAAATCAATGAGTAAGAACAGAAATCCAACAGAAAAACAGGCAAAGGGTATACTCAGGTAATTCACAGAAAAATAAAAGGCCATTAAACACATTTTAAAAGCTCGGTCTCACTGGTAATCGGTTCAGTGCAAATTATAGCAATGAGATACCATCCCCACCCCCAGTTCCCTCCCCCAAAAGATACATAGAATTTTTAAAGATCAATGATATTTGATGTTAGTGAAGGTGTGGGAATAGAAACATCCATACAATAATAGTGGAGCATAGCTTGAAACGCCCTTTGGTGATGCAATTTAATAGTATATATCAACACTTAAAGCACGTATTCCCTATGAACCAATAATTCTACTTCTAAAAATGTAGGCTTCACACTTATACAGAAAGCTCTAAACTACAGATGACTTGAACAAGAATATGAACACAACCTAAACATCCATCCTTAGGGACAGATTAAACCAATTATGGTAATCCATACCACAGAATAGTACAATACAACCTAAAATATATATGAAGGAAAATGGAAAGATTTCTGGAATATACATATTTTAAGGGTAAAAATAAATCACAGAACAATATTCACAACATATCCAAATTTATGTTTAAAAAAATAAAAGCCCACATATGTTTGTGAATGCACAGAAAAAAGTCTGAAAGAACACAAATAAAACTTCTATTTGGAGAGAAATGGGTGAAAAGGAGGAAAGGATGAGATGGATAAAAAAACATGCATTCTTTAGTCTAGCTAAGTATGTATTTTGATATTCCCTCTCCAAACATGAATTACTTTCATAATTTTAAAAATGAAAAACATAATGTGTATGTTTACACGAAAACATAATGTGACATGTGGCATGTAACTAGCTAATAAAGCAATCTGATAATAAGTAAAATAAATCCGATGGCTTTTCTAAAGTCACAGCCCAAGCTAAGAGTGTTTAATAAAGACTACTACTAAACATCTCTTTTGTTACTATTCTCACATATGCTTTACACATTGCCCAAAGGGCCTGTGTCCCTTGCTGGGAGGTGGTAGGGCAAACCCACTTTTAGACACTCTTGCTACTCAAAGCAGCACTCAAAGAATTTTTCTTCACAACACAAGAATCATATTAATTGATGTTTTACATCCTTAAGTCTTTAAGATTCTCCAAAAGCTTTTAAAACCTTAGCCAAAGCAATCTTGAAAAAGAACAAAGCTGGAAGCATCACAATCCCAGATTGCAAGATACACTACAAAGTTGTAGTAATCAAAATAGTATGGCATGGGCACAAAAATAGACATATAGATCACTGGGACAGGGTCCAGAAATAAACCCACACTTATATGGTCAACTGATTTACAACAGTGGGGAAAAGACAGTCTCTTCAACAAATGGTGCTAGAAAACCTGGACAGCTACATGCAAAACAACAACACTGGACCACTTTGTTAAACAAAAACAAACTTGAAATGGATTAAAAACCTAAATGTGGGGGCGCCTGGGTGGCTCAGTCGGTGAAGCATCTGCCTTCAGCTCAGGTCATGACCCCAGGGTCTGGGGATAAAGCCCCACGTCTGGCTCTCTACTCAGCGGGGAGTCTGCTTCTCCCCCTGCCCCTGCTCATGCTCTCTCTCGCTCTCAAATAAATAAATACAATCTTAAAACAAAAACAAAAAACCTAAACGTGAGACCAGAAACCATAAAATTCTTAGAAGAAAACATAGGGACACCTGGGTGGCTCAGTGGGTTAAGCCTCTGCCTTCGGCTCAGGTCATGATCTCAGGGTCCTGGGATCGAGGCCCGCATCCAGCTCCCTGCTCAGCAGGGAGCCTGCTTCTTTCTCTCTCTGCCTGCCTCTGCCTACTTGTGATATCTCTCTCTCTCTCTCTCTCTCTCTCTCTCTCTCTCTCTCTCTGTCAAATAAATAAAAATCTTTAAAAAAAAACATAGGCAGTAATTTCTTTGACACTGGCCATAGAAAAACAAGAGACACATAGAAAAATGTTTCTGTCTTTCTACTTTATATAGATGCCTCTCTGGCAAGGGAAACAAAAGCAAAATTACACTACTGGAACTATACCAAAATAAAAAGCTTTTGCACAGCGAAGGAAACCATCAACAAAACAAAAAGGCAACCTACTGAATGGGAGAAGATATCTGCAAATGATTTATCTGATAAGGGGTTAATATTCAAAATATATAAAAAAAACTTAATAGAACTCAACACCAAAAACACAGATAATCTGATTAAAAAATGGGCAGAGGACCTGAATAGACATTTTTCCAAAGAAGACATCCAGATGGCCAACAGACACATGAAAAGATGCTCAACATCACTCATCATTGGGGTGCAAATCAAAGCCAGAATGAGACATAACTTCACACCTGCCAGAATGGCTAAAGCCAAAAAGACAAGAAGTAACAAATGTTGGTGAGGATATGGAGAAAAAGGAACCCTGGTACACTGTTGGTGGGAATGCAAACTGGTACAGCCACTGTGGAAAACAGTATGGAGGTTCCTGAAGAAATTAAAAATAGGAGTGCCTGGGTGGCTCAGTCGGTGAAGCAACTGCCTTCGGCTCAGGATGTGGTTCCAGAGTCCTGGGATCAAGCCCTGCATCGGGCTCCCTGCTCTTCGGGGGAGCCTGCTTCTCCCTCTCCCTCTGCCTGCTGCCCCCTCTCCCTCTGCCTGCCACTCCTCCTGCTTGTGCTCTTTCTCTCTGTGTCAAATAAATAAATTTAAAAAAAGAAAGAAAGAAATTAAAGATAGAAAAAAATAGAATTACCCCATGATCCAGTAATTCCACTACTGGGCATTTACCCAAAAAAATGAAAACACTAATTTGATAAGAAAAACGCACCTCTGTGTTTACTGCAGTATTATATACAATAACCAAGATATGGAAGCAACCTAAGTGTCCATCCATAAATGAATGGATAAAGATGTGGTATATACACATATTTATACAGTGGAATATTAGCCATAAAAAAGAAAGAGATCTTGCCATTTGCAACAACATAGATGGAGCTAGAGAGTAAAATGCTAAGTGAAATAAGTCAGTCAGAGAAAGATAAATACCATATGATTTCATTCATGTGGAATTTAAGAAACAAAACAAAGAAAAAAGAGACAAACAAAAAAACAGACTCTTAAATAGAGAACAAACTGGTAGTTGCCAGAGGGGAGGTGAGTAGGGAGAGGGGTAAAATAGATAAAGGGGATTAAGAGTCCACTTACCTTGAGATAAGCACTGAGAAATGTACAGAATTGTTGAATCCTTTTTTTAAAAAAAGCTACAATATTTACCACTCTTGACATGAATAACTGTAATAAAATTTAAGTTACTGAAAAAAGAATCAGGACAGAGGGTGAGAAAGAAATATTTTGACCCATAATTCAACTAAAACTTGGCTTTTATTCACTGTTTCTTAACGTAGTGTACTCTTTCAACATTTTCTCAAGAGCATAAACTATCTTTGGAATTTTCCCTCTTTGTTATATAACAAATATTTCCTTATAACAAATTCTTTCTGATGACTGTTTTTAACATTCTTTCACTTCTGAAACCAAATCTAAGTAACTTTCAAGTGGTTTTTTGGCCCATCATCATTTTCTCCAATGTCGAAGGATGACTAATACAGCAAAGTGAGGGGAATATTCACTTCTGAAGGTAAATAAAAAATAGCAATGAACATTTGCTTCCAGTAGAGCACTCCTTCATATCTAAGGTGAAGAAAGGGGGTACAAATTCATTTTGACTAGTGGGTGATTATAATTGAGACTTTTTTATAACTTGCTGTTATGGGCTGAATTGTGTCCCCGCCCCTGCCAAATTCATGTTTAAATCCTAACCCCAGTACCTCAGAATGTGATTTCATTTGGAGACAGGGTCTTTAAAGAGGTAATTAAGTTAAAATGAGGTCATTAGGGTGGGCCCTAATCCAATGACTGGTATCCTCATAAGAGGAGGAAAAGAGGACATAGACATACAGATCATGTGAAGACACAAAGAGAAGATAGCCATTTACAAGTCAAGGACAGAAGCCTCAAAAGAAACCAAGCCCACTGATACCTTGATCTTGGACTTCTAGCATCAGAGCTGTAAGAAAATAAATTTCTGTTGTTTAAGTCACTATAATGAACTGAATGATGTTCTCCCAAATTCATAAATTGAAGCCTTACTCCCCAATGTCAGTCACTGTATTCAGAGATAGGGCCTTTAAGGAGGTAATAAAGGTTAAGTGAAGTCATAAGGGCAAAGCCCTAACCCAGAAGGACTGGTGTCCTTATAAGAGGAAGAGAAACCAGAGATACCTCTCCTTCCCCACAGGTGCAGAGAAGAGGCCATGTGAGGACACATCAAAAAAGCGGCCATCTATAAGTCGAGGAAAATCAGCCCTGATTTTGATTTTGAACTTACTTTGATTTTGGACTTCCAGCTTCCAGAATTGTGAAAAAAATAAATCCCTATTGTTTAAGCCACCCAGTCCATGGTACTTTGTCAGGGCAGCTCTAGCAGATTAATACACATGTCAATCCAGTAATTTGAAAAGAATTTTTTTTTCCATATCCAAGAAGACAAAGCATTTAAGTGCCCCCACTAAAATAATAAAACTACAGCCCAGGTGATGGAAGATTTTTATAATACCTTTCTTACCTTCTTAAAGATGGTTGCAGATGCCATTTCAGATCCATCCAGTGTTCGTAAGAGGAACATTGGCCAAGATGACGTATTCCTCTGATACCCTATTTTATAAGATAAATCAGCATGAAAAAGCCTCCCTGTGATATTACAGCAAATTGGTATAAAAAATAGGTTTTGTTTACCATTCTTCTCCAGAGAATCACTTTCTTATTGAGAAACAAAGGAAATAGCTAAGAGAAGCAGATGCACCCCTCCAATCAGCTCTACTGTACCCACTGTACTATTTGGCAACAATGCTACAGGAGGGGTAGAAACTCTCATTTGAGAGAAGCCACTAGCTAGAGTTCACCAACATACACATACGTACGTTAGGAATGGGTCACAATACTAGGGGTGAACCAAGCTAAAACCCACAAGAGCTTCCAGTCCCCACCAAGAGCCACACAACCACGGCAAAGGCTGCAGAAGACTTCTAGTCCTTCTTTCTCCTTAGAGTCCCTGCCTTATTTCATTTCAGAAAGACAGTTTTCTGTGAAACTCAGCAAATGTACACTTATAATGCATTTCACTGTATAAAAATTTCACCTCAAAATTAAAAAAAAAACAAAAACTGAACTCCTCTGAAATACATTTAAAAATAAGATGGACTGATGGAACGATAGAAGGGCGGACAGATAAGTGATAAAGCAAGCATGTAAAATGACAATGGTAGAACCTAGGTAGTGGGTATGTGGGTGTTCACTGTAAAATATTTCCACCTTTTCTGTATGTTTGAAATTTTTCATACAATATTAGGAAAAAAGATAGGTCTCACTTTAGCAATCTTTACAGATACTAAACAAGATCTTAGAATCTGTAACAGATGAAATCAAAATACACTCAACAGGTGTCTCTTTTAGAGATCTCATCAATAAATGGTGAATATCACAGCATCTGGCACATGCAACAGGGGACAGAGGTCTGCTAGTTTTATTGCTTTCTGGGGGCAATCCATTTCATGCAACACTTGCCTGCCCTGATGCCAGAATTAAAGAGAACTTGGCATGCATCCCTGATGGATACATGCATTAAGATAGGGAGGCACAGGAATCACTGGCAATCACTGGCACTGGGTCCATCAGTAGGATTAAACATGCAAAAATGTTCAGACAGAAAGTCATCCTATAATAATCCTATACAAAAATCCCCTTAATCTAAGGGGAAAAAATGGGGGGGAGGGGATTTATTATATACTCCTTTAAAATATATCAGTATTATTAGTGATATCTAATAAATAGTCAACCACAACATGGATTTGCCACACTGTGGTTAGAATATTGCATAAAAATAATTCTCTGGTCCTTATGCCTTTCTCTTAACCCCCATCTATCCTATTACATCATGCAATCATCATCACTACCATCATTGTCATCTTAATTTGACATTTTTCTTAATTCTTTAATTGCCTAAAGTCAAACATAGATTAAAAGGCCAAAAACAGATGAAAGGGCATATAAAAATTCAAACACAGATAAAACTAATCTATAATGTTAGGAAGTCTAGACAGTGGTACCTTTGGAAATGGGAGGTTTATGACTACGGATCAGCAGGAGTGGGGCTTCTGGGGTGCTGATAATATTCTGTTTCTTCATTTGGGTTATGGTTATATGGATGTGTTCATTTATAAGGTATACACTTAAGAATTACACACTTTTCTGTTTGCATGCTAAAACTTTTAAAAAAAGTGGGCGCCTGGGTGGCTCAGTAGGTTAAAGCCTCTGCCTTCTGCTCAGGTCATGATCTCAGGATCCTGGGATCGAGGCCCGCATTGGGTTCTCTGCTCAGCAGGGAGCCTGCTTCCTCCTCTCTCTCTGCCTGCCTCTCTGCCTACTTGTAATCTCTCTCTCTGTCAAATAAATAAATAAAATCTTAAAAAAAAAACTTCAAAAAAAGTTTTAAAATAATAACCTTTAAGGTTTAAATAACCTTTTAAAAAAGAAAACCAAGTAAGTTGTCTTATATTAAAAGAGAAAATAAACTACTCGGGCGCCTGGGTGGCTCAGTGGGTTAAAGCCTCTGCTTTCGGCTCAGGTCATGATCCCAGGGTCCTGGGATCGAGGCCCGCATCGGGCTCCCTGCTCAGCGGGGAGCCTGCTTCCCCCTCTCTCTCTCTGCCTGCCTCTCTGCCTCCTTGTGATCTCTCTCCCTCTGTGAAATAAATAAATAAAATCTTTTAAAAAAAAAAAAAGATAAAATAAACTACTCAAAGTACCTAATGAGCAAATTGGCAAAAATTGTGTATTTTTAATATGTCCTATCAAAATATATATTGATCAGCATGTGCTGCTATATATTTCATATTTTTAATCAAAAACTCTAAAAGTAATTTGAAAAAAGAATGATCATAAATCTGGTGATGCACAGACCTGTACCCCTGGGACAACTAATAATAAAAAATAAAATAAAAAAACAAATCTGGCTATGTGTTTGAAATGTTGGCAATCACAACAGTTATGCTTCCTTTAAACAAAATTCAAAAACATGTTATCATTTGTAAACAGAAATCAAATCCAAACAGGGAAGCACTACGCCTCAGGTTTACACTTCTTTCTCTTACAGAATTCTTTTTTTTTTTTAAGATTTTATTTATTTATTTGACACAGAGAGAGAGATTACAAGTAGGCAGAGAGGCAGGCAGAGAGACAGGGAGAGGAGGAGAGCCTGAGCAGAGAGCCGGATGCAGGCCTCAATCCCAGGACACTGAGATCATGACCTGAGCCGAAAGCAGAGGCTTTAACCCACTGAGCCACCCAGGCGCCCTCTCTTACAGAATTCTGTATGATTTAAGAGCTATTTAAAACATAAATGATATGAAGAAAAGAAGGCAAAAGGCAGAAAATACACATACCCTAAACCATCTTCTTGGAATAATACATCTCTCATTAGTTATTTTTTAATATGCTAAACCAAATTAGGAATAATTAACAATTAGACCCAGAAAAGTATAAAAACATATTGCTAAAAGAGTGGTAATTATTAATATCTTAAATTTTGGGATCTCAGGGAATTTTTAACTGTAGTAGGAAACTATATCCATTCTCTCATTGTGCTTTACAATAGAGAATTTTCATTTTTCAGCACTGTAAGAAGAAACAAAAACTAATATATACCATTCACTCAAGACTACAGAAGTAATAGGGACACCTGGGTGGCTCAGTCGGTTAAGCATCTGCCTTTGGCTCAGGTCATGATCCTGATTCCGGAGTCCCAGGATCAAGCCCTGCATTGCATGGGGCTCCCTGCTCAGCAGAGGGTCTGCTTCTCCCTCTGCCCCTCACCCCGCCCTCATACTCTCTCTCTCTCCCTCTTTTTCTCTCAAATAAATAAAATATTTTTTAAAAAAAGACTACAGAATAAAGGAAATCATTTATTTTCTACAGAATATCAGAAGATGTCTAAATATTTTGGGGGGCCAGGCATTTAAAAAAAAAAGATTTTATTTACTTATTTGACAGAGAGAGCACAAGCAGGGGGCGTGGCAGGCTGAGGGAGAGGGAGAAGCAGGAAGAGGGAGAAGCAGAAGAAGGAGAAACAGGCAGAGGGAGAGAGGCAAGGAGCCTGATGTGGGGCTCAATCCCAGAACCACCCCCAACCCACCCCCACCCCTCAGCAATCAGGACCTGAGTCAAAGGCAGACGCTTAACTGACTGAGCCACCCAGGTACCCCCCAGGTTTGTTTTGTTTTGTTTTGTTTTTAAAGATTTTATTTGTTTATTTGGCAGAGAGATGGAGAGCACAGTAGGCAGAGTGGCAGGCAGAGAGAGAGGGGGAAGCAGGCTCTCCGCCGAGCAGGGAGCCCAGTGCGGGACTTGGTCCCAAGACCCCGGGACCATGACCTGAACCAAAGGCAGCCGCTTAACCGACTGAGCCACCCAGGTGCCCTGTTTTTCTTTTTTTTTAAGATTTATTTATTTGTTTGGGCAGGGGTGTACATGAGCGCAGAGGGGAGGGGCAGAGGGAGAGGGAGAAAGTCTCAAACAGACTCTGAGCTGACAACAGAGCCCTACATAGGGCTCGATCCCATGACCCTGAGATCACGACATGAGCCAAAACCAGCAGTTGTGTGTGCCACACAGTCACCCCTGAAGTACATCTAAATAAATATTAAGAGAGAACAGGGATGCCTGGGTGGTACTGCTGGACTCTTGATTTCCTCCCAGGTCATGGTCTCGGGTTGTGGGATGGAGCCCTGCGTCAGGCTCTGCACTGAACGCTGAGTGTGCTAAAGTTTCTTTCTCCTTCTCCCTCTCCCCCTCCCCACCTTGCACACACGTGCTCTTTTTCTCTTTAAAATAAATAAATCTTTAAAAAATAAATAAACATTAAGAGAACAATTTTGCCCAAAACTGGAGTCAAACATACTTTTTAGCTTTCAAAAACCTGATCAAAATTGAGAGCTTTGTACTTAAAAGCCTTTGCTATAAGTGTTCCATCAATCTCCTCCTTTTTGAAGATCTAAAGGTACTGATCCCTACCCCTCTCACTATGATTTCTTCTCATTGTAGTTATAATGAAACTGCCAAGTTTGAAACTGGGATCTGGATGTGGAATCACACCTTTCCCCTGTGCTGCCCGCCATGCTAAAATAGCTGAATGGCTCAAAAGACAATAATGAGGTAGGAAGTGACTCAGTAACAAATGCTACAAACTTCTCCCTCAGAAGGGTTTCTGAATCTGCATGTGTGACCTAGTAGAGCTGCTTTTGATGTTTCAAGTTTGAAGACAGCATATGTCTTGCCCTGGAGTGGAGAACCTTCAGCACACATATGCCAAATGTGTATTTACATGAAACTCTAACATATGGTACTGAGTTGAACTCTCATACATTCTCCACAATAACCATCTATTTGCAAAAATGCCTAGAAGAGATTTCTAAAAGGCTACTTCAGGACATCCAGCTGGCTTGGTCCGTAGAGCATGCAACTTGATCCTGGGGTTGTGAGTTTGAGCCCCACGTTGGATATAAAGATTACTTAAAAATCCAATCTAGGGGGCCCCTGGGTGGCTCAGCTGGTTAAGCAGCTGACCCTTGATTTCGCTCAGGTCCCGATCTTGGGTCATGAGATCAAGCCCCACTTGGGGCTCGGTGCTCAGTGCACAGCTTCCTCACCCTCTCTCCCTCCCCCTGCTCACACACGCTCTCTCTCTCTCAAATAAATAATAAAATCTTTTTAAAAATAAATTAAAAGCTTAAAAGTAAGTGAAAGGCCACTTGAAACTTTTTCTACTGAATATTACATTAGTAAGAATATGTGATTTTGTCCTTACCCAGTGGAGGCTGAAGTAAGACCCCTTCCTTTTCACATGTCCCAATAGGCTGTATGTCTGGAGAATCGACAAGTCTCCAAAAATCATTTCTGTTGTCACTACCATCCAGTCTTAAACGTAGCCTGGCGCCAGTAATTCCAACGACCGTGGCTATACATATTGAAGTCATATTGCGAGGGTCATGGGCTTCCAATTTCATACCAACTTTGAAGTCATTAGCTGGTGGAACCTGGGACTGTATATGTTACATATGTGTGGGTATGTGTGCGTGTGTATACACACACACAAACACACACATACACACACACATATAAAGTTTTGTTAAAATGCATCAACTGTAAGAAAAACAAACGGTCAGTTATGTTACCAGAATACTTGTGAAATGTTTTAAGTAACAGTCATAGCAGATGGTGAGCAAAAGAACTACAAGGGTCAAGGAAAAGATCTTCTCCAAACCCTCTCCTTGGCTTGACATGCAGCAAAAAAAAAAAAAAAAAAAAAACCACTGCCCATTCCTGGTCTTACTTGTTTGCCCACTTCCAGGCAACCCAAATATAGCCTATAAAATGTACCTTGAGTGGCTTTCTAAAACAAGAATCTGATTAGGCCATTCCCCTTGAAATAAACCAACTGGCAGCTCACCACTGCCTAAGTCCAAGTCCTTAATACAGTTTAAGAGCCCCCACACCTTTAACCTTATTCCCACACTATCATCTCTCTTCACTTTGTGCTCCATGCTATCCCTCAACACTCAGGTTCTTCTACACCCATGTACCTTTGCTTTGGATGTTCTCTCTCCCTGGAATGTCCTTCCCCTCATCCCAACCATCTCAGATATCATCTCTTCTGTGAGCACTCCCAGTATAGAATTCTCATACTTTTCATAATTAATTATTTACATGTCTGTCTTTCCCTCCAGATGGACACTCATGAAGGCTTAGTATACCAGACACAGAGTAAATTCTTAATGAATGAATGCAAAGAGACCATCTGGCCCTTAAGTGGCACTACCACAATCCCATTATCTCCTCACCCTGCTAGAACCTAACAATCACACAGACATCCCTCAACAAATTAACAGTTCACATAAATATATACAACATCTACAGAATTTTGGCATACCTGTCTGAAACATTCTGACGGGGCGCTCAAAGATCCAGTCTCCTTCAAGTAATTTTCCCAGTGGAAATCATCTGAGAAAAAAAAAATCACATACACAAAATAGGGGGATTTTTAGTATATATAATATGTATACTAACTTTCAGAAGTAAAATGGGACTTTAGTTCCTTATCTCTTTTAAAAAAAGACTTCCTAAAGAGCGGATTCAAATTTCCTGATCTGCATTTGATTACCAGCATAGAAATAAAAAATAAGACAACTTTCTGATAATAATGGCTCTGATATAATTACACTCCAGATCTTTTCCATGTAATGAGGAATTAGCACAATGATTCTAAAAATGTAGACTATAATAACAACTAAAGCATTTTTTATAGAGTAATAGCAAATTCTACTCATCTGCCTCTAATATAAATCTACTCAAGACATGTGTGGGGCGCCTGGGTGGCTTAGCCATTAAGCATCTGCCTTCCGCTCAGGTCATGATCCCATGGTCCTGGAATCAAGCCCCACATCAGGCTACCTGCTCAGTGGGAAGCCTGATTCTCCCTCTCACACTCCCCTGCTTATATTCCCTCTCTCGCTGTCTCTTTCTCTCTGTCAAATTAATTAATTAATTAATTAAAAAGACACGTGTATACTCAAGACCATTTCATCCCGTTGATGTAAAGGCACTTCTTTCTTTTTTCATGGAGAACTAAAGGTGTTCAGGTATGGGGTCTAACGGAATCTTACCTCTCCAATGCTTTATGGAAAGAAAAAAACCTGAGAACCAGAGTTGCTTCTCAATTGACCATTAGATCTCCATACACGGTATCAAGAATACGGTGGCAGAACAAAGCAGTAAACCAGTCATCAGTACAGTCACTGATATGAATTATCTTAATGATCTATATTTTCTACAAACACTTGCCGTCCCTTCTCTCACTCAGTCTTCATGATATATTACAATGGTACTGAAGGTCACAAAGCAGTGTACTTTGCCTGGCTTGCACTCTTCAATCCGTGTTCCAGTCAGACTGCCAAGACTCTGAGAAAAAGACTTGATAGCAGTATCAAAGGTACTATTAGTGCAGACAAAGTTTTTTTGTTTTTTTTAAAGATTTATTTATTTATTTTAGAGAGAATGCGCATGTGTGCGTGTGTATGGTTTGTGCGCAAGGAGGAGAGGCAGAGGGGAGAGAGAAGCAGACTCCTGGCTGAGTGGGGAGCCCACTCAGTGCTCGATCCCAAGACCCCAAGATTATGACCTGAGCCGAATTCAAGAGTCAGATGCTTAACCAACTGACCCACCCAGGCTCCCCATAATTCATACAAAGTTTAATTCTCATCAACCACTTATGATCTTGTTTAATTTCCTCACTATAAAAATATTGGGTTTGACAGTTTCCCTTCCTGGGGGAATCTGCATAACCAGCCTCTTATACACCCTTCAAAAGGTAGAATACTTTACACACATACACATACACACGAATGGAGTGTTGTTAAATGTTTAACAACCAGCTTTCCGGAATATACAAATAAAAAGCCTGGGGGCGCCTGGGTGGCTCAGTTGGTTAAGTGCCTGCCTTCAGCTCAGGTCATAATCCCAGCCTTACATCAGGCTCCCTGCTCAACAGGGAGTCTGCTTCTCTCACTCCCTCTCCCTCTGTGTGTGCTCTCTCTCTCTCTCTCTCTCTCTCTCTCTCTCTCTCTCTAGCTCTTACTCTCTCTCAAATAAATAAAATCTTTAAAATAAATAAAATGAAATGAAATAAAATGAAATAAAATAAAATAAAAAGGTGAAAATGGAGATCCATGGTTCCAAAATTAACTAACTAGAATATTTCAGTGATCTCTTAACCACTAACCTGACAATCAGGAAACTCAAGGTTCTAACTGAAGCTCTATCATGTGACCTTGGAGAGCACTAAAAAAAGAACAAAACAGGGGCACCTGGGAGGCTCAGTTGGTTAAGCATCAGACTCTTGGTTTCTGCTCAGGTCATGATCTCGGGGTAATGGAATCAAGCCCTATGTTGGGCTCCATGCTCAGCATGGAGTCTTCTTGGGATTCTCTCCCTCTCCCTCTGCCCCTACCCCCACCCTCTCTCTCTCTCTCTCTCTCTCTCTCTCTCAAATAAAATGTATAAACATTTTTTTTTAAACAGGGGTGCCTGTGTGGCTCAGTTAAGCATATGACTCTGGATTTCAGCTCAGGTCATGATCGGAGTTGTGGGATCAAGTCCCACATCCGGCTCCACACTTAGTGGGGAGTCTGCTTAAGTATTCTCTCTCTCCCTCTCCTCCTGCCCCTCCCCCTGCTCATCTCTCTCTCTCTCTCTCTCTCTCTCAAATAAATGAATCTTAAAAAAAAAAAAAGAACAAAACAGAAACGGAGGGGAAAATCTGACTATGATATTATTAAGGAGCCAACATCCCAGGAAGAAAAGCGTGTAAGTTGAAGATAATGACACGGAAACTAAAATCTTTTCACAATAACACCTCAAATAAACCAGCTACATTTGTAAAACTTTTCAATGACACTGGAAAAAAATTCATTTAACACAATCTTTAAAATATTTTATCACTAATTGTGTCTGAATGGGCTACAATTTGAGCTAGTGAATCCTTTATACCAGTATTCTGAAATATCATTTTCTATCACATTGCTAGCTAATGACCTCACGTAGCATTTAACCACTGGAGCCTTAACTTTTCTTCTTTATTCTTAAAGCAGAATTTTCAGTCCCCAAAACTGCTCAGTTTGGCTGCCCATGTACTGAGACCCTACCAATAACACAGGGGAAACACACATAGCAACAGGCTTCACTTAGATTTAGATTTGCTTAAATTTAGATTGACATATCTTCAATAATACCACAGCTGGAATTCCTGACCAGGAGCCAAAATAGTCAGAAAGTCTTAGCCAAACCTGAGGACCCAGTCTGCCTCTGCATCTTATCCTAATGGACAGACTGGAGCAGAGGAATGTTATTCTCCCTCAGAAAAGAGGCCTGGCAAGTAACAGCTTTGTTCATGAGACAGGCGTACACATGTACACTTCTAACAGTCACTGATTTCTAAAATGAGATGTTAGGGTCAGGGCCCTGAGAAATATCCACAGATGTCTGTCAATTTGATTAAGTAATCTCATTTTTTCGATCAAGTTTGAGAATTTTGAAAAGTTACTAGTTTCGATCTTTAAGAATATATATTTTTAAATTTATTTTTATATGTCCAGAATAGCAAATCTATAGAGACAGAGAGTAGGTAAGTGGTTGCCTAGAGCTGAGGGAAGGAAGAGGCATTGGGGAAAACAGGGAATGACTACTAACTGGGTACAGAATTTCTTTTAAGGATGATGAAAATGTTCTCAAACTGATTGTGGTGATAGCTGCACAAGTCTGTGAATATACCAAGAACCAATGAATTGTATGCTTTAAATGGGTGAATTCTATGGTATATAAATTATAGCTCAATAAAACAATTAAAAAAATAAAACAGATGGAGAGGAATTTGTAGGGATAAGGAAGAACATTTTAACCTAATGGCCTCCATTTCCTTGGAGGGTTTTGGGGGTTGGAGGGAACTGCTGAAGAACAAATAAGGCCAATGGAAAAGGGAGCTAAGGAAGCACTGAGGACTCAGCCACAGTGAGAAAGAATGATTCCATGCGGATCACCTCTATAGGCAATCTTCCTGTAGGAACAGAAAGTCATAGGTGAACTACCCCAAAAGTGGGGCTGGCAGGACAGGTCCAACAGAAAAACAAGGGGCAAAGGTTTGTCTAGAAAACTCTGATAAAGACAGTAAATTCATTACAGTTATTTTTTTTTATTCAGCTTTTTGTGTGCATATGACTAATTTTTTTGTTTTCCTTAAGAGCAGGTACAATGGGACGCCTGGGTGGCTGAGTCGTTAAGCGTCTGCCTTCCACTCAGGTCATGATCCCAGGATCCTGGGATCAAGCCCCGAGTTAGGCTCCCTGCTCAGTGGGAAGCCTGCTTCTCCCTCTCCCATTCCCCCTGCTTGTGTTCCCTCTCTCACTGTTTCTTTCTTTGTCAAATAAATGAATAAATAAAATCTTTAAAAAAAAAAAAAGAACAGGTACAATGGGTCAGATCCTACCTCCTGAGTCTCTGAAGTAGTGCCATACACTTCCTGTATGCAATAAGAAACTTAAAACATGAATTAATAACTCACAAGGTTAATAAGCATTTACTGAAAATTTACTGTATGCCTAGGCATTATATTAGGTGCTTTACATTCATTTTCTTTATTTAATTCCAACAGTCCCATGAAGTAAGTAGTATCATCCCTGTGCTACAGAGAAGGAAAAAGAGACTAAGAACATTGAGTAATTTGCCCAAGGTCAAAAGGCCAGTAAAGAATGAGGTCAGGATTCTAGAACAGGTCTGTCAAACCCCCCAATGCCTAAGCTTTTATCCAATAGAACTATCAAAAAAAGGATTTTCACATTGACTCTAATATTAGAAGAGTTTTTATTAACAAATTGTCATTTTTAATTGGTAATAAATGGTAATTATTAACTAGGTATCTTTAATTTGGCAAAAACTACACTGAAATGTATGATTTTTTCTACTTTAATCCCATACCAATTTATGTCTAAAATAAAGCAAAAGTAAAATTTTCAAAATAAAATCTTTTACCTTTCCTATTGCGCAGGTTTTATATTTACAGGAGTTTACTATACACGGACTATACCAAAAGCAATATGAGTTCATATTAACACTGAGTGAAAAGAAAAATAGAGGGGAAAAAAAGGGGGGGTTCCTGGGTGGCTCAGTTGGTTAAGCAGCTGCCTTCGGCTCAAGTCATGATCCCAGCATCCTAGGATTGAGTCCCACATCCGGCTCCTTGCTCAGCAGGGAGCCTGCTTCTCCCTCTGCCTCTGCCTGCCACTCTGCCTACTTGTGTTCTCTCTCTCTCTGACAAACAAATAAATAAAATCTTTAAAAAAAAGAAAAATAGACTGTACTGAACTACTTTAAAACCTACCATTTTGCACAGAGGATGTACCTGAGTGAGGAGGTTTCTCTTGATCATCCTTGACATCCATTGAATCTAAAAAAATGAAAGAAAATAGTGAGCAACATTGGAAGGCAATAGCAAAAGTCTAAAAGAGCTCTTAGAAAGCCTATAAATTAAGGTGCCTGGGTGGCTCAATCAGGTGAGTGTCTGACTCTTGGTTTTGGCTCAGGTCATGATCTCATGGGTCATGGAGTCAAGCCCTGCATCAGGCTCCATGCTCAGCAGGGAATCTGCTTGAGATTCTCTCCCTTTGGCCCTCCCCCCACTCATGCTCATTCTCCCTTTCTCTGTAAAATATTGAATAGATTAATCTTAAAAAAAATACCTATAAACTAAAACTATTTTCTAATGGGACCCACTTTTAATTTTATAATTAATATCCTCATTTTCTGCATAGGATTTCACTTTCTAACACACTGTGTCTTACAATTTGATCATTTATTTTGTTTACTGTATGTCTCATTCCACTCAAATGTAAGTTCCAAAAGGGAGTATAACCCCCCTCTATCCCCATCTCTAAAAAAAAGAAAAAGAAACGTACCCTAGAAATAAACTGCATACTTTTAAGAGTTTAAAACATAAGAGGGAAACTTGAATATAATGTAATTCAATAGACTAGGCAGAGATTTTTCTCTGTGCCAAGCTGAGGAACTCCAACAGCACTAGACCTTGTGACTCTACAAATCTTAAAGGACTAATTTTTTAAAATTAATCATAATACTATTATGCCAAAAAAGTTAACCATAATTCCTTAATAACATCAAATAAGCAGTGTTCATATTTCCTCAAAGGTCTTATTTTAAGTATATCTCTTTGAATCAGGACCAAATAAAGTCCATATATAGAAATGGATAATGAGTGTCTTAAATCTCTTTTGATACTTATAGGCTCCTCCTCCTCCTCTTTTTTCCCCCCTTCCTCTGGGAAGGTTTTTTGCTCATGGTACCAGTTTAGTTTTACAGTCTGGATTGTGCTGACTAGCTCCTGTGGTGTGAGTTCTTCTGGTCCTTATCTGTTCTCTAAATATAAGATATTAGTGGAGTGCCTGGGTGGCTCAGTCAGTTAAGCGTCTACCTTCAGCTCAGGTTATGATCCCAGACTCCTTGCTCAGCGGGGAGCCTGCTTCTCCCTCTACCTCTGCCTGCCACTCCCCCTGCTTGTGCTCCTTCTCTCTGACAAATAAATAAATAAAATCTTAGAAAGAAAGAAAGAAAGAAAGAAAGAACGAACAAACTAGGATTTTGATCCAGAAGAGCTTAATCAGATTCAGGTTTGGCTTTATTGAAGTGAGGAGAGAAGGTGACTTCACAGGTGGTGGTGTGTACTTCTCACAAGAGGCTCCTAATATCTAGTTCTCTCTCTTTTTGTGATATGCACAGCCACAGATGGCTACTGCCTAGATCCATTAGCTCATTAATGGTTACAAAATGGAGGTATTCTAATTTTATCATCCTGTTTTTATTAGCCAGAAAACTTCTATAGAAAGAAACCTCTCCTCTTCAATCATTCAGTTACCTGAGGTACATATGACATAGGAAAGTCACAAGCAACACTTCATTCTTTTCCTTTACTTTCTAATTTTCAAAATAATGAGCTGGATCCCAAGCATTCTCCACAGGTAACCAGTGAGTTGTTTTGCTATGACATTATGAGCTCATGAATTTAACCATACTTAATGTGTTGCCAATCTATCACTGTTTTACTCTTATTGATGCCCAAACTGTCAAATGACAAGCTTCTCAAAGAAGGACCTATGAATCATACCAGGTATACAATATAAGGTAAGAGATCTACTTTCTGGTTATGGCTCAGTGCCTCTTCAAGACGTGTCAACATTTAAGATGGATATATATAAGGTGCTTTCTATTTAAATGATTTGATTAGTACACAGAAAGTACAGACTTGCATTTACTAAATAGTTCTACAGCAAGATTTTCTGATAGGAAAGAAAGTAAAACTGTAAAGGCATGGTTCTTTAGAGAAGCTGAGAATCTAGTTACAGAGACTATACTAAACTAAACACTTGACAAAACTGGAAATAGCAGAAGACAACATTCAGCAGTCAGCCACAGAAAAGCTGATAAGAGACAGAGGACTTAACTGGGTCTTGAAGGAAGAACAGGATTTAGGATGGCAAAGGTATGCAGGATGTATTATAGAAAAGAAAATACAGGGCGCCTGGGTGGCTCAGGGGGTTAAAGCCTCTGCCTTCGGCTCAGGTCATGATCTCAGGGTCCTGGGATCAAGGCCCGCATCGGCAGGGAGCCTGCTTCCTCCTCTCTCTCTGCCTGTCTCTCTGCCTACTTGTGATCTGATCTCTCTCTCTGTGTCAAATAAATAAATAAAATCTTTAAAAAAAAAGAAAAGAAAAGAAAATACAGCTGACCCTTGACTAACATGGAAGTTAGGGGTACCCATTACCTGCAGTTGAAAATCCACAAATAACTTTTGACTCCCCAAAATTTTAAGTACTAATAATCTAGAAATGGTTCATTTGGAAGTTTTTTCAAATTGTCACAAATCTCCAAAAAATTTCCCAACATATTTATAAGAAAAAAACCCACATAATAAGTGGACTCATGCAATTCAAACCCATGTTGTTCAAAGGTCAACTATACAACTCAAAAGAGAGAGTGCAAATGAGTGTGGTATATTCAAGACAGGATGAACAGACTTCTCACTAAAGCAAGACAAGATGAAGCATTTTTTAAAATTTTATTTATTTGTTTGTTTACTGGGGGCAGAGCACAAAGGGAGAGGGACAGAGTGAATCTTAAGCAGGTTCCATGCCCAGCACAAAGCCCAACATGGGGCTCAATCTCATGAGGTCATGATCTGAGCCAAAATCAAGAGTCAGTCACTTAACCAACTAAGCCACCCAGGCACCCCAGGATGAAGCATTTTACCCCAGGATGAAGCATTTTTTAACCAATCATATTAGAGTTAGAAGATATGGATTCTGATTTTGACTCTGTCACAGATTACTGTATGACCTATTCACTTAAACTCCCTGAGTGTCAGTTTTCTCACTTATAAAACTGGGAAGAAGGGGCACCAGGATGGCTCAGTCGGTTAAGCATCTGCATTCGACTTGGGTCATGATCTCAGGGTCCTGGGATTGAGCCCTGCATCGGGCTCCCTGCTCAGTGGGGATCCTGCTTCTCCCTATCCCTCTGCTGTTCCCCCTGCTGTTCTCTGTCTCTGTCTCTCTCTGTCAAATGAAAAAATAAAATCTTAAAAAAAAAAAACTAGGAAGGAAAAAGAAAATTATCTTTAATAGCTATTCAGTTCTGAAATTCCAATTCTAAGCACCTAACATCTCCTATGACTTTAAAAGGACTTCTTTTTCAAAAGTTCAGTCTACTAGAAGGTACTCATCCCAAATGAATAACTAAAAATATCGTCATGTTTAGGAAGTAAATCTTACCTTCAGTCACTGTTCGCCCCATGGTATTCTTTTCTGGTACTCTTTCCTATAAGGAGAAAGATCAATTAATGCCTCCTTTTAGCATAATTCTGAAGGGCATTATTATTAGAAATCAGTTATAGATTTAGATCATTTTAATTTATTTCCCTTGAATAAAAATAAGTTCAGTAGATTAGTAGTTGGCAGGGGCTGGGGAAAGTGGGACTAGAGGAGCAACTACTAATGGGTATGGGTAAAGGGGTCTCTTTTTTGTGGTGATGAAAATATTCTGGAATTAAATAGTGGTGATAGTTATACAACCTTGTGAATACACTAAAAACAACTGAATTGTAACACTGTAAAAGGGTGAATTTTATAGTTAAATGAATTAAAAAGAGCAGATGGTAAATTGGTAGAGTTAGGATTTAATCTGAGGCCTATCCCAAAACCCACTTAAGCCCATATTATGGAGAGGTGGAAGAATCATGACTGTGTTGGTAAAACTTGTAAGAACTACAAAAGTCAAGTCTTCTAACAAGAAATTACTTATTCAAAGACGTATGTATTGTGAGCCATTAATTCATTAATTCAAATTTTTCCTGCATGTCCTCAATATGCCAGGCAATCTACAACAAAGACAAATAATACACTGTCCTTGCCCTCAAACAGCTCCATCTAGTCAGAAATAAGCCTATGAATAAAACACAATGAGTGCTATAGAAGAGGTATGTACATAGAAATATTTAATACGGCAATAGGAGATCCATCTCCCATTACTCTGTGTACCTATGGTCAGAACATGATAATGTGTATAATGGAAGATAATTTGTTATTTGAAGAAGCCCATGAAGAACACATTCATTAAGCCACCCAGAAGACCTTTTGCATCTCTGACTTAACAGACTTAAACTCAACCATCATCTCCTCAAAATTTGCTCCTTCTGACATTTTTGTTTCTCCTACCAACACACTACTCTTCCAGGTACTTGTGATTTAAAACCCCAGGTATGACTGAATGTGTGAGGTTTTCTTCTATCACTCATTCATTCAATCAGTAGCCAACATGCACTCTCTCGTTTCGCTTTCCCGTGGCACTAACTGGTTTATATGCTCATTAGCTCCTGCCTGGTCTAATACCGTAGTCACCTAACTTCTTTTACCATAAGGGTCTTTCCCCACCACGACCTATCCAATACATGTCAGGTATGGACAAAGCTGCTTTCTGCCCAAATCACCTAGCTGCTTCAGTGATTTCACGGACTACTGAATTGAAGAAAAAGTCTTCTGCCGAGCCTATTTAAAGTCCCTCACAATTTCAAAGCTACCTGACATCTACCACCTACAGCTATCCTGTGGCCTAGCTCAAAACTCATCATGTTGTTCCATCTGTATGGGATACCCTTTCTTCTGCTGCTTTTTGAAATCCTATCCATCCTTTAAAACCAAACATAAATTTCATCTCATTCTTAAAGCCTTTCTTGTTCCTTTATCACCACCATCTGTTTCCAGGTGTGATATACTCATTTATTAAACAAATATTTACAGAATTCCTATATGCTTGGTGCTGTGTAGAAAGAAGAAACACAATCTACTACAAAAGACCTTGGAAATCTAGTGAGAGAGATATATTAACAAATAATTATTGAACAAAGAATAAAATACAAGCTCTATTAAGAGAGGTAAAATTGGTGCTCTATGCGAAGACAAAAACACAATTAACTGGGAATATAAAAGAAGCCTTTTCAAAAGAAGTGGCACTTGAACTGGTCCTTTAAAGATGAGTATTTCAATGAGCAGAGAAGACAAAGAGAGGAATTTCAGGCTGAAGACACAAAATGAGTGGACACTAAAGAGGCTCCTGCCTCCTCTACTTGATTATGAAATGCTAGAGTTGCTCAGTTTCCTACTGAGCTCTTATTTCCCTCTACAGTCTCTCAGGCCCCATGCCTTCAGAAGCCACCCATACAGAGATGATTCACAAACCCCTTTTGAGACATCAGCCCTGAAAGTCAGATTGGAATAATCAAATGAATTAAACATTCAATACCACTTGAGTGAGGATGTTTTCAATTAAAGACCATAGCAGAGTGGCTAAAGAAAAAGACAAAGTGAGGGTGCCTGGGTGGCTCAGTCAGTTAAGCCTCTGCTTTTGGCTCAGGTCATGGTCCCAGGGTCCTGGGATCGAGCCCGCATTGAGCTCCCTGCTCAGCATCTCCCTCACTCTGCCCCCCACCCCACTTGGGTTCTCTCTCTCTCACTCACTCTCTCTCTCTCTAGCTCAAATAAATAAAATCTTTAAAAAATAAATTTAAAAAGAAAAGAAAAAGAAAAAGTGAAATAGAGGGTGCTGAATCCAAGCAGAAAGTAAAGGACAATGAGCTGTAATCCAGGTAGGGAGTCAGAGAGCAAAAATTGTGAATTATATTAAAATAAGTTCCACTACTGTACAAAGGGGCTCAGTTGATAAACTGAGGGATGCGTCACACATAGAGGGTAGACTCAGGTTCTCCCAAATCTCTAAACCATAACTGAATTATTTGTTTGTTTGTTTGAAGATTTTATTTATTTGACAGAGACACAGCAAGAGAGAGAACACAAGCAGGAGGAGTGGGAGAGGGAGAAGCAGGCCTCCCGCTGAGCAGGGAGCCTGATGAAGGGCTCCATCCCAGAACCCTGGGATCATGACCTGAACCGAAGGCAGACACTTTACAAATGAACCATCCAGGCACCCCCATTAACTGAATTCTTGATCTCAACAGTTATCACTTGCTCCCAATAGTTGAGTAAGTAATCTTACAATCCTACAAGGTGAAGATAAATGTATAGAGATGATTAAAAGTAAATCTTTGAAGACCTAAATAAATAAATCTATGTACCATGCACACAAGTTGGAAGATTTCTTAAATATGCATAAAATTGCAATAACCATAAAAGAAAATATTAATAAACTGGATTTAATAATGTATCCAAAGGCAATATTTAATCAAAATAGAGTGGTATTAGCATAAGGACTGAGGTATAGACCAATGGAACAGAATAAAGTCCCAAAAGATGCACGTATATATGGTGAACAGATTTTCAACACAAATGCCAAGGTAATTTAATGGAGAAAGGGTAGTTTTGGGGTTTTTTTCTTTTTTCAACAAATAGTACTGAAATATTTCCATGTACCAAACAAATGAAAAACAACACTTATCTCAGAAGTGAATACATAAAAATTACTCGAAAAAGATCATAAATTTAATGTAAAGCCCACAACTATAAAATTTCTAGAAGAAAACACAGAGACCTTATGACTCTAAGTTAAGCTATGACTTCTTAAATATGACACAAAGAATCACAACACATCAGAGAAAAAACTGATACACTGGTCTTTATCAAAACGAACAACTGCTCTTCAAATGATACTGTCAAGAAAAGGTAAGTCACAGAATAAAAGACACCTGCAAAATATGTATTCAATAAAAGATCTGCATCCAGAATATATAAAGAACTCTTTACAACTCCATTTTTAAAACGCAAACTGCCCAATAAAAATATAATTAGCAAAAGATTTGGACGATCACTTTGCTAAAGAAGATACACAAATGGCCTGTGAAGCATGTGAAAAGATGGTCAACATCATTAGTATTCAGGGAAACACAAATTAAAATCACAATGAGATACGACTACATAAAATGGCTTAAATTAAAAAGACTGACAATACCAAACACTGATGAGGATATTAAACAACTAGAACTCTCACACATTGCTGGTGGGTATAAAATAACTTTTTTAAAGATTCTATTTATTTATTTATTTATTTATTTGAGAGACAGTGAAAGAGAGAGAGAGAGCATGAGTGGGGAGGGGCCAAGGGAGAAGCAAGCTCCTTGCTGAGTGCAGAGTCCAACGTGGGGCTCAATTCCGGGACTCCAGGATTATGACCTGAGCAACCCAGGTACCCATAAAATAAGTATTTTTTTTAAGATTTTATTTATTTATCTGACACAGAGAGAGAGAGAGAGACAGTGAGAGAGGGAACACAAGCAGGGAGAGTGGGAGAGGGAGAAGCAGGCTTCCCACTGAGCAGAGAGCCGGATGTGGGGCTTGATCCCAGGACCCTGGGATCACGACCTGAGCTGAAAGCAGACGCTTAACGACTGAGCCACTCAGGTGTCCCGAAAATAAGTATTTCTATAAAAACAGAACTTTCTCAGAGTTAAATGCAATGCAAATATTCTTTTTTTTTAAGATTTTTATTTATTTATTTGACAGAGAAAGGGAGAATGCACAAGTAGGGGGAGCAGCAGGCAGAGGCAGAGGGAGAAGCAGGCTCCCCGCTGATCGGGGAGCCCAATGCTGGGCTGGATCTCAGGACCCTGGGATCATGACCTGAGTCGAAGGCAGCCGGCTTGACCAACTGAGCCACCCAGGTGCCCCTGCAATGCAAATATTCTTAACTTCAAAACCAATGCTTTGGAATCCAAACCACTTATTTTAAAGGTAGAACCACAGACCAAGGAATAAAATAAACACTACTTATCCCCAGATAAAGACAGGAAGAATTCCAGTCTGAGATTACCCATATTAGATAAGATCAACTCTTTTTGAGAGTTTGTAAACTTTTCCTTTTCAATTATCATAGTCACTCAATACCAGTGAGCAGATATATCTCTTATGAAGTCCAAAGTTATGCCAAATAAAGCCTTCAATATACAAAGAACTCAAACTGTTTATGAGTGCATAAATCAGTGACTCAATAAGCTTTCCCTTTCAGTCCTCATGGTGTTAAAGTGCAGTGAGTTGTCTGAAGACACCATTCAGACTCTTAACTATAGAGAATAAACTTAAGGTTACCAGAGGGGAGGTGGGCAGGAGGATGGTGAAATAGATGATGGGGATTAAGGAGTGCACTTGTCATGATGAGCACTGAGTGATATATGGAACTGCTGAACCACTATAAAATATTTCTTTTCAAATATTCTAAAATTCATGTATTTCCTTCATTCGTTTTTCCTTCCTGACTCTCCCCGATATCTAATCTAAATCTAAACCTTTGGCATATGCAAATGTGTAAATTCTTTTTTCTTTTTCTTTTTAAGGGGGGGGAGGGAGGGAGGGAGAGAGAGGGTGCCTGGGTGGCTCAGTCCATTAAGTGTCTGCCTTTGGCTCAGGTCATGATCCCAGAGTCCTGGGATTGAGGCCTGGGGGGGGGGGGGGAAACC
>LNAC01000420.1:84031-95015 GCA_002007465.1 Ailurus styani
CCTGCCTCTCTGCCTCCTTGTGATCTCTCTCCCTCTGTGAAATAAATAAATAAAATCTTTAAAAAAAAAAAGTGATAAACACCAAGTTAGATGAAAATACATTTACGAGGGCATTGGGTTAATTTTTAAGTTTATGACATATTTATCATTTTTAATATTATTTGATCACCAAAACTTTTCACCATTTCTATGTAATTGTTATGTCCTATACCATGCTATTTTTTTAAAATATTTATTTATCGGGCGCCTGGGTGGCTCAGTGGGTTAAAGCCGCTGCCTTCGGCTCAGGTCATGATCCCAGGGTCCTGGGATCGAGGCCCACATCAGGCTCTCTGCTCGGCAGAGAGCCTGCTTCCTCCTCTCTCCTCTCTCTCTGCCTGCCTCTCTGCCTACTTGTAATCTCTCTCTCTGTGTCAAATGAATAAAAAAAAAATATATATTTATTTATCTGACAGAGAGAGAGAGAGAGCACAAGCAGGGGAGCAGCAAGCAGAGGGAGAGGGAGAGGCAGGCTCCCCGAGGAGCAGGGAGCCAGACTTGGGGCTTGATCCCAGGACACTGGGATCAGGACCCGAGCCGAAGGCAGATGCTCAACCCACTGAACCAACCAGGCATCCCTATACCATGGTATTTTTAAAAAGGAACATACTTAAAGAAGGATGGGGTTTTTATTATTAAAAAGAGCAAATAGGGGCACTTGGGTGGCTCAGTTGGTTAAGCGACCAACTCTTAATTTTGGCTCAGGTCATGATCTCAGGGTCATGAGACCCAGCCCTGTGTTGGGCCCCATGCCGGGCATGAAGCTTGGGATTCTCTCTCCCTTTGCCCCACCCCACCCCTTAAAAAAAAAAAAAGACCAAATAAAAAGATACTAGTTGGAAAAAAATTAATACTCAACCTGAATGGTTAATTTCTCTCTGATCTATATAAGCTTCACTACAAGATAAAAATACAAATTCAATGGGACAGATAAACATTTTCCTAGGACTGAATACTAGGAGGAATATGTACAGATCTTGATGTAAAGGAATGCTGGTTAATTTAATAGAAACTATTTTTGAGTATAATTTGAGAAAACATAAAAGTTCTACTATCTTAAAATGCCCCAGCATTTCACTGTAATTCAGTATTTTACTATACTATGTTTTTCATCACAATACAAAGGTAGAGATTATAGAAGCCCAAGGAATAGACTATGACCTACTGGTAAATACTGCTAGCATCAACTCATAGTTGAATACCCAGTGCTGCAAATAAAGATATGCCGTGAGGCCAACTAAGAACGTTATCTGTATGATTTACATACCAGATAGGCAGACAGCACAGCTGCTGTCTTTCTGGAAAAAATTAAGAGCCTAACATTCTTTTAGAAATACAAACACATCTCGCACAGTCGTCGTCTGCACAGGAAACAACAGAAAAGCTTAATCTTGCTCTCAGTATATTCTGAACTGCTTCAGCACTTTTAAGAAATACTCAAGACTCCCAAAGTAGTTCTCCATGTTATATGAAAGAAAATTTGGGCAAGAAAAAAAAAATTAAAAGCTTTGTTTTGTTTTTGCCAGCATACAGAGAAGTTGCTTCATTGAATGCATATAAAGGAGCAACTTCACCGTGTGAAAAAAAATTTTTTTTAAATATAAATCAGCCAAAAGAACAGTACTGGGTAAGCATTTTTTTTTTCAAAGAGTTTGTTTACTCATTTCAGAGAGAGCACAAGCATGAGCAGGGGGAAGGGACAGAGGGAGAAACAGACACCCTGCTGAGCATGGAGCCAGATGCAGGGTGCCATCCCAGGACCCTGGGATCATGTCCTGAGCAAAAGGCAGAGGCTTAACTAATTGAGCCACACAGGCACCCCTGGTTAGCACTATTTTATAATAAGTGTCTGACATTGACATTTCCTTTACCAACATACCACAGTTACACTAAATCTAGTTGCTGTATCCAAGCAAACTTTGAGCAAGCACTGATATTCTGGGATCTTTTACAAAACCATTTGTTTTGAAGACTGTATACTGTTGTAGAATTAAGAGCTGATAAGAGATCAACACGAGCTTTGAAAATTCCTGCATTGTCTTCAGCCATTCTCTCAGTATGATTAAACAATGATTAATAGTGGAATTATTTATTTATTAGAGATTTTATTTATTTGACAGAGGGAGAGCACACACAAACAGGCAGGGCAGCAGGCAGAGGGAAAGGGAGAAGCAGGCTCCCCACTGAGCAGGGAGCGACATGGGGCTCAATCCCACGACCCTGGGATCATGACCTGAGAAGGCAGACACGCAACCAACTGAGCCACCCAGGTGCCCCAATAGTAGAACTATTAAATCTAAAAAAGTGAATTGGGGTAAATCAGAGGGGGAGACGAACCATGAGAGACTGTGGACTCTGAAAAACAAACTGAGGGTTATGGAGGGGAGGGGGAGCCTGGTGGTGGGTATTAAGGAGCGCACGTATTGCATGGAGCACTGGTTGTGGTGCATAAACAGGAAATCTTGGATCACTGAAAAAGTAAAAAAAAAAATAAAAATAAAAAAATAAAATTCCCATTGATCTTAGGTGATTCTGGAGAAAATTCTAGGTGGTTTTTTCTTTCTTTGAGAAAGATAGAGTTTTAAAGACTATTTAGCATATTTAGCAAGTTAATGGGGTCTATAATTCTACCATTACAGGGCCTTTCCATTACTTGTTTGTTTTGCTTTCTCCCTTTTTTTCTTTTTTTTTCTTTTTTTGGTTTTCTTTCATTTTGAAGATAAGGTAATACACCTTGAGTCTCTAATTAGAGACCACTATGTGAAGAGTCAATAAGGGTAAACATTTTGACAAGGACAGGAACTTAACAAGTCTGACAAGGAAGAAATCTCCCAGGGCCCTTTTCAACTTTAAGCCATGGGTCAGATGTTATAAAATGGATAGAATTATATAGAATCTCAACCTGAGAAGGTATAAAAACAAACAAAATACAGCTGAAAAAAAAAGTTTGTTCTTCTACCAACAGCAAAATTTGCTGCATATTTCCCAGACAGAAGTCCCATAGGTGGGATTATGTAATGTCCAAACTTAAGCATTTATTATTAGACTTGTTCACTGAACCTCCCATTTGGCAGACATTAAAATTCACATTTTTTGAAAGAGTAAAGTCACCTTAAATTGAGACAAAATCAAATTTTTATCAGTATAAAAAAGATCCTCTACTATAGTATACATTTACCAGAATAACCTTCTCCTGATAACTAAGATTTTGATAATGAATATAACAACACTCAAAATACAAAGAGTTGCTGGGATACTTAACTTTTTGCAATCTGGCCACTACCTTCCTTCTTTTCCCACACCTGCTTTCCAAAACCCTAATTACCTCCCAGGCATCAGACCCATTTCAGTGTTTCAGTCCTTATTCTCTTGACACTTCAGGAATGATAGGTCACCCCTCATTCCAGACATCTCTCATCTCTGAGCCTTGGGTTCTCTGGTTGTCCTACCTCTATTATCCTTCTGTGTCTACTTCCACCTCCTGTCGTAGACATTGATCTTCTCTAGTCAGTCTCTTCCTATAGATTCTAGTAATTTTCGAGTCTAGACTCTCATTCTATTCCATGGTGATGCACCATCCCTATGTGGATGACTCCTACAGCAGCATCTCTAGTCTCAAACTCTCTCCAAAATTTCTAGTCTAGCCAATTGAACATCAGTCTAAATGCCTCACAGCCACTTCAAACATTACATATTTAAGAAATCGAACTCTTTTGCCTTTCAAAATAAGTGACTCTTCCTCTGCTTCCTTTTTAATAAGCATTACTAATACCCAATCCTTCTGAATTATAAGTCATCTTTGATTCTCTTCTTCCTTTGTCAAGTATCTTAGCAATTACCAAGTTCTGCTGATCCTTGAAGATCAGATAGCTGGTAGTGAAAGGAAAGTGATTAAACCTAAATCTGTTAAGACCCCAAAAAGCCAGGGTTTCCATACTCTGTCCATGCTTTGAAAGGGAAAAGGAGACACACCATGCACTTCGGATAGAATGGATCCATGAGGCATAAGAAAATAAAAATTATGGTCCCTAGGGTCTAATGATGGTAGTGATGAAAATGGTAATAATAAATACCATGAGTTGTCACTTACTGAACTCTTGCTAAATGTCTGGTACCCTACTAGGGCATTTAATAAACATTTTTCTTATCTAAAGGCTGTAGGGTTGTTACTGCTATTAATGTCCATTTGAAAGTTAAGAATAGCAAGGCTCAAAGATCTGCACAAGATCACCCAGTTAGATTGGACATAGGTCCCTGAATACTTAACCATTTTGCTAAAATCTCTTCTATTGCATTTGTGTACATGCTTTATCTCCACTGGTAGAAATAAGCTTTTAGGGGCAGTATTACATCTGGTTCATCTTTGTATTCTCCATTGTCTATCTACAGTGTCCTTCATATGTAGGGCCCCCCAAATATTTGTTAAGTGAGTAAATATAATCTGCTGTGCTACTGGCTACTTACACCTAAACCATACAGTACCAGGACATTGTGGTTTTAAAAGATGGGGGGACGGGGGGGCGGGCTGGCTGTCATTGTTGTTCTCTGTTCCTTCCTGCAATGTTTAATCTGCTATGGTTTAATTTACACAAGTCTAGGTCAATGGGCCAAGGAGAAAATTCTGTGAGATCTGAGATAGTCCCCTACTCCTCACATCATCCTCCTTTCCCACATCTGATAAACCTTCAATTTTTTTACTCTGAATTTGATTTCTAGGATGTTTGAGGTCTCAAAAAGACAGGCCTCAGTGTAAATTGGTCACTACTGTAAGTGGTTTTTGTTTTTAGGGAGAAGAACAGCTAGGAATATAGGCTGTACCAGAATTCAGTTTATAAATTCCAATGACATTACAGTCGGAACTAAACTACATGCTTTAAACCAATATTCACACACACAAAAAGACACTGTCACTAAACACAAAATAACTTGGTTGCATAAATATTTCATTATATTCCCTTGAGTATATCAATAGTATAAGCAGTTTCAAGGCCAGGAGAGGGTCACAAATATGCTTGTTGGTAGTTTTATTTTTTTTAAGGTTTTATTTATTTATTTGACAGAGGGAGACACAGCGAAAGAGGGAACACAAGCAGGGGGAGTGGGAGAGGGAGAAGCAGGCTTCCCACCAAGCAGGGAGTCTGATGTGGAGCAGGGGGTCTGATGTGGGGTTCGATCCCAGGACCCTGGGATCATGACCTGAGCCAAAGGCAGACGCTTAATGACTGAGCCACGCGGGCACACACACACCCCTTTTTTTTTAAGATTTTATTTATTTATTTGACAGAGGCTTGCTAGTAGTTTTAAAGAAAATGCTGGAATAAGTGATACAGTTACACACACACCTAATTCACCAGAAAACACTAATGAAATAGCATAAGCAGAACTTTTCTTTTCTTTCTTAATCTATCTTGTTATAAAGACACTGTTTCCAAAATTGAATAACAAACAAAAGAGCTCTTCTTCGCTGCCCAGTCAATATATAAGAGGATGATAGGGAAGCCTGAGTTAACTGCATTAAGATAGCACCTTTAAGTTTTTCATTTTGACTTGAAAATAGTTTTACTTTGGTTGCAAAAAGTACTTCACATTTCTACCTAAATGCAAAAACTCATACTGATTTAAGTGAAATACATTATAGCTATATATTTTCCTTTGACAAAGAGCAGCTGGCTCTTTTAACTTAACTTTTTTTTTTTCTGGTAATAGTTATTATCCTAATAGAGGATAGGAAAAAATTTATATATCCATCATATAGCCATATATAACTTGTTGGAATTGGACATGATTCATTACTTAAGGATCTCACAAACACCTACTCAATTCACTCAAGTAAATAATCAAATTTCCCATTCTCTGATATATCTATAAAAGTAATCAGAAAAAAAAGCTCTGAATTCTAATGTTGTTATTACCTTTAACAATAAGATTCCATCTCTAAATTGTGAATAATCAATATTAAGAATGAACATTTTTTGGTAATGAGGATTTAATAAAATCTAGCCTCCTGGAGGAAATTAAGGTTTCTAGAGGAGTAATTTTAATTATGCTTTAGTAAACTATACTCCAAAATTTAGAAATTAATCTTTTTCTGTAACAAAACAAACCCAAGAAGAAAATAACTATTTTTAAGAATTTTAATTTATCTCAAAAATTATAGCTTACAAGTTGAAACAATTACTTGTAATTTTAAAACAATTTATCTGAAAGCTATGCATTTACTTAAGTATGTTATGTCAGAAAACAGATAAATGAAAGACAAGTCAAGGGTTGCCAAAATCCCAGTTTATAGTTGTAAATTCCTAAGGTTTTAAAGCACAGCCACAGGCTAATTGCCCAAAGACCTGCTGCCCACCGACATTTGCGGACTGAAGTTAATAGCAGGGCATGTCAATTTACTACAGGCAGCTCTCGGTGCGACATTTTGACAAAAGAACTGGGTCAGGTTACAGCCTGTTCCTATTATCACAGCAGTCTAGATTTATGGTTTCTAACACCAGCCCTACAAGAAATAATGGAAATGATGACAACAACAATCCCTGCTAGACAACAGACTACAGAAAAGCATGCAATAAACCACAGTCTGAAGTGACCAGAAAACTAAACATCCCTGACAATACTTAAAACGTGAGGCAGGTGTCAGTAAATTATTCATTTAAGTATTTCTAGAACCTCTCAAAATCTCAACTCAAAAAAAATCTCAAAAGTTTCTAATCTAAAGCAAAGCAATATTTTAAAGGTACTTACCAGTATCGAGTACTGCATTTTAATTCTTTTAATAACTACCAAAGATAGTGTGTTTCATTTGAATAGATTTATGAAACTCTACCAAGTCAATAAAAAATAAAGATAATATCATTATTTTTCAAGTAACATTGAAGTATATTGAGAAATACTCCAAATAATACTCTAAACCTTTCAAATGGAAGAAAAAAGACAACAGTTTCACAGCAAAAAGCACATGTTTACAACTATACAGAGAAGCAAGGTAACAGAAAAAACACGTGATTCAATCACAGTCAACTTAAAACTAAATATATAAACAAAATCTTAAACTAGCTAAGAATGATGAAAGGTGAGAAAAGTGACCAAATGATAAAGAAAGTAAGAACTCTCTCAATACAAATACTGAATTGAAAAGACTATGCCAAGGTTACAAGGTACATACCAAGCAAATGAAGCTGTTTATGACTAGAATTCTGCACCCTTTAATCCTTATGAGAAATGGAGGTTGAGAAAAATCAAATATGTATTCCAAAGACAAGAAGCAAAGAGAGTCCCACCAAGTTTTTCCTGAGAAAAGAAAGCATCCTAAAGGTATGCCCTAGAATTGCAATATATCCCTGTCCCTTCTGAAGTTTACAATGGCACATTACCACAAAAGGTGGGCATTCTTTCCGCTTTTACAACAATTTGCTCCTATAAACTTAGGAAGGGGCAGAGCCACAGCCATAAACACAGGTCACAAGTAGTAGGTAGTCAAATGTTATCTTCAAATGTTTCCCAGCTCTTTACTCATAAAAAAAGCTTATTCTTTTTTTTTTCTCCTTGGTTAAATAAAGAATTCATCTAGCTTAGGGAAATGAGTACGAAATTAAATTGAACAGCACCATCATATAAACTGCTTAAAGGATTCTCAAATCTTTTGTTTTTCATGCAACGAGATATCTTCATTTTTTATGTCAAAACCTTTCCACCACATGCCCAAAAAATGAAAGTAGGGGAAGGTTTAGGGATATATGTCTAATAGAAACCATTTAGCATAAAAATCACTTGTATTATTATTTCCAAAGTGGCCAAGGTTTACTTAAATTAGACAGCATAAAGACAAAATAAGCAAAAATGCCTTACTCATGAAAAACAAAGAATATATATATATGCACATTCCAAAGCTTAGATGGTTTCTAAAACTTTTCTTAAGTTATCTGGCTTTAAGAACCATCACCTCTGTTACCTTTTTAAAAATGAGATGCTATCACTATAATAAAGGCATTTCTCTACCTAGAGTAACCAAAGCCCAAACTAGTTAAAGCATTAGAACACTTACCACTAAATTATACCAACCCATTCTAACATAAGATCAACAGCAGTGGTTTCTTTCAACTATTGCCCTAAGAAAAAAGGATCACAAATATTAAGACCCCAACCCAGGGAAGGGTGAACTTTTCCTTTTAAAACCATCAACATCACCCATTTTCAAAATTTCCAGGTTTTTGGTTCCTGAAATTAACTATCACTTCAAATCCTAAGATATCATGTAGTAATTTTCAGACATCAGTAATGTTCTTAAAATTCTTAGGGGTACTTGATTTGCTCACTCCAAGCTACAAAACATCTCCTGGCAATGCCAGACCTATATTCACAGCCACAGCCTCACGGCTCTAACACTGATGGCTGGCAGAGCTCACTTTGTTCTATCTTGTGTATCCTAAAAACCAGGAATATGACTATGAGGAGACAACGAAACTCTCAGAGAGGTGAACTAAAAGAGAAAATGACCTCAGATTTCCATTCACAGCTGGAATCAGAATAGAGCTGGCATAAAGGGGGAAAGGGGAGCAGACAGGGTAACCTGGCCAAAAAAAAAAAAAAGACTAGAGGCGACTAATAACTCAAATAGCAGAGGATCCCTTGCATCCTCCAGTGTTCCAGTTACTAAAGTTACACAATCATTCCTACTAACCCAAGAGAGGGGCAATAAAATATTCAAGTGAAACCACCCTCCCAAGAGCTCAAACGAAAATTGGGATTTGGATTTTCCTTAAATGGAACAAGAGGCTATGTCATTTTCATTCAAAAGACTTGATATTTACTCAGCCCTTTCAAGGCACTTTATTATCATCAATTATTTCTCAGTGAGGCAGCACAGGATTACCCTGATCATTTCACTGATGCGGAAACAGACACCAACAGCAAAGGGAACGGGGGCAGGAAGAGGGGAGATAGGAAGCATCTGGGGGGAACAGGCAGGCAGCTAAAAAGGAACAAACCCAAAAGAAAATGAGAGTCACATCTGGCTTATAGCTGGCCATCATAACCATTGTTACTTTTTGGCTCAGAGATTTTTGAAACATTCTGAAAAAAGAAAGTGCTCTAAGTTATGAGTCAGTTAATAATTTAGTTACAAACTATACTACTTACTTGGTCATAGAAGTGAAGTCATTTAGCATTAAAAAAAAACTCAATCTCCAGAGCACGTAGAGATTTCAACTTATACCAATAATTCATTTTTCTTCCCAAGCCTAACCAGTATGTTTATGTTTGACCTAGAAAATAATCTCATAAAAATGTATAGCTTTATTTAATCATAAAGACGCACAAAGTTAATATCAACCCAAGTAAGAAATAATTCACAGTTACACCCAGAATTTTATTTAGAGAATTATAACCAAAATACCGATTCCCTGAATTTGCCCTCGAAATAAAATAACTACTTGTTTTATATTAATATTCATTTTCTTAGCTATAACTTTGATATTTTAAAGAATAAACTACTGATGGGCAGCCTTAAACACTCAGAAGCCAACATTCACAGCCTCCAAATAAATGCACCTTGAACTAAACTCCATACTACAGACAGCACAGGCACTTAAAAAGATGTATTGAATGAAACAAAAAGACTGACCAGTTGCCTCATGAGAAAAAGTGATACCACCTCTTTAGGGCTGACTCCAATGATTTCTGTACATATTATGACATCATTAGCTTTAAAGCAACCTCACACATAATGTAGTTCAGTTACATTAAACTTTTTTTCCAAACAATTTCAAAACAAATCAGGTTCTCTAAAGGAAACAGGTACACACCCTTAAGTTTATAAGGTTGTGTGACACATATGATATTCATTCAAAAGTTTCAAAGCTGTTTTAAACGTCTTTCAGTTTTTTAAAAAGATCTTTCAGACTGTTTTGAAGACTGGATAAAACTATAGCCAAACCAATACAAAGCATCAGGTGAGTGCTCATAAATTCACTCCTTTCTCAAAATCCCAACTGGACTTTTTCCAAAAGCTTATTTTCTCATTCCTCCCATTAAATACACAAAACCAAAGACCGAAAAAAAAATTCACCCCTGGAAATACGTTATTTAATGAGTAATTTTAAAAAAAGAACGGCAAGAAAGGCAAAACTGTGATTACTAAAGAACATCCCAAGCCCTGCTTTTGAAAAAAATTAGATGAATCTATGAAATATTATAATACAGTTTCTTATCGTAGGAAGTTGTATTCTGTAAATGATATACATCTTATAATACTGTGTCCCCAAAACAGAAATATGAATAGCTCCGAGAGCGTTAAAAATGCAGCAGCATGTGCAGCTGTTTTAGTAAAGGAAACTATCCCTGATAATTTTGTAAATCATATGATCATAAGTATCCACTTTCCCTGCCTCACCTTCCCCCTACTAATAGACCCATTCACTTTCCAGAGATACCCAAAAGTCACCTTAACACTAAAGTCACCTTAACACGTAATTCATAAAGCTAATCTAATTCTTCAAGACAACGGCTAAATTCAAATTATAATCACACTTTGTAATGAATGACAAATGTTTTACAACCTTTAAAAACATCAGTTAGTCTTAAACGGGGATTTGTAAATACCGGTGCTGGCCAAACATCTGGGTGGCGGGGGAGGGGGCAAATTACAGACCTCAAAGCTATGTATAACCTCAAGGCGCAAAATCTATTAAATTCGCCGGCTCGCTCTCCCCCTGGCGATTTGGCGATTTACACCAGGATGCAGCACAACCACTAGTCAGGTGGAAAAAGCAAGAACGCTGTGCCTTAAAGGCACCAATGGTCCCTAGAGCAGGTCCTGCCGCGAGAGCACAGCGGCTGCCCTGTGGCTCCTCAGGAGAGTTGGAGCCCCCCTTTCTGCCCCACCCCCACACACACACAAGCAAGGAGGGCCGCGCCCTCCCGCCCCACTTCTCCCCCGAGGACGAGC
>LNAC01000420.1:95901-164195 GCA_002007465.1 Ailurus styani
TGGCCCGCGTGCCCTGCGGTTGCCGCAAGCACGCCCTGTGACCGCTGCCGCGTGCGGGGCCCGAGCTGGGGGCGCCGCCGGAAGGCAGCGGGAGCGGTGCAAAAGCGACAGGACGCTGCAAGCCCAGGAAAGCCCTGGGTAGTTTTCCTCCATCCTCCCCCCCACCACCACCATCCGCCCTCCCGCCAAAAAGAAGCCAGTCGCAGCCCAGGCACCCAAGACTGTGATGGGCCCCCAACTGAGACCCGAGGTCCGCGTCAAGTTGCATCGCGGAAACTCGCTTCCCTTGGCCATTGCCTTTGACTCTTCGGTCACCGCCCACACTGGCCACGCACTGAAAAGGCAGGCGCTTCCCTAGGAACTGAAGCAAGTTCGATGAGCAAGGAAAATGCAACTCTTAGCAGCTTGAGCAAACCCACTCCTTCGCGGTTTGCCGCATATCCCTTGAAACAGCCCCCCCCCATGGGTTTTTGCCACGCATTCCCCTCCAGCTCCACATCCTGACTTTAGTTGTTCCTCTAAACCCAGCCTTGAGCGGACGGGACTAGGTTAACCCGGAGGGGAAAATAATGCGCGCTCACTGGTTTGAGAGTGCTTGGGAGCGTCCTCGAGAATGCATTTTGGGGTCTCCTCTGCAGTATCTTCCTCACCCAGGGGCGAGCGGTTGTGCAGGTGGAGGTCGCACGGAGGGGAAGGGACGGTCGTAAAAATAACCCTGAAACAGCCCACGACTCTCCCCGCACAGAATGCAGCAAACAGAAAACTCGAGAAAAACATCCCATTCCTCGTTGTGAGGTTGGGTATAAGCAGATTTAAAACTTTTGTTTGAAAAATAATACAATGTGCTGTGTTAGCAAAAAGTAACCCATTGGCAGGCCTTCTCTCCAACTCTGAAAAGCTGGATGTAGGTTTCTCACTTGTGATCGCCTTAACTTAGTATATAGGGCATACTGTATTTTAAAAATCATCATCAGGGGTGCCTGGGGGGCTCAGTGGGTTAAAGCCTCTGCCTTCGGCTCAGGTCATGATCTCAGGGTCCTGGGATCAAGCCCCGGGTAGGGCTCTCCGCTCAGCGGGGAGCCTGCTTCCTCCTCTCTCTGCCTGCCTCTCTGCCTACTTGTGATCTCTCTCTCTGTGTCAAATAAATAAATAAAATCTTTTTAAAAAAATCATCATCAGGAAATTGAAGCCTGAAACTTAAAAAACAAACAAAAGAAACTGCGAAATATACCCATTTTTCACAATACAGAAATCATTTTCATATAGGACCTTTGCAATATTAAACGAAGGCCAAATTAAAGGAGGTTTTTTTCTATCTAAGGATTGATGAATGGCACAAAATCAAACTGCCGAAATAAAAGTCAGTGCAGATTTCATAAACTTTAAAGTGAAACAGAAAACCTAGGCCACTGTTATGCAAATATTAGAGAGAGATTTGGCCATATCAATTGTATAATATATACCATGTAGAAGGGAATGTTGAAATGGTCCGAGATGAAGGTTCAAAATGTTTTTAAAAGCCAGAAATGTATCTTTAAGTGAAAAAAATTAACAGGTTAAATCTAAGTAGACTCTTAGTATGGGCTAGAGCAGGGCTTGGAGGGATGAGGGGACTTAAATTTTTAATTACTGGCCATTGTCTTTCTAATCCTGATCCAATGGAAATATTTGAAATTCATCTCTACATTCTGTATTAGAAAGACCTGGCTTGTCACTTATGCATCTTTCACATCTATGGACTCTATCAAGTTGTAGAAACACTACTCTGATTGTTCAATTGCCTGTCTGAGAGGCACCTCATCTATTTCCCATATTCCTGTTTTTAATATGAAATTACTGAAGCCCTTTCTCTAAAAACATACTTCACATTATCTATATCAGAACATCTTATCAGTAACTACGTTCATTAAAGCATTTATAGAAGTGTGACTCTGTTACATTAACTATGTGTTATTGATAATGATGACATCTGCCATGTGCTGAGAATCCTGCTAGCCTCTTTAAATACATAATTGTCAATTTTCATCATATCCTTTCACAAAGTTCTTACTGAGGTAGGTGCCCTTATTCCCAACTTATAGATGAGGAAATTGAGTATTAAATAGCAAATAAGTGGCAGAATCAGCTTGCGAACATACATATACCTAAACCTCTCCTATCCCTTTTACCCTGTCCTGAATCATATACTTTCATCATAGACTATGTGTATAAGCATTTAATAATAATTCTTTTATGTACTTATACTCTGCCTTTCCTTTTCCCGCTTTGCCAAAATATACTTGAGACTGCTTTTTAATGCGGTTAGCATAGGTCAGAACATCACTGTTTCTTTTACATTATATGGAAATACCTTGAACGCAGTGGGAATTTGTTAAATATTTGTTAAAGGACTGAATGGATGAATGAATACTTACTATTAGGACATTCTATTAATTTTGCCTAGAAAACATAAAAAGGAGAATACCTGAACTGAAAGAATAAGAACTAAGGCTGGTAAAATCCAAATTTTCGTGATTATTTTTCAAGTCTCAGATTTGTTTCTGTCCATTTGCTCTTGTAGTTCTGACTCAGCCCAAAACCTGTGACAACCTTAAAAAAAAATACATCATCCTCACCCCGCCCAAGCCCAAAGCAAAATACCCCTGTATTGCAAGTGTGTTTGATCACTTTCTTTCGTACATTTCTTTAGAATTTAATACTAGTCCATCAGAATAAAAAGATGCTCTTCTTCCCCGGATAAGCAAAATTTTAATCTAGATTTCCATCAACACACACGTTTATACTGAAATGGTATTACTTGCATAGGTAAAGTTAACGTTTCAGGATGATAAGTGAAGACTCCCTCTAGTTTTCCCACTTCATGCACTCCTTTCTCCCTAAGAAAGACAGAAGCCTGACTAAACCTGGCAGAGATTAGAGATCTGAGGTATTCCTGGTAAACTCACCAGTCATACTTTCACCTTAGTGAAAAAAATCCACATAGTAGGTACTAATTAACAAATTAACAAAGTAACTAAGTTGACAAACATCTTCAGATCCTTATTTCTAATAAATTGCCCTTTTCCCCCTATTAAACCAAGAACACGTATCAGTAAGATATGAATTGTTTCTAGTGTTGTTAATGATCATTACATTAAACCTCTTTTCCTAACTTCAAAATAGTAACTTCCTTGGAAAAATATCAAGGGGTAAAGTCCGCAATGTGAGGAGAGACTCTAGTCTAACAAGAAGACTGTCTCGTCAAAGGACAAAGCTGTATCAGGAGGTCTGAACTCTTGTCTTGAACCCTAAGTCTATCATCCACTAATTAGATTTCTTTAGAATCTTTCCATGCCTCAGCTTTTTTTTCATTTTAAAACTAAGGATAATAGAATCTGCCACACTTACTTCACGGATGAGAAAGTGCTATTCAAATCCATCAGTAAACAAAACCATGGTCTTTCCTTAAAGGATCCCATGTTTTGTTTTGTTTTTTAAGATTTTATTGATTTATTTGTTTGTCAGAGAGAGAGAGAGAAGAAGGGGGAGCTGCGGGCAGACGGAGAGGGAGAAGGAGGCTCCCTGCTAAGCAAGAAGCCCAATGCGGGACTCAGTCCCAGGGCCCTGGGATCATGACCTGAGCCGAAGGCAGATGCTTAACCGACTGAGCCATCCAGGCATCCCAATCCCACACTCTTTTAAAAAACATAAATTAGCTTTTTACCAACAAAATGTATGAAATTGAAGCTGATTTGGCCAAGTGAAAACTGGCATAAACTCAATGAACATTATACGTGACACTTGGCCATTATTACATTCACTCAGTCCTTCATTCAAACACGAAACATTTATTGAATGCTTGTTGTATGTGGCTCTGCTACAGGTGGGGATACCAAAATGCCTAAGACAAATTCAACGCTCCAGGACCTTACACTCAGTCCAAAGAGGAGAGAGAGAGGGAGAGAGAGCTCACAGAGACATTAAGATGTTCAAAGGAAGTAGGGCCTCTTATTACACCCTTCATTACATCAAACATTTTTTTTTAAAGATTTATGTTTGAGATAGAGTGAGTGAGGTGGAGGGGCAGAGAGGGAGAGGGAGAGATTCAGACTCCCCACTGAGCCTGCCCCCACCACCCTGAGATCATGACTTGAGCTGAAACCAAGAGTTGGACCCAGGTGCCCCTCGTAGCAAACATTTTTATACGTACCCATATAATATTGTATACTAGATGAATGAAATTGCAGCTGGTCAGCTGGCAGGAAGTTCTTTGCACATTTAATTAAAACATTTATTAATTTTGATTTTACACTTTCTGTGCTGGTTACTCTGCATTTAAGCCATCCTCCACCCCATGAATTTTCATCCTCTTTTGCCTTATTCTGTGCCCCAGGGGACTTAACCTTCAGTAGTGAATCACTCACCACAGCTGGTTCGGCCAATGGCAGGTACCATCAGGACTAATGGAAGTCACATATGCGTGAGGGGTTTGGGGGGGGTGAGGAGTTCTTTCCCAAGCACTTCCTGCCTAGGATCTCAGTCTGGCAGTAGCAGTGGCTCCATGACAGCTCTGGGCAAAGGCTTCCCTTTCCGGGGTTGTCCTCAGTGGGTCTTCAGGAAGTGGGAGGAATACGTAGTTTTCCTAATCCCTGGGCAACTTCAGCATCCCTTGCTAGTTCAATTAAACCTCCCCACACCTCTGTAAGTAATTCATTCAATTCTCTTCAAAATCACATGTGACTACTTTCTGTTCCTGCTGGGACCATTACTGAAATGCTTCTCTTTGCATGTATCGAGCCAACCAATTGAGATGACAGGGTAGGGTCCTCAAACATTTCTGTGAGCTCTTTGAGAATTTATATTCAAGGCACTTGTGTGGGCTGCCTGGGTGGCTCAGTCGGTTAAGCATCTGCTTTTGCCTCAGGTCATGATCCTGGGGTCCTGGGATCGAGTCCTGTGTTGGGCTCCCTGCTCCACAGGGAGTCTGCTTCTGCCTCTGCCCCTCCTCCCACTCGTTCTCTCAATCTCTCTCTCTCTCTCTCAGATAATAAATATAATCTTGTTTTTTAAAAAGGCACTGTGTGTAGCAACTACAGGTTTCACAACCTGTTATATGTAATGCAGTTGCTATAATACTGTGAAATAAGAGGGGGTAAAATCAACTGGAGATGTTATCTTAGAGTGAAGGTGAAAGAAGCTAATGTATGAAAAGCACCTAAATGTTGCCTGTTGATTGATAATCAACACCCCACAATTACTAGTTCCCCATGTGCCTATTTCTTAAGAGGGTAAAAGGTGACAGTTGAACTGAAAAGGGGAGAATGAAAAGTGTGCCAAATAGACATGGAAGCTCATAGGGGACAGCATGTGTGCAAGGTAATGAAGCCACTGCATGGTGTTTGAACAGTGAAAGGTTCATTGTGCTAAACAAAAGAAGAAGGAGTCAATTTAGAGAGGACTTCGAGGCCCAGGCTACGGTGTTTGAACCTTATTCAGTGAATGACAGGGCACCTTTAAGAAGAGGTGTGCAGGGTTGCATATCCTTGCAATTCCTCTAGCCGCTGCTGCAACTTGGAGGTTTCTGCTCACCTCTCCCAATGGAAGCCGCACCTCTGCAGCCTGAGAGCAGCCTGAGATGGGGCGAGTGCTGGCAGGCCACTGGCCGCCCAGCAGCCAACCTGGAGAGCTTGCGCTGGAGTGGGCAGAGGCTGGGAACAGTCAGAGCAGTTAGGGTTTGATGGTCACGGGGAGGGGGATGAGGACCAGAGCAAGCACTCAGCCAGCTGGATTGACAACCTCCCAAGGCCACTTCAACAAACAGGGTATCAGGGCGCCTGGGTGGCTCTGTCAGTTAAGCGTCTGCCTTCAGCTGCCGTCATGATCCCAGGGTCCCGGTATCCAGCCCCAGGTCCGGCTCCCTGCTCGGCAGGGAGTCTGCTTCTCCCTCCCCCTCTCTCCCTACGCCCCCACCCCCACTCCCAGCTTATGTTCTCTCTCTCTAATAATCTCTCTTTAAAAAACAAAACAAAACAAAACAAAACCAAGTATGGTATCGTCCTGGACTTTTTTTCAACTGAACTTTAACCTACATGCAATAAAGTACACAAATCATAAATGTACAACTCAATTAAGTTGTACACAGGTATGCACCAATGTACTCACACAGACATCAAGGTATGATTTTCAGCACCCCAGAAAATCTTTCAAATCCTCCCAGTCAAGAACACCCCCCCAACCCTGCCCTGCCAACCAAGTAACCATTATTTTGGCTTCTATCATTATAGATCAGTTTTGCCTGTTCTTGGATATCTTACCAAAGGACTTAGACAATACATCCTTGTTACGTCTAGCTTCTTTCACTTCATGGCATGTCTCCAAGATTCAGCCCTGTTGTTGAAGCATCACCCTCATACTTACCAAGTCTTGCAGACAATTTCGCTGTCCCCTCTTTTCCACAAGCTGTTCTTTTTGATTAAAGCTACTGTAATTTGTCTTACAATTATTTTCTCCTCTTTCTTATGATGAGTTCTCTTGAAGGCAGTAGTGGACACATGCTGTCCCCTATGAGCTGCCACGTCTAATTGGCCTCCAATTATATTAAACCTTATTATTTTGATAGTGAAAGCTTGCCTTTGTTCGAAGTCAAGGGCAGGTTTCACCTTATACCTGTGCCAGCTACTGTCTAATAAAACTATTGACCCTTCTCTTTTGGGTCCACTGTCTGAATACAGATTTGTAAAAAAAAGATGGCAGTCGGGAGACCCCTTCACACTCCATGTATTCCATAGATCTGGGCGGTTGGGTTTTGTTTGTTATTTGCCCCTGCCTTGCCAAAAACACACAAGTGAAAACTAAAGCAAACGACCAAGAGAAATTGATTGGAAAAGTTGAAAGGCAAACTAACATAGGTAATAATGGATATAGCAGGCAACGGTATCTGACAAAAGGAAGACTGTAATTAGGGTAGCGTGAATTCAAGAGAACTGGAAAAATGATGGATAGAAGCAGTCACCTGCCTACACTTGAAGACCAAGGTGACTGGGAGCCTAAGAGCACACAGCATTTTTTTGCCCTGTGAAGCATGCAATGTCCTTTGCTCCCTGACCGGTTCAATTCACTCTTTCCGTTCTTTTGTGCATATATTGCTATCTTTGCTGGTTTACCTCTTCCACTTCCCTGGGGCCTTACACCATTCATTCCCCTTCCATCCCCTGTCTTTCCAGGGCTGGCTTCCTTAGGTCTTCTTGAGTCCCGGTGCCATCCTGATAAAAGGCCCCTCTCACTTCCGGTCCTAAGAATACTTTCTCTCTGGCTGTGTTATCACTCCTAGTACAGCTTGGATTTCACCAACCTAGGTCTTCGGAAGTCTTTTAAGTCATAATACGTAGACTTACCTACTTTTTTTTTTTCCTTCTGTGTGTATGTGTGTTTAATTTTTTAAAATACACAAAAGTAGGGATGTCTGGCTGGCTCAGTCAGTAGAGCATGCAACTCTTGATCTTGGGGTTCTGAGTTTAAGCCCCTGTGGGGTGTAGAGATTACTTAAATATAAAGTCTTTAAAAATAAAGGGGTGCCTGGGTGGCTCAGTCAGTTAAGTGACCAACTCTTGATTTCAGCTCAGGGTCATGAGATTGAGCCTTGTGTCAGGCTCCATCCACACTGGGCATGGAGCCTGCTTGAGATTCTCTCTCCCTCGCCCTCTGCTCCTCCCCCCACTCATGCTTTCTCTTTCTCCCTCTAAAATAAATAAATAAAATCTTTTAAAAACAAGTAAATTAAATACACAAAAGTAGAAGAGTATAATGGGCCCTATGCACCCATCACTCAGCGCCCACAATTATGGCCAATCCTGCCTCACCCAAACCTCCCTGTAATCTACCCTGATCCCTATTATTTTGAAACAAATTCTAGACATCGTATCATTTATTTTGTAAATATTTAGTTGTATATCACTAAAAGATGACTCCTTGGGGGCAGCCTGGTGGCTCAGTCAGTTAAGCGTCTGACTCTGGGTTTCAGCTCAGGTCATGGTCTCGGGGTCATGAGATTGGGTCCCACACGGTGCTCCGAGCTGAGCGTGGAGTCTGCCTAGGATTCTCTCTCCCTCTCCTCCCCTCCCCTTGCTCATGTGCATGCGTACACACTCTTTCAAGAAAAAATTTTAAAAAATAATAAAAGTGGACTCTCTTTATACATAACTGTATTACTGTTCTATTGCTGCCATGACAAATTACCACAGACTTATCAGATTAAAACGACAGAAGTTTAGGGGCACCCGGCTGGCTCAGTCAGTGGAGCCTGTGACTCTTGATCTGGGGGTTGTGAGTTCGAGCCCCCTGTTAGGTGTAGAGATTATTTTAAAATAAAATCTTTTCGGAGGACCTGGGTGGCTCAGTCAGTTTAGGGTCCTAAGATTGGTCCCACGACGGGCTGCCTGCTCAGTGGGGAACCTGCTTCTCCCTCTCCCGCTCCCCCACTTTTGCGCTCTCTGTCAAATAAATAAATAAAATCTTAAAAAAAAATAAAAGAATAAAATAAAATCTTTTTTTAAAACCAGATTTTTAAAAAGATTTTATTTATTTATTTGGGAGAGAGAGAGAGAGAGCACACGAACAGGGGCGAGGTACAGCGGGAGAGGACTCCGGGATCACGACTTGAGTCGAAGGCAGATGTTTAGCCGACAGAGCCACCCAGGCGCCCCTAAAACCTTTTAAGATTTATTTATTTGAGAGAGCTTGAGCAAGCAGTGGGAGGGGCAGAAGGAGAGAGAGAGAAAAAAATCCTCAAGCAGACTCCCCGCTGAGTGCAAAGACCCACACAGGGCTGGAGATTATGACCGGAGCCGAAATCAAGAGTCAGCTGCTCAACCAACTAAGCCACCCCAGTACCTCCAAAATAAAATCTTTAAGCAAAATAAAACAAAGAAACCCCCAGAAGTTTGATATTATAGTTCCAAAAGTCAGAAGTCCAAAATGGGTAGGCAGGGCTGTGTTCTTTTCAGAGGCTCTAGAGGAGAATAAGTTCCCTTGCCTTTTCTAGCTTTAGACACCACCTGCTTGCTTTGGCTTGTGGCTGCTTCCTCCATCTTCAAGGACAGCAGTATAGCATCTTCCAATCTCCCTCTCTCACTCTGACCTTTGCTTCAGTTGTCCCATCTGCTCTGACTCTGAGTCTCCTAACCCCTCTTTCCTTCATAAGGACCCTGTGATTACACTGGACACAGCCGGTAATCCAAATAATTTCCCCATTCAAGATCCTTAATCACATCTGCAACGTCCCTTTTGCCACATATTCACAGGTTCCAGGGATTAGGATGTAGGGGAAAGGCGTTATCCTGTCTACCACAATACCATAATTAAAAATAATTAGATTTCAGCACATAATTATAAAGAATTTCTTAACATCATCAAATATCCACTCACTATTCAAATTTCCAGTTGTCCCATAAAATATCATGTATCTTTTTAACCCTTAGGTTAAAATAAAAACAGGATGCAAATAAGGTCCATACACTGCAATTGAATGATACGCCTTTGAGGTCTCTCCTCCTCCATCTCCCTTTTTCCTTGCAATTTATTAGTTGAAGAATCCTGGTTTCCCATGGTCTAGACTTTGCTAACTGCATCCCCAGAGTTTAATGTGTTACTCTGTCCCTTATATTCCCTATAGATTGGTAATTTAGAGCTTGGTAAGATTCAAGTTCTATTTTTTTTTTTCTCCCTACAAGATTGTTTCCTGGGTGGGTACATACTATGTTCTTCCATCAGGAGGCACATAATGCCTGGTTGTCTCTCACTTTATGTTATCAGCAAATGTTAATGTGCACTACCTCAATCTTCTAGGTCAGCAGTTCACCGAGTGTGGTCCTCACACCAGCAGTATCTGCTTCACCTGGAACTTTGTCAGAAACACCAAGTCTCTGGGGCACCCGGGTGGCTCAGTCAGCTGGGTGTCTGCCTTTGGCTCGGGTCGTGATCTCGGGGTCCTGAGATTGAGCCCCGCGTGGGGCTCCTTGCTCAGTGGGGAGTCTGCTTCTTTCTCCACCTCTGCCCCTCTCTCTGCTCACACACTCTCTCTCTCCCTCTCTCTCTCAAATAAATAAATAAAATCTTAAAAAAAATAAAATTGAAAGGCCAAGTCTCAGGCCTCACCCCAGATGCAGTAAACCAGAAATGCTGAAGTGGGAGCTAGCAATCTGAGTTTTAACAAGTCCTCTAGGGGGTTTTGATGAAGGTTAAGCCTTGCTGTTGGTTCATCAAGGGTTAGCCACAGCGGTTATTTAAAACTGACATTAACTCAGAAGGGTTTAGGCAAAATAAAGAAAGACCTCCAGAAGAAAGACCATGCTCAAAAGAGGCAGCTAAAAGAGCAAACATATTTTTTAAGTAATTCAAAAGGTGTAAATGTGGACTCCACACTGCTTCATTGAAAAACACACATTAGGAAAAACCAAACTCATAAATAGAACACACTGGTGGCTCTGGAGCAGGGAGCAGGGAAGGCTGAAATGGGTGAAGGTGGTCAAAAGGCAAAAACTTCCAGTTACAAGATAAACAAGTCTTGGAGATGTGATGTAGAGCTTACTGACTGTGGTTACTAATACTATATTGTATATTTGGAAGTTGCTAAGAGAGCAGATCTTAAAAGTTCACATTACAAAAAAACCCCACATTTTATAGCTGTATGTGGTGACGGAGGTTAATTTATTGTGGCGATCATCTTACAATACATACAAACATCGAATCGTTATGTTGTACACCTGAAACTAATATAACATCATATGTCAATTATACCTCAATAAAAAGAAAAAGAAAACAAAAGATTGAGAAATACTGGTCTAAACCCATGAAAAAACAAAACAAAACACAATAGAGAAACTCAAAAAGAAAGGCTTACTCTTAAAATATTTTTAAATTACTTCTTTGAAATAATAGGGTAAATTAAGAATGCTTTAGAAGCTACACAGTCTCTGGTCAAGATTTTTTTAACTGGAGAGCAACAATAATGTTGAGTTAATGAACAAGTGGATGGAAAAAATAAAAGGCAATGCTTTGGGCACTGTGGCATTCAAAGGCTTGAATTCAGAAAGATACAACCACAATTCAAATTCTTCTGTATACAGGTTTTATAGTAGTACCTCTATTTTCAACGTACACAGTTTCTGAATAGAGAATAATAGAGAAAGCATGGGGAGTCAGGGGATCTGGATTACATCTGGCTCTGCCCCCTTCTGGGACTGTGACTAAAGTGCACTGGACTGTACCGTGAGTGGAAAACAACCCCACCAGCCAGCCATAACCCCTCTCAGGCTGGTCCAGACAACCCGCCTAAAGCCAGCATCTGGCATCATAATGCAGCTACACGACACCTTGCATGTTCATTTCTCATTTGGGCCGGAAGTATTCACTGGGCCTACTACATGCCAGGTTCTATGCTAGAAGCATATAGTCCGCAGACAAATAAACTAGTGATCTCAAGGTAAGGGTTATCAGGGAGGTCAACACATGGATTATAGGCACCAATGGGTATTCATTTGTTGAGCAAATGGACCCTTACCTGTGTATGTAAGTGAATAAAAATAACCCTTCATGTAAAATCCTACAAACGTTGAATATAGGATGCAGTGAAATCAGACAAGCTAACATGAAATTCACTTAGAGACCATTTTCCTCCTTTTCTTAAAGAAGTTCTTTAGCTCCTGGCTTCTGGAAATTTCCACCAAACTGCTCTTCATACATTCGCAGCAAGTTGTCTTTCCAAACCTTGCCTCTAGGCATCTAGAGGGAGGAAGTCAGTCAACCACATGGTCTAAAGCCTAGGGTCCAGCAGGTCTTGAATAGCCTGGTGCTCTCAATGGCTTCTCTTCTCCGGTCTAGTGCCAGGGACCTCAATCCAGGTGCCTGAGAAAAGAAGATGGAAAGTTGCGGTTTTGTTCGGATGCTTTGTGTAAACCCAGTGTGCAAAACCTTTTTTATTATATAGTGTCAGCTAGGAAAGGGGGAAAAAAAATATACCAAGCCTAGGTCTGCAAGCTCCCAAAGCACAACACAACACATTAAAGGTTTAGTGTCAGGAACAATCAGGTCCTTGTCGTCTATCCATTTGCTAGCTCAGTTTCCACAAATAACAGGCGAGCGCTAAATTTTCATAAAACATTTTGGCAGCGCAGGATGGGCCAGCTTTCTGGCGGTCTCTCTAAGGAAATGACTGCAAATGTTTTTTGGTGTGAACAGCCTTAAGTATTTTAAATCCTTGGTAAATAGAGTTGCCAACAGTCCCAAATATGTTTTACTAGCTCTGAATTGGACATTCAGGATGCTTTTAGGGGGAGTTTTCTCAACAATATTTCGATAAATGAGTTATCCTAATTCCCTTTCTTAAATGTTGATGACCCTGGAAGACTTTGTAAATGAGAAACAAATTTTACTAGCCAAATTGCAAAGGCTGAGATAAATAGAAATTTCCTAGAAAGTGTACTATAAAGACAACACGGCTTTTGAGGGTTCCAGGAATAATATACACCCACAGTTTCTACTCTATGAGAATACTTTCTAAATCAAAGTTTTGACTAACGAGCCTAATTTTACTAACTTGAAATGATTCTAGACTTCTTCCAGCAAGTTTCTCTGAAGAATGTTTGTTCTAAATCTGGCCAAAATGGTAGCCACTAGCCACACATAGCTATTTCAATGTCAATTTCAATGAATTAAAATGAAATAAAATTTAAAATTCAGTCCCTTAGTCCTATTAGCCTCATTTCAGTGCTCTACAATTCTATGTGCCTAGTGGCTGTGGTATTGGACAGTGTAGAACATTTCTATCTCAAAGAAAGTCATACTGAACAAAATTGTTCGAAATCCTTACCACTCAAAGGGTGGACTGGCAGCTTCAGCGGCATCCAAGTGCTTGTTAAAAACACAGAATCTCATGCCCCCCACAAACCCGCTTGATCAGAATCTTCATTTTAACAAGATGCCCAGACAATTAGTGTGCATATGAAAGTTTGAGAAGCACTGATCTAAATCAGTGTTTTCCAAACTGGATTGATCCCAAGAATCACCTAGAGCACTCATTAATCATTCAGAGGCCAGGGCCTTGCCCTCAACGTACCAAACGTGACTCTCAGAGCAGGTGTATGGAAATCTGTATGTTAAACAAGCACTCTAGGTGATTCTCATTACCCTGGAATTGGGCACTGATATGTTTTTAAAACTCCCCAGGATTCTGATGGGCAGACAAAGTTAAGCACTACTGCTGTAAATGATTTCATCTCAAAACTGCTTCTGGTCTTAGAACTGAATATTAGATTTTTAAACAGAGGAACAATGAAATGACATTTTAAGTAAATCTAACAGTCTGTGCATCTTAGAAACTCAGCTAAAGATCTCCTTATTCTACATCCCATGAGCCAAAACAAGAAGTATTGATGTAAGGTTTTGGCTGAGAATTTTGCCAATTTCTAGCTTCATAATTAGACAGAATTCTAGATGCATTTTTCTGGTTTTGTTATCTATTTTTTTAAGTCTCAGCTTTCTGAATAAAATTATTTCCTCCTTGAGGATAAAAATGAGGTTTTCTGGGTGCCTGGGTGGCTCAGTTGGTTAAGCAGCTGCCTTCGGCTCAGGTCTCAGAGTCCCGGGATCGAGTCCCACATCAGGTTCCCAGCTTTGCAGGGAGTCTGCTTCTCCCTCTGACCTTCTCCTCTCTCATGCTCTCTCTCTCTCAAATAAATAAATAAAATCTTTAAAAAAGAATGAGGCTTTCTAATAGTTTTGAATCCTATAACTTCTACCATAAAATACATACTTGTTGACTCTAACCAATAATGAGACCCAGATACAACAAAGTCACAGTATTTTTTTTTAATTTATATGACACAGAGAGAGAGAGATTACAAGTAGGCAGAGAGGCAGGCAGAGACAGGGAGAGAAGGAAGCAGGCTCCCCGCTGAGCAGGGAGCCCGATGCGGGCCTCGATCCCAGGGCCCTGAGATCATGACCTGAGCCGAAGGCAGAGGCTTTAACCCACTGAGTCACTCAGGCGCCCCAAAGTCACAGTATTTTAACAGCAATAGCAAGCAGATAAGAAACCCCCATACAAGAGGTGCCTGGGTGGCTCAGTCAGTTGGGCATCTGATTTTTTATTTCAGCTCAGGTCATGGTCTTGGGGTCATGGGTTGAGCCCTGCATTGGGCTCCACTCTCAGCGTGGGATCTGCTTGAGATTTTCTCTCTCCCTCTGCCTCTCCCCCCACATGTGCATGCTCTCTCTCTAAGATCTTTGGTTGGGGGAGAAACCCCCAGACAAAAGACCACCTACCTATGAAGAAATAACAGTCCTATAAAGATAAGGAATGGGTAACAAAAAGAGAAATGGCAAAATATGCTATTAATAAGGAAAAGATGAAAAGGAAGTGTTCAGAATCAGAAAACGAAAGATAGGCAGTTGGTTCCCAGATATTAATTTTATTTTTATGCTCTATAACTTAACTTTTATAGCCCTAGATGCCTAGGGTAGAAAACAGGAAAGAATTAATTATGCAACTTAAGAAGTTAAAAAAAGGAAGAATAAATTCAAGGAAAGCAGAAGGAAAGAAAAAATAAAAGCAAGTGAGAATGAATATCAGCGACATCAAAAGCAAAGATAGAATAGACTAACAAAGCTGAAAGTTGGTTCTTGAAAAAAAGGAAACACACTCAGAAATGATTCACATATTCAGTGTCTGTAGACTCAATGCAATTCCAATCAAAAACCCAGTGGGGGCAGAGGAGACCTGGGCAGTGCAGTTGCTTGGGCATCTGACTCTTGGTTTCAGTTCAGGTCATGATATGGGGGGTTGGGGGGGTTGGTTGAGGTTGAGCCACACATTCAGCGCTGCGCTCAGCAAGAAGTCTGCCCGAGACTCACTTTCCCTCTCCCTCTGCCTTCCCCCCACCGCCACGCTTGTTCTCTCACTCCCTCAAATAAATAAATAAATCTTTAAAAAAACTTCCAGGGGGTTCCTTTCCTGATAAGCTGATTCTAAACTCTGTATCAGGGTTTCTCACCCTTGACAGTGTTGACATTGGGGCCAAATAATTTTTTGTCCTGGGGAGTTGCACTGTTGTGCTGTAGGATGTCTTACAGCATCCCTGGCCTCTACCTATCTATGCCTGGAGAAATCTATCCCCCACCCCAGGTTGTGACAATCAAAAATGACTACAGACACTGCCAATGTCCCAGGGGGAGGGGGTGATAATATCAGTCCCAGATGAGAACAACAGCTTTGTAGCTTTAAAAGGAAAGAACCAAAAATAGCCAGAATACTTCTGAAGTGGAACAGATTGGTCTCCCAGATCTCAGGACTAATTATGAAGTTATAGTAATTAGGACAATGATATGGTACTAGAATAGACCAGTGAGCCCAGATATAGTCCTCCTCCTGAATTACAAACCAGGAGAAGATATTTGCAGTTAAGACAACTAGAATATATAAAGAACCCCTACAAATGAATAAGAACAACACAGGCGACCCAATAGGAAAATGGACAAAATTCATTGTTATGGACTAAATGTCTGTGCCCCCCAAAATTCATACATTGAAATCACAACACTCAATGTGATGGTATAAGGATGTGGAGCCTTTGGGAGGTGATTAGGTCATGAGGGTGGAGTCCTTATGAATGAGATTAGTGCCTTCATAAAAAAAGATCCCAGAGAACTCCCCTTCCATCCACAATAGAAGATGGTCACATAGGAAACAGGAAGCAGACTCTCACCAGACATCAAATCTGCCAGCACCTTGATCTTGGACTTCTCAGCCTCCAGAACTATGAGAAATAAATTTCTGTTGTTTAAAAGCCATCCAGTCTACAGTATTATGTTATAGCAGCCTGAAGGGACTAAGATAGGCATAAACAGACACTTCCCAGAAGAGACAACACGTATGACCAATGGACATGTTAATAGATGTTAAACACCATTAATGATCAAGGAAACTCAAAACCAACCACAATGTGATGCTATTTTACACCCATTAGTTGGCAAAAATTTAAAAGTCTGGCAATACCAACTATCGAAAAAGATACAGATCAAGAGAAACCTTTATATATTACTGTTAGGAGGATATTAATATAACCATCTTAGGAAATAGTCTGACCTTATATCATGAAACTCAATAGTCACATGCTCTATGATCCAGTAATTCTACTCCTAAATATAGCACAGAGAAACTCTTATGTAAGTATCTTAGGAGACATGTACACACATGATCATAGTGGCATTGTTCACAATAGCAAAAATCTGAAAACAACCTAAATACTTATTGACAGAAGAGGGGAATCGATCAACCATAGTATATTCATACAATGGATTATTATACCCCGTCAAAATAAACTACAGCAACACACACTAACAAGGACGAGTCTTAGCAACATAATACTAAGTAGATCAAGACTGCAAATACTCCATACAACTCGATATCCTTTTTTTTTTAAGGATTTTATTTATTTATTTGACAGACAGAGACACAGCGAGAGAGGGAACACCAGCAGGAGAAGTGGGAGAGGGAGAAGCAGGCTCCCCACAGAGCAGGGAGCCTGATGAGGGGCTCAATCCCAGGATCCTGGGCTCATGACCTGAGCTGAAGGCAGACTCTTAATGACTGAGCCACCTAGGTGCCCCACAACTTGATATTCTTTTTAAAAGTTAAAAACAACTGGGGGTCTCAGTTAGCTCAATCAGAAGAGCATATGACTCTTAATTTCAGGGCCATGAGTTCAAGCCTCACGTTGGGTATAGAGATTACTTAAAAAAAAAAAAAGTTAAAAAAAGGTTAAGACCATGTACTTGGATGAACATTGTTGACTGAGTCCTAGCTTTCACAGTGGGTGATAGGTTCACTGGTGCTTATCTGCTTATAATTTTTTCTTTCAGTATAAAGCTCTATGTCCAAAGTAGGGCTTGAACTCACGACCCTCAGGTCAAGAGTTTCATGCTCCACAGACAGAGCCAGCTAGGCGCCCCTATTTATCTGTAATTTTAACTAGATAGATGGAGGGATAAATACATAGATAAGCAGAAAGGGTTATGAATGGACCAATGATGAGAGTTGTCTTCAACTAAGGATGGTAATTAATCAAAATTTGTGTGCCAAAAGTCCACTGAAAACATATTACATGTCAAATATTTCACAATTAAAGAAAATGGAAAAATAAGAACACAAACTCACTGAACTTGTGGATATATTTCTGAAAAAACGTACACAAATTTTTTTTTTTGCCACTGGTACCGAAATCAAGTTTCAGATGTCTTACTAGACCTTGCCTTTTGTTGTTGTTATTGTTGTTTTTAAAGACTCTATTTATTAGAGAGAGAGGAGAGAGAGAGAACACAAGCAGGGGGAGAGGCAGGCAGAGGGAGAAGCAGACTCCCCGCTGAGCAGGGAGCCTGATGCAGGACTTGATCCCAGAACCCCGAGATCATGACCTGAACCAAAGGCAGATGCTTAACCAACTGGGCCACCCAGGCACCCGTTTTTGTTTTTAATAGCAACTTCATAACAAATCTTTTCCTAAGGTAAATAATCACTGTGCTGCACATGTAATTATCCTCTAATTTACATATTTAGTAAGTTTCCACTTCCGGCCACTTCCTCACATCTCCCTCACTCCATATGTGTGCGTGTATCTATGTGAGTGTACACATATGTATATAAAACCTCTAGGTACATAATCTCCTTCATACAAATAGCTACACAGGGGGACCCCGCACAAGTCCCCTTCTCTCCCAATTTTGCCAGAGTAGGGTTTCTATCCCCTCAACACAGCTTACCCTCCCCTAGCCTGGCATCTCTCTCACTTCCCTGGCCCTGGTTTCTCATCTCATCTCATTGCCTGTGCAGGTCGTTGGGACCAGGACTGTGCTTTATTTTACTTTATTTTATTTTTATTTTTATTTTTATTTTTTTAACTCTACCCTCAAAAGGGGAGCTTAAACTCATGACCCCAGGATCAAGAGTCATATGCTCTACCGACTGAGCCAGCCAGGTGCCCCAGGACTATGCTCTTTGAATCCGCAGCTCCTTCTTCATCCCCAACAACCACACCACCATTCCCCATCTCTCCACTCCAGAGATCCAGGCCTATTCCTTTCCTCACTCAACAAGTATTTGCCAGCCCCTTTCACTCTGTGCAAAGCACTGAATTGGGTACAAGGGGAGACACGGGTGAACCAGAGGAAACCCTGGCCTCAGAAACATGCAGATCAGTGGAGGAGATAAATACATATAGCAGAAGTAACAGAGAAAAGAATGTGTCAGGTCTTGCCCACACCTATAAAACCAACATTGATTGAGATCCCAGGATGAATCTGACTTAAGGCGGGAAGGAATTAACAGACTCTGGCCCCTGGAAGACTGGACATAAGCACCCAGGAGCCCTTCCTCATCATTTGGTTCCATTGTGGGGCCTTAATTCTTATGTACAGGATTCTGACGTTTTCATTGCACCCAAGTTCCTGTTCTGGAAACTTCCTTAACATCTCAGTCCCCTACTGGAGGCTCCAGGCCTTATCAATGGACTCTCCCTTGGCCTCTGCCCTCATTTCCGATTCTAGTAACTTTCACAGTATAATGTCTTTTCTTTGGCTTGGGGGTCCTTGAACTGGAGAACTGTCCCTGAATTGTCCCAGAACTGCAGCTACTAGATGGAGGCTTGTTCGTTCTTCCTGATGACACCCTCTGATGCTACCTATGTGCAATTTCAAACTGCACCTTCCTGGATTACTGTGACTTACCGAAGATGCCTACTATTCATCCTGGGTCCCCTACGCCCGGTCTCTGTCTGACTCAACTGTAACTGTTCTTAGACCTCAATCCCCTGCATATGTCCACCGTCCAGTCATTCCAGCTTTGCCAAGCTGGTGTCCCACAGCTAGGGAGGGATCAGTTCCAGACCCCGCCTCCCGGCCAGCCAGGTATAACTGACCCTGTCCCCACTGAATACTGGGAACTAGGATATGACTCGAGACGCTGAAACAGGTATAGGTCAAGAGTTCACAGAGAGTTAAGCAAAGGAAGAGAGGGATTTCTTTCTAGACAAAAGGAGGCATTGGGGAAGACTTCATGGGGAAGCTCCAAAGGGCTTTTTCAGGCAAAAGCTCAAAAGTGAAGAAATTGGTGAGATGCGTAGGAAACAGCAAATCATTCCATTTGGCTGGAGCCAAGAGCATCAAGCAGAGCGATTTGGTAAAAACAGGCTAATTCCATTTTGTGGAGGACTTTGAACGACAGGCAATGGAGTTTGGATGTTATTCACTAGAAAACGGGGAGCCACCATAGGCTTTTGAGAATGATATGATTAGAGCTGCTCTTTTTTTTTTTATATACTGGAGACCTGTAATGAACAGCCAACTTAAAGCAGTCACAATGGGAAGGAAAAGGGAGGGACAATTACCAGAGTTGTACAGGAGACAGAATTAAAAGGTAGGTTGCCATAACTGATACTTCCCTCTTCTTTGATATCCATATTCATAGATGACTTAGGTTTGTGACTTGCAAACCAGTACTGTATATTTGACAGAAATAAGGAATTCAGATGATTAGGGTTCTTCTGGTCATCAATTTTATTTTTTTTTTAAGATTTTTATTTATTTATTTGAGAGAGAGAGAGAGAGAGAGAGAGAGAGAGAGATTACAAGTAGGCAGAGAGGCAGGCAGAGAGAGAGGGGGAAGCAAGCTCCCTGCTGAGCAGAGGGGGCGATGCGGGGCTTGATCCCAGGACCCTGAGATCATGACCTGAGCTGAAGGCAGAGGCTTAACCCACTGAGCCACCCAGGTGCCCCTGGTCATCAATTGTAATGTATGTGAGTAGACCCCTCCCCACACCAACAAACAGTGCGGACACCAGCTGGGTACCCTACAGTCTAACTCGATCCTGACATAACCTACCTGGATGTAGCATTGATTCCACAGATTAACAGGTTCAGTCCTACAGGACCGCTCATTCCCCACACTTCCGATGTCACTTGCAAATCCAGATTATCACCTGTGCGATTCAGGATGCCAACTGCAAATTCAATTTGTTACCTGTACTTCTGACAGACTGCCTATAAATCAGAGTTTCCCAGGACGCCCTCCTTGGTACAATTAATTTGCTAGAGCGGCTCACTGAACTCAGGAAACATTTTAGTCTCTAGATTGCCGGGGTATTATAAAATGATATACGTTGGGAACAGCCCAGTGGAAGAGATGCACAAGGCAAGGCGCGGGGAAAGGGCACGGAGCTCCCCTGTCCTCTGCAGGGCACCCCTGTTTCCGTACCTCCACGTGTCCACCAAACCGGAAGATCTTTGAACCCTGCCCCTTTGGGGTTTTTTTAAGGTTTTATTTATTAGAGAGAGAGAGATAAAGAGCCCAAGCGGGGGTTGGGGGGGCAGCAGGCAGAGGGAGAAAGCAGGCTCCCCGCTGAGCATAAAGTCCCACGCAGGGGCTCGATACCAGGACCCCGGGATCATGACCTGAGCCGAAGGCAGAGGCTTAAGCAACCGAGCCACCCAAGCGTCCGCCCCCCTCTTTGGGTTTTTATGGAGGATTTATTGCCTAGGCATGATTGATGAACTCATTGGCCATTAGCAATTGATTCACCCTCCAGCCCGCTTCCCCCTCCCCGGAAGTTTGTTGGGGGGGGGGCGGGTGGGTATTACAAGTTCCAACTCTCTAATCACAGGTTGGTTCCCCAGGCAACCGGCCCCCCCATTCCAGTTACCTAAGGGTTTCCCTGAAGCGACTCATTAACATAACAAAAGATACATTCATGGCTCTTATCACAGGAAATTCCAAGGGCTTTAGGAGCTCTTGCCAGGAACGAGTGGAAGACCAGATACATATTTCTATTATAAATCACAGTATCATAGCAGGAGAAGGAGGTCGTGGAGGAAAATCAAAGCCAGCTTACAACTGATCACGCCAAGCTGGAATCTTAGAGAAAGGTACAAATGCAGATAAAAATTTCAAAGTCATGGATTTGGGGGAGATTTATAAGGGAGATATATAGAGAAAGAGGAGGTTAGATCAAAAGCAGAATCTGGGTCCGGGCAGGAAACAGGAACCACACCAGTGATCCCAACAGTGGAAACTGAATATAAAAATTGTTAACTAATTTAAGGGTGGTTAACTACTGAAATGCAGAGACCTCAAAGGTGTAACAGAAATAACCACTGCGGAAAGGGCAGGGCTGAGGGAAAAGGGAACAAAGAAGTCCCTCAGAAAATTCGAGGAGTCCCCCCACCCCCACCCCGCAGAGCTAAGATTCAGACCTCTGAAGAGTTGGTGTCGCTGCTGCAGGAACACACCATCCACCGCAAGAGCGAGGAAGAAACCAGCTCCGCAGAACTGATCCGAGCAGCCCACAGCACAGAGAACCCTGCCGGCACCAGTTGCATTGGGAGCGAAGCAAGCCAATCAGTTATGCGAAGACGTAACAAATGAGCAAACAGGAAGCAGAAAAGTCCTTCTGCGCCCCCTATTGACAGAGCCTAACCTAGACCCCGCTGCCAAAGGAGAAAATGTGGTTTGCAGAGACCCACTCGAGTTTTACCAAGTGGGGGAGAAAAGGGTGGACTTGAAGCCCTGAGTGAATAAATTAATAACCGGGATATTTGTATTCACCTAAACTTGGAGCATGGGAAAAACAGAAGCTAGACAAGAAACAGCATAAACTCAGTCTTAAAAAAAAATTGGGGGTTCCTGGGTGGCTCAGTTGGTTAACTGTCTGCCTTCGGCTCAGGTTATGATCCCAGAGTCCACAGATCGAGTCCCACATCAGGCTCCCTGCTCAGTGGGGAGTCGGCCTCTCCCTCTGCCCCTCCCCCTGCTCGTGCTCTCCATCCCCCCTCCAAATAAATAAATACAATCTTTAAAAATAAATAAATAAACTTGGAATTGCAAGTAGGAGGTGTTGTCCACCAACCAAAGCCCGAGAAAACTCCACTCTATTTAGGTAACTGGGAGATTATCAGCGATATCTGGCTTTTTTCTTTTTAATTTTTTTTAAACATTTTATTTATTTATTTGACAGAAAGAAAGCGAGACCACAAGTAGGCAGAGAGGCAGGCAGAGTGAAAGGGGGAAGCAGGCTCCCTGCTGAGCAGAGAGCCCAATGCCAGGCTCCATCCCAAGACCCTGAGATCATGACCTGAGCCAAAGGCAGAGGCTTAAGCGACTGAGCCACCTAGGCGCCCTTCTTTTTAATTTTTTTTTAGGAAAAACTAATCTATAGTTCTAGCAGTCAGAACAGTAGTTACCTTTGGGAGATGGGATACGGAGTGGGGACATGAGAAGAACTTCGGAGGCGCTGGAAATATCTTGTGTATTAATCTGGGTGGTGGTAACACAGATGTAGATATAACTAAAAATTAAGCTGTACACTACATATTTGTGCACTTTATGTATGTTATATCGCAATTTAAAAATGTCGTAACATTTGTTTCAACACTGTATGTTAACTATACTGGAATTAAAATAACCAGGGATGCCTGAGTGGCTCCGTTGTTAAGCGTCTGCCTTTGGCGCAGGTCGTGATCCCAGGGTCCTAGGATGGAGCCCCGGAATCGGGTTCCTTGCTCCACATGGAGCCTGCTGTTCCCCCTACTTGTGCTCACTCTCTCTATCTCTCTCTCTAACAAATAAATAAAATCTTTTTTAAAAATTTAAAAATAGAAATGACTGTCTTCTGATCGACAATCTTCCCGATTCAGTAGAAAGGCTTTATTTTTTTACTTTTTTAAAGGAACAACAGCTTCTTTTTCTTTTCTTTCTTTCTTTCTTTCTTTCTTTCTTTCTTTCTTTCTTTCTTTCTTTCTTTCTTTTTTTTAAGATTTTATGTATGTAAGGTTTCCCGGTAGCCCTCCCAGTAACGGCGGATGAAACAAAGCACCAGACGAATAGGCACGAGGGGAGTTTTTAATAGAGATGCCCTCGGGCGAGGTTCCGCGACTCCGAGAGAAGGGAGTCGGGGAAGTCGCACCTGGGGAGGATGCGCACGGGTTTTTATGGGGTGTGGGCGGAACGGGGGAACATGACCGTAATTGGTAGGAGATTGGATGGAGTTCAGCCCTCGGTTTCCCGCCAAAGCTCTGGCCTTGGCGGTCTTTTGAGAGTGGAAGCTGATTAGAGGGGGGCGGGGCGGTGAGACAGTAGGGCAGCCGCCATCTTGTGGCCTCCTCAGTTCCCCGGACCCCGTCGGCCCAACAATGTATTTATTTGTCAGCGAGAGAGAGCACAAGTAGGGGGAGCGGCAGGCAGAGGGAGAAGCAGGCTCCTCACCGAGCTGAGCAAGGAGCCCAACGCGGGACTGGATCCCAGGAAAAGGCAGAGGCTTAACAGACTGATCCATCCAGGCGCCCCAGCGGCGGGAGCTAAAGACAGCACCCACGGACAGTACGCCTTACGGTGGGCTGGAGCCCGGAGCTGGGGGTTAGGGGCAACACTCCCCCCTCCCCAGAGCAGAAGCCCCCAGGGGAGCAGGAGAGACTCAAAGCACTCACTACTGCTTGCCCCACCCCAAGCGGCCAGTGAGGCTGATTGACCCGCCCACCCACGGTCAAGGGCACGCCAGCTGCAGCAGCTGCCTGGAGAAGGAAGGGGATAAAATAAATTCGAATTTTGAAACAATAACATTTGCTTCTAAATTTGAAGATAATTTTTTACCTTCCCTGAGTACATTTGGAAAATAAGGAAAGAGGACTTCTAGTTCCTGCAGTGGTAGTCCATAGTATTTGGAACAATTCTCCTCATGAAAACAACTACAAATTCTAAGTAAGATATTGTCTTCAAAACTTCATAAAGTCATGGGCACCTGGGTGGCTCAGTTGGTTAAGGTTAAACATCTGCATTCCGCTCCAGTCATGATCCCAGAGTCTTGGGATCCAGCCCCATATCTGGCTCCCTGCTAAGCAGGTAGAACACTTCTTCCTCTCCCTCTGATCCTCCCCCAGCTTCCACCCTCCCATGCCCTCTCTCTCTCAAATAAATAAATAAAATATTTTTAAAAATTCATAAACACAAACAAAAAACTTTGTAAAAACATCAGAATGCTAGGGTGCCTAGCTGGCTCAGTTGGAAGAGCTTTCGACTCTTGATCTCAAGATCATGAGTTTGAGCCCCACGGGTGTAGAGATTACTTAAATAAATTAAACTTAGAAAAAAATTAAAAAGCTGACAGGATTGTAAGATTCAGGTGAAAAAATTTTTTTAAAGATTTATTTATTGGGGAGCACCTAAGTGGCTCAGTTGGTTAGGCGCCTCCCTTGGCTCAGGTCATGATTCTGGAGTCCTGGGATTGAGCCCAGCATTAGGATCCCTGCTCAGTGGGGAGTCTGCTTCTCCCTCTGCCCCTTACCCTGCTGGTGTTCTCTCTCTCTCTCTTTCACTCTCTCTCTCAAATAAATTTTAAAACTCTTAAAAAAAAAAAAGAGAGAGATTTGTTTATTGGGGCACCTGGGTGGCTTAGTCGGTTGGGTGTCTGCATTCGGCTCCAGTCATGATCTCAGGGTCCTACGATCAGGACCCACATCAGGCTCCTGGCTCTGTGGGGCATCTGCTTCTCCCTCTCCCTTTTCCCCCCTCCCCCCACTTGTGCACGCTCTCTCTTGCTCGCTCTCACTCTGCTCTCTCTCTCAAATAAACAAATACGTTCTTAAAAAAAAAAGATGTATTTATTTATTTGAGAGACAGAGAGCATGGTGCGGAAGGAGCAGAGAGAGAGGGAGAGAGAATCTCTAACAGACTCCTGCTGAACACAGCGCCCAATGCCAGGCTGGATCTCACGACCCTGAGATCATGACCTGAAAGGAAATTAAATGTCAGTTGCCCAACCGACTGAGCCACCCAGGTGACCCAGAATCAGGTGAAAATTTAAGAGGAATCAAATAGCCAGGGGGTAAACAGGGCATTTTTTGCCGCTTTTGCCCTAAGCAAAAAAAGCATTTTGCAAAACATTAAGTTGCAGAATCAGACTTTCATTTTGAAAACCAAAGGTGAGGAGTCCAATAGGAGACCCTGGCCACATTAAACTGGGACAAAAGTGAACCAGCAGTAAACCTGTCACTGCTTTTACCTCCAGGAGCCTTGTAGTGATGCTTGCCTTGACTCAGAAATCACAGGAGGGAAATAAGCGTAGAAAATGTGATAGGGAAGTTTCATCCCCAGGTTGACCCATGCAGGGAATTACAGCCCAAATTCACATCACTGCGCTGTCCACAAAAACCTCAAGTCATAAATGTAGTTTATGCCCATCAGATATTAGACTCCTAAAGCCCTTAAGCCCCAGACAAAACAAAAGCAAATTCTCACTGGAGGGAGTTTCTGTCATCTTAGGCTGTCAGGAAATCCTGACGTATAAATGTTCAGGGGCACCAACCAATGTCCAGTCGAAGATAATCAAGCACACAAGATAATAAGGCATGATGAACAAAAAATAGCAGAAACCAACTTCTGATATTGTGATCATCTAGTGCATATTAAACAAATAAACAAATCTGTGCTTACTTCCTTTAAAAAAATAACGGATAAATTTAAAATTATCTCCAGAAAAAAAAGATATCTTTAAAAAACGAATAGCAGATAATAAAAAAGCCTCTGAAATGGAAAATATAGTAACTGAACTTAAAAGCTCAAATTGAACAGTGATTGGACATAGTAAAAAAAAGATCTATTGGATAGAACAGGGGTTGGGAAACCATGGCCTGCCTGTTTTTATAAATAAAGTTTTATTGTAACACAGCCATACCTATATCTTTACTTATAGTCTATGGCTGCTTTTGTGCTAAGATGGCAGAGGGGAAAAGTTGTGACAGACCTTGCATGGCCTATTAAGTCTAAAATATTTAGTCTTCAACCCTTTATGGGAAAAGTTTGCCAACTGCTGGGCTAGAAGAAACATCAGAAGAATTCACCCAGAATTTAGCACAGAGACACAAAAAAAGGGAAATCATAGAAGGAAGTTTAAGAGAGGGGGAGGACAGAGGAAGAAGATCCCATACATTTAATTACAGCTCTTGGGGGAAAGAAAAAAGAATGGGGTAAAGATATTATTTAAAGAGATATTTTTATATACGATGGACTACTACAGAACCATCCAAAAAATGAAATCCTACCATTTGCAACAATGCGGATGCAACTAGAGGGTATTAGACTAAGCACAATAAGTCAATCAGAGAAAGACAGTTAGGATATGATCTCACTGATTTGAGGAATTTGAGAAACAAGACAGAGGCTCATAAGAGAAGGGAGGGAAAAATGAAACAAGATGAAACCAGAGAGGGAGACAAACCATAAGAGACTCTTAGTCTCAGGAAACAAGCTGGGGTTTGCTGGAGGGGAGGGGGTGAGGGAATGGGGTGGCAGGGTGATGGATACTGGGGAGGGTATGTGTTGTGGTGAGCGCTGGGTGTTATGTAAGATTGATGAATCACAGACCTGTACCCCTGAAACAGATAATACATTATATGTTAATTAAAAACTTTTCTCTAAAAATAAATAAATAAATAAAGAGATATTGGCTGAAAATCTTTCAGACCTGTTGAAAGATAACCCAGAGATTCTAAAAGCTTGGCGAATCCTAAGCAAGATAAATTGAAAGAAAGTCAAAGCAGTTATGTCATAGCAAAACTCCAGAAAACCAAAAGACAAAAGAGAAAATGTGAAAAGCAGCAAAGAAAAAGAGATAGACCACTTCAAAGGAGTAATGGCTAGACTGACAGGTAAATTTTCAACAAACAAACAAACAAAAAACCTGGAAAGCATATCTTTTCAATGTGCTGAAATAAAATAACGGCCGACCTAAGATTCTACACCCACTGAAAATATTCTTCAAGACTGAAGACAAACAAAAACTGAGAAAATGAGCTCCTGGAAGACCTGCACTAAAGTAAATACTAAAGTGAATTATCTGGGGGAGCCTGTGTGGCTCAGTCAGTTAAGTTGCTGCCTTTGGCTCAGGTCATGATCCCAGGGTCCTGGGATCCAGTCCCACATGGGGCTCCCCGCTTGGCAGGGAGTCTGCTTCCCCATCTCCCTCTGCTGCTCCCCTTGCTTGCTTGTGCTCTCTCTGTCAAATAAATAAATAAAATCTTAAAAATAAATAATAAACAAATAAAAAAATAAATAAAGCGAATTTCTCTGGACAGAAGAAAAATGATCCCAGGGCAGTTGTCTGGTTCAATGGGTAGAGCATGCCACTCTTAATCTCAGGGTTGTGAGTTCAAGCCCTGCAGTGGGCTCCCCAGTGACCCCAGAGGGAAAACCAGAGATACAAAAAGGATTGAAGGCTGATGAAATGGTAAACAGATGGGAAAATCTAAATGACTATTGACTGCATGACACAATATAACAATGTCTTACGGGACATATGTATCTGTACTACTTAGCTTGGGCTGTCATGAAATACCACAGACTGGGTGGCTTAAACTCTAAAAATTTCTTCCTCACAGTTCTAGAGGCTGGAAGTCTGAGATCCGGATGCGGGCGTCATTGGGTTCTGGTGAGGGCCCACTTCCTGGTTTGCGGATGGCCTCCCTCTTGCTATGCACGCGCATGGCAGAGAAGCAGCTCTGGTGTCTCTTCCTCTTCTTAAAAGGGTAATAAGCACATCATGGGGGGGGGGTCCACCCTTATGACCTCATTTAAACCTAATTACTTCCCAAAGGTGCCATCTCCTAATACCATCATCCTGGGGCATTCAGGCTTCCACTTATGAATTTTGGGAGAACCCAAAACATTCAGTATATGTATATACATACACACACATGGAGAGAAAGAGGGACAGAGAGACAGAAATAAAGAGAATAAAAAAAAAATAAAGAGAATAAAAATATACAAAACAAAGACATATAAGTGGGATGACCAGATTATTTTATAGACAACAGGACAGTTTGAGAGTGAACAGAGGGGAGATACTAATTATGACACAGGGACAGCCAATGTAAACCAGGGCTTGGCTGGGCAAATTGAGAATATAATCATCCCGAATAGAGATGAAGAGGTAGGTAAGTAGAATTAAAGTGTCCTAAGGTCTGTGAACTTCCAAGAAAAAGGAAAAAATATGATAGATTTTTGTTGGTGTTGTGAATCGTGTATTTACTTAAATTTCACTTTCTGATTTTGTTTTTAAATATAAACATACTAAACAGTCATTAACTTCATTAGCAATCAGGGAACTATAAATTAAATTCACAGTGGGATACCACTACAAACCCTCCAAACTGGCAAAAAAAAAATTAATTTGCAGTCTTTTCAAAGAGTGCCAATTATACATCCACAAATATGACAATATGAGATTGTGATAATAATGTGGACAATAGGAAGTCTCATACACTGCTGGTGGGATTATAAGTTGGTAGAAATGCTTTAGAAAACAGTTTGGCATTACCTAATAAAGTTGAAGGCAAATAGAGCTTGAGACCAGTGGTTCTTTTATGTATACACTCGAGAAAAACTGGTACATGCACGTTGTAAACAAGATAAATGTTTAAGAACGTTCATGGCGGAGCGCCTTGGTGGCTCTGTCGTTGGGCATCTGCCTTCAGCTCAGGTCATGATCCCAGGGTCCTAGGATCGAGCCCCACATCGGGCTCGCTGCTCAGTGGGAAGCCTGCTTCTCCCTCTCCCACTCCCCCTGCTTGTGTTCCCTCTCTCGCTGTGTCTCTCTTTGTCAAATAAATATATAGAATCTTTAAAAATAAAAAGAATGTTCATGGCATTATACTTTGTAACAGCCCCTAAATGAAAACCCCAAGTGCATCTACAGTAAAGTGGAAATACATATTGTGGCATATTTATTCAATAGAATGAATATGCTTTAGCCATGAAAATACACAGCTACACACTGTGACATAGATGAAATCTCAAAAACAAAACATTAAGTGATAGAAGAGAAAGAGCAAGGTGTGTGTGAGAGAGAGAACCCAAACAGCATGATTCCATTCAGCCAATACAAAATCCAGGATGCATATCAGTAGGTAAAAGAAAAACAAAGAAATGTGAAAAACAAGGACTTAGTTGTCAGGAGGTAGGAGCTACTTCTGGGGAGAAGATTGAGGGTCATGGTCATGGATGTTGAATGCGGAAAACTTCTGTAAGGTTGTTTTACTGACCTGGTTCGGTCATACTGTGTTCGTCTTTTTTTTTTTTTTTTTTGGCTTTAAAATAGAAAGGGCACCTGGGTGGCTCAGGCAGTTAGGTGTCCGAACTCTTGATCTCATCTCAGGTCTTGATCACAGGGTTGTGAGTTCGAGCCCCACATTGGGCTCCACACTGGGCATGGAGCCTACTTAAAAATAATTTTAAAAATCAATGAATAGGGGCACCTGGATGGCTCAGTCGGTTAAGCTGCTGCCTTCAGCTCAGGTCATGATCCCAGAGTCCTGGGATTGACCCTAGCATTGGGCTCCCTGCTCAGTGGGGAGTCAGTTTTTCCCTCTCCCTCTGCCTGCCACTCTGCCTACTTATGCTCTATCTCTCTGTCAAGTAAATAAATTGAAAAAAAATTTTTTTTAGAAAAATAAACTCTTAAAAAAATAAAAGTTAAAAAAATTAAAATGAAACTTTTATTTTAGAATAGTTTCAGATCTACATAAAAGTTGTGACTCAGTCCCCAGAGCATGTGACTCTCAATCTCAGGGCTGTGGGTTCAAGCCCCATGGTAGGCATGGAGCCTACTTTATTTTTTTTTTTTAAGATTTTATTTATTTATTTGACACACAGAGAGAGATCAGATCACAACTAGGCAGAGAGGCAGGCAGAGAGAGAGGAGGAAGCAGGCTCCCCGCTGAGCAGGGAGCCCAATGCGGGCCTCAATCCCAGGACCCTGAGATCATGACCTGAGCCGAAGGCAGAGGCTTTAACCCACTGAGCCGCCCAGGCGCCCTGGAGCCTACTTTAAAAAAAGTTGTGAAGATAGTAGAGTTTTCCCTACTGCTAACATGTTACGTTGGTTTAGTACATTTGTCACAATTAAGGAACCAATATTGATACGTTAGTTTGTTTGGATTTCCTTAGTTTTTACCCAATGTCTATTTTCAGTTTCAAAACTCCATCCAAGACACCATATTAGATTTAGTCATCATGTCTCCTAAGGGTGCAATTGTCTGTGACCATTTCTCAGACTTTCTGTGTTTTTGATAACTTTGACAGTTTTGAGGAGGACTGGTCAGGTATTTTGTAGAATGTGCCTCTATTAAAATTTGTCTTGTGTTTTTCTCATAAATAGCAGATGTTATGCATTTCTGTGAAGAAGACCGCAGAATTAAACTACCATTTTTTTTCTCATTAAACTTTTGTTTTAATGGGTCTCAAAATTCTGTGACAGATTTTTGGTCAAGTTGTTTCCACTAAAAAGTACTGATTTAAAAAACTAATAACTTAAAACTGCCACACACACACACACACACACACACACACACAATTACACACCAAATGGTCCACAAAACATTCTCTTTTCCTTCTGAAGGTTTTACGATGCACTGTTAACATTAGCAAGTCTTTTACTATTCGACTTATATGGCCAATTGTCACAAAGAGTTCTTGCTAGCTCCAGCTGCCTCCTTTTCCACTGCTTTGATGACACCCACAGCAACCGTCTGTCTCTTGTCACGAGCAGCAAAACAGCCCAGAGGAGGATATTCAGAGAGGCTCTCAACACACACAGGCTTGCCAGGAACCATATCAACGATGGCAATGTCACCGGATTTCAAGAACTTGCGACCACCTTCCAGCTTTTTTCCAGAACGGTGATCTATCTTCTCCTCCAGCTCAGCAAACTTGCAAGCAATGTGAGCTGTGTGACAATCCAACACAGAGGTGTTGGGCCTGATGGTTCAGGATAATCACCTGAGCCGTGAAGCCAGCTGCTTCCATGGGTGGGTCATTTTCACTGTCACCAGCCACATTGCCACGACGAACATCTTTGACAGATACGTTCTTGACATTGAAGCCCATATTGTCCCCAGGAAGAGCCTCACTCAAAGCTTCATGGTGCATTTCAGCAGACTTGACTTCAGTTGTAACATTGACCAGAGCAAAGGTGACCAGCATGCCAGGTTTAAGAGCATAGTCTCCACTCGGCCCACAGGGACGGTACCAATACCACCAACTTCATAGACGTCCTGGAGGGGCAGACGCCAGGGCTTGTCAGTTGGACAAGCTGGTGGCAGAATGCAATCCATAGCTTCCAGCAGTGTGGTTCCACTGGCATTCCCATCTTTATAGGGGACTTTCCATCCCTTGAGCCAAGACATGTTAGCACTTGGCTCCAGCATCTTGTCACCATTCCAACCAGAAATTGGCACACATGCTACTGTGTTGGGGTTGTAGCCCATTGTCTTAATGTAGGTGCTGACTTCCTTAATGATTTCCTTGTATCTCTTCTGGCTGTAGGGTGGCTCAGTGGAATCCATTTTGTTAACACCAACAGTGAGTTGTTTCACACCCAGTGTGCAAGCCAGAAGGGCACACTCACGGGTCTGCCCATTCTTGGAGACGCGGACTTCAAATTCACCAACACCAGCAGCAACAATCCGGACAGCACAGTCAGCCTGAAACGTGCATGTACATTATTGTCACATCATATTAGGGGAACATAATATTGATATGACTTATCACTGGTGATGTTGACCTTGATCACCTGGCTGAGATAGTGTTTGCCAGGTTTCTCCACTGTCAAGTTACTCCCCTCACCCCTGATGCCCACATTTTCCATACTCTTCTCTTTGGAAAGAAGTCAGGGCAGCCCACCCTCAAGAGGGGTGTGTGTGTGATTTAAGCTTCACCTCCTCAAGGCTGGAATATCTACTACATAAATTATTTGGAATTCTTCTGCCTGGGAGATTTGTCTCTTCTCCAGGGAAGGTTTTTAATCAAGGAAATTAGACTGCTAGATTTGGTTTTAGGAGGGAAACTCTGACATCAGTGTGAAGAATGAGCTACAGATGGACCAAAAGATTAGATTAGATGCTCTGAGACAAACTAGGCCAGAGATTAAGACCTGGACAAGCTAGTAGCCCTGGGAATAGAGAAGAAGGTCCCACAGGGTTTGTGTGGAGGGTGGGAAGGAGCAGATAGAATGTCAGCGCGGGAGGAGACCTTACTGAGACCTCAAGGGAAAGATATCAAGTACCCCGAGAGAATTTTTACTGAAGAGCTTTGATCAGCTGGAGTTAAAATGTTGACTGTTCTAAACGGGCACCTGGAAGGTGATCCATAGGAGGGGCTGAGATTATCCAAGGAGAACACGTAGTTGAAGAAGAAAGGAGGACTAAGAGAAGAAATTCTGGGAACACCAATTATGTGGAACAATATATGCCAAGTTCCAAATTAATAGATGAATCATTTTGGAACGTTCTGCGTTTGCCTGCATCAGTTCAAGAACCGCCTAATAATCAAGGACCTATTTTGGTACTGCTTTCTCTTTTCATGTAATTTAGTAAACTTTTCCATGTAGATATTATTACAAAGGGACATGGTTTATGCAAAAATGCATGAAGCATGCCAGTATAATTTTTATGTGTATTTTCAGAGTAGCAGTAAAAAAAAAATCAAGTTTTCTTCTTTCAAACTGAAACAAACAATGTTGTTCAGTGCAGGAATTTTTAAAAATTCAAAATTGGACATTTAAGAGTAGACTTTGTTCTCTTAATAAATTTTAAATTGTACAATATTTAAGACATTCAAGAATGATAACTTAGAATTGGTAAGGGGGCGCCTGGGTGGCTCAGTCGTTAAGCGTCTGCCTTCAGCTCAGGTCATGATCCCAGGTTCCTGGGATGGAGCCCCACGGCAGGCTCCCTGCTCATGGGGGAGACTGCTTCTTCCTCTCCCACTCCCCCTGCTTGTGTTCCCTGTCTCACTGTCTCTCTCTCTCTCTCTGTCAAATAAATAAATAAATAATCTTAAAAAAAAGAAGTGATAAGAAGGTAATTTTTCTTTTTCTCCTATTCAAAGGAAAGTTTTCAAAGTTTCACAGTAAGATGCTATTTACTTTCAGGACACCTGACGGGCTTAGACATTGGAGCATACAACTCTTGATCTTGGGGTTGTGAGTTTGAGTCCCACGTTGGGTATAGAGAGTACTTATAAACAAAATCTTTTAAAAAAAAATAGATGCTATTGGGGTGCCTGGGTGGCTCAGTCGGTTAAGCATCTGCCTTTGGCTCAGATCACGATCACAGGGTCCTGGGATGGATCCCGGAATCAGGCTCCCTGCTGAGTGGGGAGTCAGCTTCTCCTTCTCCCTCTGCTTCTCCTCCTTGCTCTTGCTCTCTCTATCTCTCTCAAATTAATAAATAAAATTTTTAAAAATCTTTAAAAGAGGATGCTATTTGCTTTCAATTTGTTTTTGTAGTATAACTAGACTAAATCTCTAGAGAATAGAAGATATTAGAGAAAAAGTGTCAAATCATGGAAGAAAACATTAGTCATCAGAAAACCCAGGCTCCGTTTCTGATTCTCTTACTCACTGGGCAATCTTATGGCACTTGGTATTTCTGGTATCTCTTTCCTCATTGGTCAAAATAGGGGGGATGGAAGACCTGCCCCCAAAAGATAGTTGAAGGACTGAAAAGAAACAGATGAATGAAACTACTTAAACATGAAAAACACTGAGAATAATGAGACATTGTTATTATTGAAAAAAAAATCTGAGAGTATATTAAGGAAAAGAATAAGGACTGGAATATCAAGAAGAGAAAGATAAGGAAATCTCAGCTTTTAAGATTTTTCATTCAATTTATTGAACGCAACTATGATTATGGTGGAATATTGCTTGGTGCTGAGGAACTCAGAGTTTTGAAAGGAAGGTAAATGAGTAAACTGATACGCAGAGTGGGAAGGACGGTGTACTGTGAGAAAAGTGACTCATTCTGCCTGGGAAAGTAACGTTGGCTTCTCAGAGGAGGTGACATTTGAACTGGACCTTCATAGATGAATTGGATTTTGCAGGCGAGAAAATTTCAGGCAAGACACAAAGAAGTTGCTATAGTCCCGATAAAGGACTGTGTGTTTGGCGGGGGGGTGTACAAATACAGCGCGGAGTTCTGAGTCCTGTAAGGAAGGGCAAGATGAGTTTGGGAACTTGTGAGGCATTCAGTGAACATGCAAATGACTTGTCTCATTAGTACGTAAATGAGTGCTTTCTTTCAAAAAGCTCCTTTTGTAAAATGAAGTCTCATTAGTTTCAAAATTCTGTACATGTGGCAGACTCCAGGCGTGAAGGATTACTGACAAAGGCTATTTTTATAACTAATTTCTGTTGCAGTTTTTCTCATTTTAAAAAATCCTTACACTAGTTACAATGATAAGGATTTTTGATGAATGGTGAAAACACCGTGCCATTTTTTTCAAGTTAAAAGATACTACATTTCATTTTCCCCAGTTGAAAAAAAATGCATTAGGCAGGTCATAGCAAGTAAGACACCTCTCCTTTTCTAGCTACAAAGTTAGCTTCACATAAAGGTTTCACTCATACAGATAGCCTTCCTAATGGTCTGAAGGCACTGAAAAACATTTTTCTAAAAGCAGCCCCCAGGGCGCCTGGGTGGCTCAGTGGGTTAAAGCCTCTGCTTTCCGCTCAGGTCATGATCTCAGGGTCCTGGGATCGAGGCCTGCATCGGGCTCCCTGCTCAGCGAGGAGCCTGCTTCCCCCTCTCTCTCTCTGCCTGTCTCTCTGCCTCCTTGTGATCTCTCTCCCTCTGTGAAATAAATAAATAAAATCTTTAAAAAAAAAATAAATAAAAGCAGCCCCCAAATTCCTTAAAAGTCAGACATTGTCCTCTGTGCTCTTTTGTTCCTTAAATTCTAACAGTTGGGAAGAGTTTGCCTATCTGTCAGAATAAAGGCAAAGCTAACTTTTGATTGCCTTCAATTAAATACAAAAAGTCTGAGATACCTCAGTTCCCCAGTCTAATGAAGGTATTTACTGGGTGGCTAGAGATCAGTCAAAATTAACATGGAAAGGAGCACCTGGCTCCCTCAGCTGGAAGAGCATATGACTCTCGATCTCAGGGTTGTGAGTTTGAACCCCATACTGGGGATAGAGATTAATTTTAAAAAATAAATAAACTTAAAAAAAAAGAAGGGTGCCTGGCTGGTTCAGTTGGTGGAACATGTGACTCTTGATCTTGGGGTTGTAGGTTGGAGCCCACGTAGGGTAGAGAAAATACTTAAAAACAAAATCTCAAAAAACAAAAACAAACAAAACAAAATTAACATGAAAAGACTCCCAAATCCAAACTCAAGGAAAAAAGAAAGAAGTACTATTAGAAATTCACCAGAATCTAGACCCCATTGAAAGGTTTGGCTGACAGAGTATGTCCCAGGATCCACCAGCACAGTGTGATTTTCTCTTTTTTTTTTTTATAAAGATTTTGTTGTGCACATGAGCAGAGGGGAGGGGCAGAGCAAGAAGCAGACTCCCCACTGAGCAGGGAACCCTATACAGATTCGATCCCAGGACCCCAGGATCATGACCTGAGCTGAAGGCAGTCACTTAACCGACTGAGCCACCCAGGCACCCAGCCTGGTGTGATTTGACATAGACTGATTTTATTTTTTTAAGATAATCTCTACACCCAATGTGGGCCTTGAACAGATTGAGCCAACCAGGCACCCGAGACAGACTGATTTTAAAGATGACAATCTTTTCTCAACTTAAAATGTATAGGAAAATTTCTACTAAACCTGGGAACTATAAGGTGTACATTGAGATATTGTAATGACAAATGCAAGCAGAGAGGGGATCTTGGGGACTCTTTAACAAAAGAGGAAGGTTGAATCTCAAAACTAGAACTTAGGGCGCCTGGGTGGCTCAGTGGGTTAAAGCCGCTGCCTTCGGCTCAGGTCATGATCCCAGAGTCCTGGGATCGAGGCCCACATCGGGCTCTCTGCTCAGCAGGGAGCCTGCTTCCTCCTCTCTCCTCTCTCTCTGCCTGCCTCTCTGCCTACTTGTAATCTCTCTCTCTGTGTCAAATGAATAAATAAAATCTTTAAAAAAAAAAAAACAAAAAAACAAAAAAAACTAGAACTTAGTGATGCAGGTTAGAGATGTATACCAGGGCTCACTTTTCAGTTTGGGGTTTACCTGTTACACATGAGACACGTGGGTCCTTGCTACTTCCCCAGACGTGTGGGACTTGGCTCCACAAGTTGCCGCAGTAGACTACATTGGGACTCTTCCCTAACAACGGGTGTTCAAGTAAGGAGCCAATTCAGTCTTCAGGATAACGCAGAGGAGGTGTTACTGAATACTTACCTAAAAGAGTCAGCTTTCATACCAAAAAAAAAAAATCTTAATAATACCAGTTGGAGATAACACTTCACCAGATATCAAAATGTTCTTTTTTTTCTTAAAGATTTTGTTTATTTATTTGACAGAAAGAGAGAGAGAGCATAAGCAGGGGGAGTGGGAGAGGGAGAAGCAGGCTCCCTGCTTAGCAGGGAGCCCGATGCCGGGCTTGATCCCAGGACCCTGGGGATCCCAGGACTCCCGCTTAACCAACTGAGCCAGGCAAGCACCCTAATTGTTTTTTAAAATTATATAAATAGGGGGTGCTTGGGTGGCTCAGCCGGTTAAGAGTCTGCCTTTGGTTTGGGTGGTGATCTCATGGTCCTGGGATTAAACCCCGTATTGGGCTCCCTGCTCAGTGGGGAGTCTGCTTCTCCCTCTACCCCTCACTCTGCTCTTGTGCTCTCTCCCTCTCTCTTTCTCACATAAATAAATATAATATTTAGGAAAACAAAATTCAGTTGACAGGGCTTGGTGAAAGATTGGAAACGATGGACGACAGAGAGGGAGATACCCAGGTTGATGCATAGCCTTCTGGTAGATTGATCTGTCAATCTGGTGATTGACTTCTCTGACTCAACTGACAGAACCGATTCACAGAGAACAGATAGAACCAACTAATTCTGCCAATTTCAATTTAAAAAATAAAAAATGGTGTACTGATTTTTTTTTCACAGAGGAAAAAGAATGTTGAGGAGACGTGGACATGTGCGAGAAGATCACAAATTCTATTTGGGGCCTGATGAGCTTGAAGAACCTTGGAGTCACCCAAGAGATGTTGGGTAAAGTGACAGGCCGATGGCTTCCAAGCTTTCCAAGATTCGAGTGGTTCCCAAATCCACGTTCTCACCATCACCAGCCAGACTCAGAAAGAGAACCTCGGGAAACTCTACAGGGGTAAGTTGGTGGCACATACTTATATGGAGTATAAGCCCCTGAGTCTGCAGCTCAAGAAGACACGTGCCACGTGCCACCAGCTGAACAAGCACAAAAAAAACCCCTAAAAAAAAAAAAAAAAACCCTAAAGACCCAGAAGCAGCAGCAGAAGCAGCAGCTGTACCCATTGAGGAAGTCCACGGCCAAGGCCTGAGCACTGGAACCAATAAGACACAAGCAAATTGGCAAAAAAATTAATTAATTAAATTAAATTAAAAATATTTCCATTTTAGGAGGGAAGGGAAAATATTTCAGTTTTAAAAAGAGAAAAAGAAGAAGAAGGGATAGATGAATCATGTGTGGTAAATGTCAATAGCTATTGAGTTGGGGTGATGGGCATATGACTGTTATATGTCTCTATACTTTTGAATATATTGAAATTTTTTAGTTAAACATTTCTTTAGGGGCACCTGGGTGGCTCAGTTGGTTAAGCATCTGCCTTCAGCTCAGGTCTGATCCTGGGGTCCTGGGATCGAGCCCCGGATTGGGTTCCCTGACCAGCAAGGAGTCTGTTTTTCCCTCTGCCTGCCATTCCCCCTGCTTGTGCATGCTCTCTCTCTCTCAGATAAAATAAATAATATCTAAAAAAAAAAAAGAATTCATTTGGTGAATGAGGTAGACATTTAGCATCACATAACTGATTTAATTTTGCAAGACTACCCCATAAAGATTGGTCATATTCTCTGTGGCCATTAAGTCATTCATTTCGGTGTCTGTTAGCAGATGTCTAGTGGTTAGGCCACTCTGATGTACACAAGTGAGAGGGCACACAAAGCCCACATTTCCACTTGCCTGATTTGAAAGAGCAAAATAATTGTTTAGAAGAATGGTACAGAGGGATGTCTTGAAGATCCCTCTTTGAGAGGTGTTTTGGGTCCCCTTCATGGCCATCTGCCGCTGCCCAAATCTAGGCCATCATTGTCTTGCCCCTAGCCTAGGGGGGCAGCCTCCCAGCTGGTCTCTCAACCTCCAGTTTCCTCCCCGGTGATCCATTTTCCATATGGCAGCCAGAATACGTTTCTAGAATGCAAATGTAATTATGTCACTGCTTTGCTTAAGTGGCTTCCTGTTGCTCTTCAGGGAAATCCTCAACTCCTTAATAAACTTGGAAAGCTCTTCAAGGCTTCATTCTCTCTCTCCGACCTCATCTCTCCCCCATTTCATCCTTCTCTCCCCCAGCTTCGACTCAGATGCTCTAGACATCCTGAACTTCTTTCAGGTCCTGGAAGAAGTTCTCTTTCCCTCACCGCTGGGCCTTTGAACTGCTCTTCCCTCTGCCTGGACGGCTCTTCCCACCCCTTTCCCAGGCTCTCTCCTGACACATTCTTCAGTCGTCAACTTAAATGTTTTTCTCTGGTTGTCTGGGTTGTGTTTTCAGAGTATCTTCTATTTAGCATTCACGCTGCCCATTGTCATTTCCTGCTAAATTACCATAAGCTTCTCAAAGGCAGGGTCGGTCTTGCATCCGTTGTATCCTCAGCATCTGGTACAATGACCGGGGTGTAGTAAAAACTTAGTAAGCATATGTCAGATGAAGGAAGGAACCAATGTGCTATGAAAACAGCCTCCCACATAGCTTACCTGATTCCACCTTCTTCTCCTCTAATTCTTGCTAGACTCATCTGCTAAAACACCACTGTGGTCATGCTAGAAACACTTCATTTCTCTCTGTTTCTTGCAGATCAAGATAAAAGTTCTCAAGAAATATTTTTTCCTATGCTATCTAACTTTGTATTATGAGGAAGAGATTTTTTTTTTTTTGCAAGAAAAGATTTAGATCTCCTAGGCCTCCCTACCAGTTTTCATTTGCAGGGAGTGTCAGGGGGGTGGGGGTGGGGGGAAGGTGGACATAGAGCCCGGGGTTCTCCAACTATCCTAGAGTAGCACAGAACTGACGTGGGGAGAACAGAAGTTCTAGTGGCCACTTTTGCCTGGGAGACTAGACAACAGAGTGCAGTGTAAGAGAAAGGGAAGAGCAGGAGCTGCTATCGTAATTGTTGGATGCACAGCTAAAATCTAATTTCTACGACAGGTGTTGGCGAGGATGCGGAGAAAGGGGAACCCTCCTACACTGTTGGTGGGAATGCAAGCTGGGACAGCCCCTTTGGAAAACAGTACGGAGCTTCCTCAAAAAGTTGAAAATAGAGCTACCCTATAACCCAGCAATATCACTACTGGGTATTTACCCTAAAGATACAAATGCAGTGATCCGAAGGGGCATGTGCACCCGAATGTTTATAACAGCAATGTCCACAATAGCCAAACTATGGAAAGAACCTAGATGTCCATCAACAGATGAATGGATAAAGAAGATGTGGTATACATACACAATGGAATACTATGCAGCCATCAAAAATGAAATCTTGCCATTTGCAACTACGTGGATGGAACTAGGGGGTATTATGCTAAGCGAAATAAGTCAAAGAAAGAAAGACAATTATCACATGATCTCTCTCATATGAGGAATTTGAGAGGCAGGGCAGGGGTTCTTGGGGGGGAAGGGAGGGAAAAATGAAACAAGATGGGACTGGGGAGAGAAACAAACCATAAGAGACTCTTAATCTTAGGAAACAAACTAAGGACAGCTAGAGGGGGGAAAGGAAGGGATAGGGTGGCTGGGTGATGGACATTGGGGAGGGTTTGTGCTATCATGAGTGCTGTAAATTGTGTAAGACTGATGATTCACAGACCTGCACCCCTGAAACAAATAAATACATTATATGTTAATAGAAAAGTAGTTATGTTGAATCGCAATGATGGATATAAAACCATTCATTATATTAATCTCAAATGTATGTTTAAAATTTTTAATAATAATTTTTTAGCTGAATAAAGTTGCTTTAAAAAAATCTAGTTTCCCTGGCTACAATGGCCTCTTCGAATTCATCGGGCCCAGTAGATCCCAGATCTTGGGTGCGTAAAATCCCACCCCTTGGTGGCACTGAAGCAGCAGGCACTGAATCACCTCACTTCCAACAGGGGAATATAGTTTTTAGCTTTTTAACACCTGTGGTACAGGATAGGCCCAAGAAGGAGGTTGAAATGCGATGCCAGCTGCCAATTGGTGGTCCAAGGCAAACTGGGGTGGGACAAATAGATGGCAGAAGTAGAAGCTTACAGTGGCAGCAGCAGCCAGGTGCCAATGACTTTGAACCTTCCTTGTACTCAAAAGAAACTGTTCAAGTCTATGATGCTAAATGGATTGTTACCAGATGATGTCTACTTCCATCACTGAGACTTTTGAGCCTTCGTTTACTAACTCGTAAAATGACGTGGTTAGGCTAGAGTTTAAATTCTTTTACCAGTAGTCAAATTTAATAATTACAGTGACATAAGAATAGCATATTCATTTGAGAACGGTAGGAATGTTGTGATCTAAATCAAGTTTTCATGCTTTCAAAAATATATAGCGTCTGTAATTGGACTAATAATGTATTATCCGGGAAACCAATTTTAGGAAACAGATAAAAATGTTTGCCATCGGCACACTGATTTGGCATGTCAAGTGTTTACATGTCGTGTGTAAATGGTTATCTCTAAAGGAATTGAATACAGCCTTTCCACTCAGTAGTCTTGTCTACACAATTAGTTTGTTTAACAAACTTTTCATTATGGAAAATGCAAAGATAGGTTTCAGCTCGACCACAAAGTCAGTGTTACTGGTATAGTCATTAAGGAAGTTTAATTGTAATTATTGGATGTGGTAACAACTGCAGTGATCATTTGAGAAAAAATTATTATATTACTGTAACCAACAACCTGCCTCTTTGTATTGTGTCTGAATATTCTAGTGAGTCATAGGGTAAGTAAATAAATCAGTATCCTGCCTCTGAGGCAGGCAGTGTGAATTACTGGAAGGATCTTGTTGGTTTCAGGGACCACACTTTCCCCTACCACCCACCAAGTCTCTGACCTTGAGCAGTTATCTTTACAGGTAATTTTATTTTCAGTTTAGAACAAACTGCGCATGAACCCAAAGCAGAGTCAGCCGCAGAAGATAAATAGCACGCGTTTGGCCACAGATGAGAAGTCGTGATAAAGCATCAGCATTCGTCAGATAAGAGCATCAAGACCCAGACCATCTAAACACTAAAAATCATCATGTATAATCTGATGTTTACAAGATCCCACGTTTACACGCCCTCCTCTACCCACCTACCATGGAGGCTGTCTCTGTATTGGGCATACGGGCTGCGGTCCTCTCTTTTGCCTGCTGCTGTTCAGCTAGGCTTGGGCCTCTCACAACCACTTCCTTTGTCGCTGTGTCACATGGTCATGCCAATTTTAAAGGAGCTGGGTTACTGCGAGACCAGGATTTTTAGGTTCCGCAAGTTTGGACGTTTGCGCCATCATTATGCCATTAGTGGGAAGCCACGAATGGAGAGGTAGAATCTGTTTCTATTTTTGGTATTCACACACAACAATCAAATCAGCGAGCACCAGGAGCTCTTGTCTGTGTGGCTGTGCCATCTGGCTTTTTGTCTGTACAGCACCCAGGCATCTGTGTCCTGCAGGTCTAGCGTACTTTGTCCTAGCACCCAGGATAAGGTAGTTTTGAAGGTGGCTCGGTGAGAACCACAACATTACAGCTATGGACAACCCATTGATGGGAGCAAACCCATTTGCTGGAAAGGGTCCTCAGACAGTATGAATTTTAAGGCACGAATTCTAATTTTCTACACCACAGACCTGCCTGCAAGCACTCAGGGAAACAAAGATGGTGAACATTTGAAACAATCACTGAAGGCTCACCTTAGGAATATTGGGGCATAAAGGGTTGAAGAAAGACCAAAGACTAGGAATTTTAATTAGATGAAGCTTGTAATTAATATAACACTGAAGTGGAATCCACAAAAGAGACTGGCCAGCGGAGATTGTATCCAGTGAGAATTCAAGCTGCAGTACTTGGTTTTAATTACATTCCTGAAATAGAAGCCTGCCAACAGGATTTGAATAAATGGCTTAGATAAATCTTTGCTCCATTGACAAATTTTACTAACAGTATTCTCAGTCTACCAAAATATTAAGGTGATAACAAGTCGGTAAAGAAGCGTTCTTAAAAGGATTTGTCAGAAAAGAGATCGAAAACTGGTGTGTAAATTTAATTTAAAGATCTTTTTTGGGGGGGGGGATGGTAGGTGCCTCAGAAGTTTAGAAGCCTAAGTCCCATTTTTAAATTTTTCCCCCCCTCTTCACACCTTTCATTTCAAATTTTCTGCCAGGCTCTTGTCTCTTTGGCTTGCCAAGCAGAAGTGAATATCTGCAATTATGTAACATAGGATATTTCTATATATTTTGTAAGAAAGTTCAGGAATAGTGAAAAAACCTAACTTCTAAACCACCCCCATCTTTACAACTTCTTTTATATTGCCTGCCACGGACTGCGCAGCTGCAGTTATTTTAGATAACAAAACCGGATTGGGGGGAAGGGGCAGAGAGAGAGGGAGAGAAAATCTTAAGCAGACTCCACGCTCAGCTCGGAGCCCCACACGGGGCTCGATCTCATGACCCTGATATCACGTACCTGAACTGAAATCGAGTCAGATGCTTAACCGACTGAGCCACCCAGGGGCCCTCAGAAATGTATTCTCCCACAGTTCTTGAGGCAGAAGTTTGAAGTCAGTTTTACTGGGCCCACGTCAAGGTGTCAGCAGGACATGCAATGATCCTCCAAAGGCTCTAGAGGAGAATCTGTTTCCCACCTCTTCCTCTTTCTGGGGGCTGCCTTCGTTCCTTGCCTCATAGAAGCATCACTCCAACCTCTAACCTCCGCCTCTGTGATCACATTGCCTTCCCTTCTACGTGCATCATCTCTCTCTGTCTCCTTCTCATAAGGACCCTTTGTGATTCCAGTTAGGGTCAATCCGGATAACCCTGGCCTCAAATTCTTTAGCTTAATCACATCTGCAACATCTTTGCCATAGAAGGCAGTATTCCCAGGTTCCAGGGAATGGATCCGACACGTTCATGGTGCCTTACTTAGCCTCCCATAAATACAAATAACACTAACAGCAACATATATGGGTATTCATCACATGAGAAGTACTGGGCTAAGCACATATGTTCATTTCATCCTCGCCATCACCCCAAAAGGGGGTACAGATGAGGAAGTGGAGTCTTAGAGAGGTAACTGGCCAGTGACCCATTAGGTATATCCTGTGCCCTCTTTAATGCCCAACCCCCAGTTACCCCATCCCCCCCAGGGTTTTGTTGTTGTTGTTTTAATTTTTATTTATTTATTTGTAAGAGAGAAAGAGAAAGAGAAAGAGCACAGCAGGGGGAGGTGCAGACTGAGGGAGAAGTAGTTTCCCCACTGAGCAGGGAGCTGGACTCTGCGGGGCTCGATCCCAGGACCCTGGGATCATGACCTGAGCCGAAGGCAGACGCTTAACCGACTGAGCCACGCAGGCGTCCGTCTTGTTGTTGTTGTTTAAGCAGGAAAATGGTTTCATTATAAACTCTGTAGGAGTTTGGGACAAAATCGATCCTGAATTTGTGCCCTCATGACAAAGGGCCAAGCCAAGTGGATAGGAAGGTGCTTCCCAGACTGGGCACAAAACACAGTTAAGGTTTTGCGGACTGGAGAATCCTGGCTCAAAACCACAGCTGATGCTATGGTCAGGGGAGTCTTTCTGGTTGGTGCCCTGCTGGTGAGTGTGGCCCGTAAATGATTCTTCTAGAGCTGATTACTTTCCAGACCCTGGAGGTGGAAACTTGGCTCCTCTCTGGCGTCTGTCCACGTGGCACCGAGGAGCCCCTCAGAGTTTTCTCTCTCCCAGCTCGGCTCCAGTAGCTCCAGTAGCTCCCCCGGGCCCCACCTTATTCTGTACTGCATTTTCTATTGCTCCAGTCCTATCTCTAGAAAGCTCTTGTTACATGTATGTCCCTACAAAGGTCCAAACCCAGAGTCTTGCCCCCTAACTGACAGCTCAAAAATATTGGTGGGGTGAAAACCTTGAAGAGGAGTAGAATAGAGCACTCAAAACTAGCCTCTTTGGCATAAGGATTATTTTGAGCTGGTTATTTCTAAGAAACAGCAGACATGGAAATGCTCTGAAAACCAAGTGGTAGAAGTAACCCTTTTGTAAGAGGCACTTAGATTAATAAGAGAAAGCCTCCCTTTCTGCACCAGGAAGAAGGGGATGACTCTCAAGCTCTAGAAACTTATCCATGGAGAAGGCAGTGCCCTAAATCTGCATCACAGTCCTACTCTTGTCTACTGGGCTTGGCCAGGTAACCTCCCATAACTGACTCCCCACATCTTCTTTTGTCTTTAGCTGGAGATGACATTTAAGGTGGTGGCTTAGGCCATTCTGTGGAGTCACTTGGTTTTCCTGGGTCTCCACCATGTCTGTAGGAGATGTACCTGTTATTAAACTTCTGTTGGTTTTTCTCCTGTTAATCTGACTTCTTTTTCCTCCACCAACGCCCTAATTGAATGGAAACATTTCTGACATCATCAAACAATAAAAATCAAAACTTTAGGACATTCAAGTGCTCGAAGAAATTCTAAAATCCTTATTTAAATGCTTCTAAAGAACTTTTAGGCTTTTAAAATTTTAGTTACACGGAGCTGCAAAAATTTGTTCATGTTACACAACAAAACACACCATGGACACAAAGAATCTTGGTTCCCTCCCAGAAAAGGAACTGCTGTAAGGGGCACCGGACTGGCTCAGTCAATACAGTGTGCGACCCTTAATCTCAGGGTCCGAGAGTTCAAGCCCCATATTGGGTGTGGAGTCTACTAAAAATAACGGCAACAACAACAAAAACACACAAAAACCCTCAAACTTGTTCACATCTTAGAGAAGGAACTGCTGTGATAAAATACAGCCCGTTTCAGACAATAGATGGCACTGTAGGACAATTATACATGATCATTTTTCTCTTCCCTCCTGGCAAGCTCTGGAAGCAAACAAAAACGCAGTAATCGTACACAGGTTCCGGATCCATTTAAAATCTACTTCTCCAGGGAGGGTTGTCTAGAAAAGTCCCCTACGCTGGTTGATCCCCTTGCTACTCAAAAGTGTTTCCTGGCATCAGCGGCACTGGCATCACCCGAGAGCTTGTTCCAGATGCAGAATCTGAGACCCAGATCCCCTGAGACAGAAGCCACCACCCGGGGAATGTCTTCTTAGCCGACCAAAAGCTTTAGAGGAGTTTGTAGTGATGGAGAAGCGCGGATGTTCATCAACGTTATGAAACAAAGCAAAGCAAACCAAAATAGTCCTCGTTCCCTTTAAGAAAAAAACTGCTTTTGTAAAAATACACGCTAAAGGCGCTTGCAGGGCCTGCTGCTCTCAGGCAGCAGATGGCACTGTGGCACAACTTTCGCGACTTTTTCCTGTGGCTAAGAGAAAGTCCGAGACACGGAAGCGAACAGAACCATCTTCCACTAGATCTCGATCTATTTAATATCTACATCTCCCAAGTCCAGCAGATTAGGAACTCTTCTGGATGAGGGAAAATAAAAGAAGCTTATAGAGAAAGTGGTGAAAAAGACAAGGACTTGGGCACTTGGGTGGCTCAGTGGGTTGAAGCCTCTGCCTTCGGCTCAGGTCATGATCTCAGGGTCCTGGGATCGAGGCCCGCATCAGGCTCCCTGCTGGGCGGGGAGCCTGCTTCCTCCTCTCTCTCTGCCTGCTTGTGATCTCTCTCTCCGTGTGTCAAATAAATAAATAAAATCTAAAAAAAAAAAGACAAGGACTTTACTCAAGAAGTTACAGTCATATGTGCTCGGTGTCACAAAGCTTCTCCGCAATTCTCTTAACACCTATTATTAGAACTCCAGCCCTTTGAATTACTGCTTAAGGCACAAATACACTGGGGGGGGGGGCAACACATTTCACCATCATTAATTGCCTTTCCGGGCATGAATTTGTCACCTGACTTTGTAATACACTTGGTGGCAGCCAATGAACTGCTTCCCACCTCCCACCCCACCCACTCCCAGGCAACATGTAGCCAAAGACAAGAGAAGATTAAGTATGATGCTCAGGGGTATGAGTCCAGGTGGGACCCCAGAGTCCAACCCATGCCCCCTCAACCACCCCCCCCCCGGGGTAGGGGGAGCGGGGCTGGGAAGGGGAGACTGGAAGGGAAGGAAACTGGCCAAATGTGAACCCACTGGCCTCTTCAGAGGCTTTGGCCAGTGGAGGGCAATGGGGGAAACCGAATGTAAATATCCAGAGTTTGAGACAGGAATGTGCAGTCCTCATTTGTCTGTCTTGCTCACCTCCGCCTGAGAGCCCTAGGTCTACTCTGTAAGGCCACAGCCTCACCCGCTATCAAGCCCTATTAAAGGGAGGCCCGACATGGGGTTGCAGATGACTGGAAACTACATGGAGGGGCATCTAAAGAACATGAAATCAATTCATCATATGTAATTTACAGAACCCAAACCATGTTGGAGACATTCTTTTAAAAAGGACAAAACTCAAACAGGAACTCCACTCCCCAGATAGAGTTGCCAGATTTAACAACACCAAAAGCAAAACAGGACTCCCAGTTAAATTTTATTTTCAGATAGACAATGAATGATTATTTTTAGTATAAACAGTATCCATGCACTATTTAGGACAAACTTGCACTAAAAAGTTAACGCTCTACTGAAATGCAAATGTGACCGAGTATCCCTTTAAGAAATTGATCTGGCAACGCTACCACCCCCACTGAAATTCTCACACACAGGGGCGCCTGGGTGGCTCAGTTGATTAAGTGTCTGCCTTGGCTCAGGTCATGATCCCAGAGTCCTGCTTCTCCCTCTCCCTTTGCAGCTCCCCCTGTTTGTGCTCTCTCTCTCTGTCTAATAAATAAATAAGATCTTTAAAAAGAAAGGAAGAAAGAAATTCTCACACACAGATCAAACAGATGCACAAAGATGTCTGCCACAGTCTCATTATGTAATAGAGAGGACAGCAGCATCAACTTAACTAGGCTTATGGTGAGAAGAGAAACACCCTTCTAGGATCTTGGCTGAGACCCTCCTGTAATAAAAGTCAGATTAACAGGAGAAAAACCAATAGAAGTTTAATAACAGGTACATCTCCTACAGACATGGTGGAGACCCAGGAAAACTGAGTGACTCCACAAAATGGCCTAAGCCACTACCTTAAATGTCATCTCCAGCTAAAGACCAAAAAAAAGATGTAGGGAGTCAGTTATGGGAGGTTACCTGGCCAAGCCCAGTACAGAAGGGTAGGACTGTGATGCGGATTTAGGGCACTGCCTTCTCCATGGATAAGAGTTCTTAGAGCTTGAGAGTCATCCCCTTCTTCCTGGTACAGAGAGGGAGGCACCTCTAGAAATGAATAAGGAGATTTCCCTGATTCATGTAAGTACCTCTTACAGAAGGGTAACTTCTACCACTTGGTTTTCAGAGCGTTTCCATGTCTGCTGTTTCTTAAAAATAACCAGCTCAAAATAAGCCTTATGCCAAGAGGCTTATTTTGGGGTAGCAAGTTCTGCTCCTTTTCATCAGTCGCAGCCAAACCACAGCCCATCAGGGAGGGAGCGGGGGAGAGTGGGGCTCTTCTCTCCGGTCTGCTGTGTCTCCCACCTGAAAGCAAGAGGACCAGGGAGCCTGGAGTTTGCAGTCTTCAGAGGTCAGCCTCCAGGGGTGTGCTGGGGCCAATGGTGAGCCTCTCCTCCCAACTCCTTGATCCGTGATGCCATGTGATAAGTTGAAATTGGCCCCGGTGAGGGTATTTACACCACAGAAATCGGCAAACCCTACAAATCGGGGTAATTGGTTTTTTCCACGGTGCTTGTGTTAACCACTTAGCAGCACCCCAACTGTCAGATTTCCAGGCACAGAGCAGGATGGAGAAGGGGGGCGAATGTGTTTAGAAAGGAAAGTGGAGACTACCCTTCATCATTGTTGTGTTGTATTCTGTCGTATGAAGAATTGCCCATTTATGTGCCCGTTCTCCCAAGGAGAAAACCAGTCTCCCCTAACTCTGTTTCTCACTGGCTTCCTTCCCTGTCTCCTCCCCTAGGCCCTTCAGGCTTAGGAGTGATGACCCGGCATCAGTTTGGGGCCAATCAGAAGAGAGGAGCCACACAGTACTTTAAACAGAGAACGTTGACTATCGAGAATTACTAACTATAACAGAGAATTGGAGCAATGAGAGGTTGACTAGGAAGAAGTAAAGAGAACTCTGAAGAATATGGGAGCCATCCAGCACCCAAGCAAGGGTCCCTCCCCCTCCAAAGCTTGTAAGAGGGCACAGTCATGGCTCAGGAAATACCAGGAATTCATTGAGGAGCTGTCCCGGTGGAAGCTTCTAGACATCTCTGCTCTGGAGCTTGCTGGGAATTGTCCCTCTAGGGCGGCAGGCAAAGTTGCTCACAGGGAGGTGCTGGTGGCTGGACACTGGAGAAACTGTGAATGCGGCAGGAGCCTGCAGAGCAGGAAGCCAAACCCTTTCCTCCTGCAGTGTCACACCGCAGCTCTCCTGACGGCGTGCCGGTTGGCCAAGGCCACTGAAAGGGCTCAGATCCATTGTCACAGAGCTAGCAATGCAGGATTCAGAGCCAAGCACATCTGCACAAAAGCTTCCTGTTGCTGCTAGTCCCTAGGGCTTCACTATCCCTCTTTGGTTCCCTTAGCCCCGCCCACACCTCTGGAAAGAGTCCATTGAAGGGATGGTACTTCTGGATAAGACTTCTACGAATCCTGACTGATTGACCTGTTACAGTGCATGGCAGGTACAATGAATGAAGGTATCCACATGAATAAATCTCGAAAACGTCACCTTAGGTGAAAAAAAGCTACATCAGAACAGATAGCTACGATATGGTATTTGTGTAAAATTTTAAAACACAATAAAATCCTAAAAATTGTAAACCACGATTATTGGTATTATTTATGAAAATACAACTATCTCTTAAAATGACACACATTCGGGGCGCCTGGGTGGCTCAGCCGGTGAAGCGTCTGCCTTTGGCTCAGGTTATGGTCCTGGGGTCCTGGTATCGAGCTTCCGCATTGGGCTCCCTGCTCGGCGGGGAGCCTGCTTCTCCCTCTCCTTCTGCCTCTCCCCCTGCTTGTGCGCATGCACTCTCTCTCTCTCTCTCTCTCTCTGTCAAATAAATAAAATCTTAAAAAAAAAAAAAGGAAATGTAGTGATGGTAATAGAAGATGGATGCTCATATGAGAGGTATTAGAAATAGACTACTTCAGAGACATTCACCAGAGGGAAGGGACACTAGGAGTGTCCTGGGAAAGGTCTGCAGAAGAGTAGGAACGGAATGGGGTCTTTTTTTTTTTTAAAGATTTTATTTCTTTATTTGACACAGAGAGAGAGAGATCACAAGTAGGCAGAGAGGCAGAGAGAGAGGAGGAAGCAGGCTCCCTGCCGAGCAGAGAGCCTGATATGGGCCTCCATCCCAGGACCCTGAGATCATGACCTGAGCTGAAAGCAGAGGCTTTAGCCCACTGAGCCACCCAGGCGCCCCGGAATGGGGTCTTGATGCTGGCTAGGACCTGTCTAGTTGGCGGGAAGCAGGTTAGCACTCCCAACAATGAAAACCAAGTGTTGCAAAGTGCAGTGGTGACAGAGTGGGGCATCTTGGGTGGCCAGCGGAATGCTGGGTGGGTCTGCACTTCTGGCCTAGGACAGTGAGCTGGTTGGAGCAGGACTCTCTTAAGCCTGAAGCTTCTCCCCATCTGGATCATTCTGTTCATGCCTCCACCTTCCAGGCAAAAAGCAGCCTGCAAAAGGCCTCCAAAGTCCCTTGAGGAGTCTGGATCTTTCTTTGTGGAGCGTGGGCAGTCCTAGCTTTTCTTAGCTAAGCAGTGACAGGATCCAAGCTGTGATTTAGGCAGATCAGCTTGGCGAATCCACACAGGGTGGACTGAAGGGGAGAGACAACTAGAGGGAAGAGAGATTGTTGAGAAGTCAAAGTCATTGTTGAGAGATACGTGGAGGCAATGGCCTGAACTGGGACCACGGCCGGAGGAGGGAAAATGGGGGAAAAAAGAAAAAGAAACTTGGAAATCACTGACAGAACCCTTGGCAACCATTGCATCCAGAAGACTAAGGAGAAATTAAAGAGGGCTCCAAGGGTTGGGAGAATAGTGATGCTCTTAGAGGACAGTAAGTGGCATTGGGAGGGGCAGGCAGGTTTGGGAAGATTAGAAGTTCACCTGTATACATTTTAAACCTAAAGTGGCATCTAAGTGGGCAGTCCGTTCAGCAGGAGATTTGGGACTGGGGGGTTGGGGGCAAGTCAAAGCTGCCGATTCAGATTTAGTATCTGTCTTAGAAGCCACGGGATTGTATACGCTTGGATGCACCGAAGGCCTTTTCTTGGAGAATAAAGAGTAGGAAGATACAAAGAACCAGGGACAAAGAAAGTGGTTGAAGCGCTGCAAAAGGAGAAGCAGATGGGGCCGAGGGTGTGGCCATGCTGACCAACACAAGAGGAGGATCAGGTTTGCGTTGGCTTTGGCATTCGCTTGCCCACCTAGCATCCTTTGGGAAGGACAGAACTAAGTCCAGAGGGTTTCTAGTGGTCCCTAGCTTTCTGTCTGCTCTGGCGAGTGGGGGGCACCCAGGACCTTTGACTCTTGATCAATCTTTAATTCTCTCAGGAAATTACCATCTTATCAGCTCTCTCATGTCTCACCTGTCTGGAAATGACACTAACAATTAAGCGTGTCTTCCTCTGTAACCCCACAGTGCAATTCTTGCCCCTCCGTTGGCCGTCAAATAAATCCCTCTGAAGAAGATTCTAGAGTTACACACCTGGGGTTAGATCTCGGCTCCATCAGTTACTATCTGTGACCTTAAGCCAGTTACTAAACCTGCCATATTTGATTCCATTTATATCCTGGGGACCTAACACAGTGACTAATGTAGTTAATATTTATTGAGTCAAATCAGATTTTTACATAACCTCTGGCTCCACGTGTCACTATTACTTTGTCTCCATAGTTCCATTCTGTCCACACCAGGATATTTTCAGCAGAGAAGCAGGGAGTCTTGACCACATGTTCAAGAAGGAGAGTGGTAGAGAACAGAGAGAAATGGGATGGTAATTAGAGGAAAGAGTGAGAGGCTTTTCCAGAATAGTGAAGAGCTTCTTGAAATTGAAGAGCAGAGGAAAGAACTGATGTATGTTCAAGAGCTGGAAAGGGAAGGAAACTTGCAGGCTGATAACTAAGAAGAGGGTGGGAAGGATTTAAATCATGAGGGCCAAGGGAAGGAGTTTGCCTTTCTCTTATTAAAAATATTTTTTTTAATTTCTTTGGAAGCACTAAAAATCTTCTTAAATAGCAATTAACGGTAATTAGCTGAGAAAGCCCTCGTGCCAAATACATTATTATTTAAAATGCTCCTTCTGCCGAATCCTCGAATTTTTCATGTGTAAACTGATAAAGGTATAAGCATTCGTATTATCCTTGTGTGCCTGAGAAAGGATTAAACAAATGCATTCAACTCAAGTGATTCTATCGACACATTCTATTCCAGAGGAACTTCACAGAAGCTAAATGACTTACTGACCTCACTTGGAATGGAGTCTGGTTCTTCCGTTTTTTCTTTAATTGAAATCTTATTTTGAAAAAATTTCAAAGCTATAAGAAAGTTTGCATCAGTATGACAGTGAACGCCTGACTTCCTTTCCCCCAGATCAGGCCATTGTTAGCATGAAGCCCTATGTGTTTCATCTCTTTCTTCAAATATATGTGTATCTAAAATACATAATAATACACACATTATACTTATTGGTGTAGATATATAAATATATATATATTTTGCTCAATTGTTGGAGAGTAAATGATAGACATCATTACCTTTTTCTCTAAATACATATGTATACATCTCGTAAGAACAGGAATATTTCCTTCTGTAACCATATTGCAACCATCAAATTCAGGAAATTTAATATTGACACAATGCCTTATCTAATACATAGTTCAAATTTACATTTCACTGATTGTCTTAACAGTGTTCTTTATATCAAAGTGTTCTTTATAGTAAAGCTCCCCCCATGCAAGATCCAAACAAGATCATGGATTATATTTCATTTAATGAGGGGTTTGCCTTTGTTTTAAAAAAAAATATTTTTTAAGATTTATTTAATTATTTATTTGAGGGAGAGAGAGAGAGAGAGTGCATGTGGGCAGGGAGAGAGAGAAAGAGAGAGAGAAAGTGCACGTGGGCAGGGAGGGGCAGAGGGAGAGGGATAGAATCCCAAGCAGATTCCCTGCTGAGGCCAGAGCACTGTGCAAGACTCAATCCCAGGACCCTGAGATCATGACCTGAGCTGAAACCAAGAGTCGGACACTTAACTGACTAAACCACCCAGGCGCCCCAAGGAATTTGTCTTCATTTTGTTTATTTTAATTTTAATTCCTGGTCTCAGACTCTCTAAACCTGTTTGCCCGCCTTGTACCCAGCCTCCCACACTTTACCTCCTACCTCAGTCCAGCTGAACTTCCAGTGAACTGTATTCACCCCACCCCCAGCACCTCAGAATGTGACCTTATTTGGAAATAGGGTCATTTCAGATAGAACTAGTTAAGATGAAATCATGGTGGAGTATGGTTCACCCCAAAGCCAGTATGACTAATGCCCTTATAAAAAGGGGACATTTGGACACAGACACACACACAGGGAGAACGCCATGTGAACATGAAGACAAAGATTGGGGTGATGCATCTATAAACTAAGGAAAGCCAAAGACTGCCAGGAACCCACCGGGAGCTAGGGAAGAGGGAGGGAACAGATTCTCCTCCACAGCTCTCAGAAAGAACCAAGCTGAGATGAGAAGGATCTCAGACTTCTAGACCCTAGAGCTGTCAGATGGTACATTTCTGTTGTTTGAGCCTCTCCGTTTATGGTACTGTGTTGCAGCCCCTCTAGGAAGTACAGTGGGAGAGGATCTACCGCTCTCGAAGAAACACAGTGCTATAACTTCATGCACTGACGACTGAGTCTCATGGGAAGTAGTGTCAGCATTTCTGTAATGAGAAGAGGCACGATTGAGCGGGCATGAAGTACACTGAGGCCCGGTTATAGGGACCAGCTGGCTGCGGCCAAAAGAGCTAGGTCTTGGTCACCTGGCTGGTTCAGTCAATAGAGCATATGACTCTTGATCTCGGGGTCATGAATTCAAGCCCTACATCGGGCATAGAACAAACAACAACAACAACAAAAACTGAAGTGGAGAATGAGGGATTGAAATAATCCATGGGGGGCACCTGCATGGCTCAGTCAGTTAAGTGTCTACCTTTGGCTGGGGTCGTGATCTTGGGTCCTGGGTTCGAGCCCCACATCAGGCTCCCAGCTCAGCAAGGAGTCTGCTTCTCCCTCTCCCCCTGCTTGTGCTCTCTCTTGCTCTCTCTCTCTCTCTCTTTTGCTCTCTATCAAATACATAAATACATAAATAAATAAATAAGTAAATAAATAAATAAATAAATAAAGTCTTTAAAAAAATGAAATGAAAGAAAGAATCCATGGCACTTGCATGATGGGAGAGATGTCACAAGTGATAGGGAGGAGAAAACTGGATTGTAAGTGTTGTGAGGGTTGCAAATTGGGCCTGACTTGTCATGTTCTCAGGATTCCAGTGAAGTCTAATTACTTCTGGAGGCTGGGCTGTGCTGCTTTGAGTGTCGTCACTCGGTGTGTGATTGTGGATTGTGTGGGGTGCTAACTTTTATGTGGGTTACAAAAGAAGCAAGGTGCACAAAACTGGAAAGAAGGTATGAGGTCAGGGGTTTTTGCCCATGATTTGCACATTTTTATGATTTAGGTATTTGAGTAACAGACACCACTGCAACTGGATGCTTTTAGCAGACAAAATGCAAAGAAAAAAAGAAGAAAAAGGAAAAAAAATAAAGAAATTAAACATTAAATTCAGACAGGATTTCCCAAATGGTGTCAGCTTGGCACCACTGCTCCCTCAGATTGTTTAACTATGACTAATTCTTTCCCCCAATTTGATATATTTAATCTGAAATAGAGGCAAAGAAACCTTTCAGTTGCTGAGTTAATAGGGGCCTGCTTGCTGTCATTTCAGTGGCAGTCACATTATGGTAATAAAGCCTGACATTTCTCTTTTTAGGTTTATTTATTTTACAGTTGTCACTACACCCAACGTGGGGCTCGAACTCATGGCCCTGAGATCAAGAGTCGCCAGTCAGGTGCCCCAAAACCTGATACTTTCTGAGCTGTAACCAATCTGAGTAAGGTGAAATTAGGAGGAAAGCAAGACTTAGGGACAGTTGGGTGGCTCAGTCAGTTAAGTGCCTGACTCTTGGTTTCACCTCAGGTCATGATCTTAGGGTCGTGAGATTGGGCCCCGCCTCAGGCTCCTGGCTCAGTGGGGAGTCTGCTTGAGGATTTCTCTTCCTCTGCCCCTTCCCCAGCTCACACTTCCTCTCTGTCAAATAAATGAACAATTCTTCAAAAAAATACATGAGGAAAGCCAGACTTAAGGAAGTGAAGTCACTTGTCCAGCTGGTGAGCTGCGGAGCTCAGAGCAGGCTGAGGGCACGTGGGTGTCCCATGAGCGCGGTGCCACAGGCATGAACCTGCACACAACTTTCCTTCATTGTACATTCTCTCAGTCTGTAGAAATTTGCTGCAACTTAATGAATGGATGAAAGAATTTAATTTAATTCATATTATCTGAAACTCATATGTTTAGAAACTTGCAAGGATTATATAACCTTTTCGATTAATGCTTAATATACATGTATGTGAGAAAGAGCAGGAGATAGAGGAGAGGATTCAATTCACAAAGAGGGTTTCTCCCAAAGTTTATTTTTTTATTTTTTAAAGATTTTATGTATTTATTTGTCAGAGAGAGCACAAGCAGGGGGAGCAGCAGGCAGAGGGAGAAGCAGGCTCCCCCCTGAGCAGGACCCTAAGATCATGACCTGAGCCAAAGGCAGACGCTTAACCAACTGAGCCATCCAGACGCCCCTGTGTGTGTGTTTTTTTAAGTAGGCTCTACACCCAACATGGGGCTTGAACTCACAACCCTGAGATCAAGAGTTTCGTGCTTTACGGACTGAGCCACTCAGACATCCCTGAAAGTTTATTTTTAAATCAATGGCATTTTCTCTGAGACCGGATTGTAGAGGTTGATTAAAGGGCCCAGGTCAGGTTGGAAAAGCACATTTAAGCAATGTTCCAGAAGCACAGTAGTATCATAGAACCCAAATACTGGTTTATGACAGCAGTGTGTTTGTGGAAAAATGTGTTGAAGATTCCGACTTGGAATGTCAGGAATTAATCTCCCTATGGATCCTCCTCTTCTCTGCTCCCCACCTGCAGGGCAGTGGAAGTGGTCACTTGCCTATTACAAGGTGCAGATGGAAGCCTCAGTGCCAGGAGCAGAGGCGTGCAAGGATGGTAAGTGGTCAGGGACAGGCTGATAAATGGGGCTAGGAGCAGATATGCGACCCTGGGGGGCAGTGGAGAGTTGTGACATCACACTTTATAGGACGTGGGATGCTCTGCCAATCCTTTATTCATTCTTTTTTTTTTTTTTTAAGATTTTATTTATTTATTTGACAGAGAGACACAGCGAGAAAAGGAACACAAGCAGGGGGAGTGGGAGAGGGAGAAGCAGGCTTCCCACGGAGCACGGAGCCTGATGCGGGGCTCGATCCCAGGACCTCGGGATCATGACCTGAGCCAAAAGCAGATGCCTAACGACTGAGCCATGCAGGCACCCCTCTAATCTTTATATAAACAAACAAACAAATATTTTTCCCCCATAGTTGAGCTCACACAGGACTTCTGAGAGGCAGCTGTGTGTTGTGATTAAGAACATGAACTCTGAAGGCAGGAAGACCTGGTTTGAATTCTATCTCTGCCCCTTGTTAGTGGGGGAAGCTTTCATTCCTTCAAAAAATAACTATTATGTAGCCCTGGGAATATGAGGGTGAAAAAGAAAGATAAAGACTTTCCTTCATGAACTCACATGTTCATGAGAATTAAACTTTCTTAAAGGCTCCACTTTCTCACCTGTGATGTGAAGATAATACCTGTCCCATAGGGTTTCTGTAAGAATTATTATGTTATTAAATGAGGGGTGCCTGGGTGGCTCAGTCATTAAGCGTCTGTCTTCTGCTCAGGTCATGATCCCAGGGTCCTGGGATCGAGCCCCACATCGGGCTCCCTGCTCAGCGAGCCTGCTTCTCCCTCTGCCTACTGCTCCCCTTGCTTTGTGCTCTCTCTCTCTCTGTGTCAAATAAATAAATAAAATCTTTTTTTATAAAAATGATGTGAAATGAGATAATGTATGTAAAATGCCTACACATGGTAATCGCCCCCCAAATGGCCATTATTATCGTCACATAAGTTTTGCTTTTTTTCACCAAACATTACATCAGAGTTTCCCCATGTCATTAAAAAAACCCTCTGTTGGGGTGCCTGGGTGGCTCAGTTGGTTGAGCATCTGTCTTCCGCTGGGGTCATGTTCCCAGGGTCCTGGAATCAAGTCCGGCATTGGGCTCCCTGCTCAGCTCCCTCTCCCTCTGCCTCTCCCCTGGCTTATGCTCTCTCTCTCTCTCTCTCTCTCTCTCTCTCTCTCTCTCTCAAATAAATAAATAAATCTTTAAAAAAATTCATCAGGTGTTTTTCCCAGAGCTACTTTTGAAAGGGAGAGGATAGGAAAATACACAGAGGTACTGAATCTGGGATGATGTGGAGCTTGGAAAAAGGAGCAGAAAAGGGAGGTTGGGGTCCCTAACATGAATGCAATTCCTTGATCTTACCTTGTGTAAATGCATTCATTACAGATAAAGTTTCCAAAGGGGAGTGAGATATTGGAACCATTTAATTGATATGTTTCGTTAGGTACTCTTTTGCTTGGGAGCCAGTGAACAGACAACAAGACACATTGTAATCTATCCACAAAGTTTTGAAGTTTTATCTTTTACACCAGTGAGCCTCATTAGTTAGAAAATAAGCTTGAGTTTTGTTTTTATCTGATTAGGCTCTGCAATGTCTTCAGGAGTTGATTGCCTTGCTTATAAATCAGTAAAGTAACAGCTTTTTCTTTCTTTTCTCACGATAACGTTTTGATTATGTCCGTGTTTATCAGCAGTTTGGAGGAGAAATAATAAGGAAAATATAGCTTATGTTGATTGGCTGCTCCATTTCTGTAACCCCACTGTGATAAGTACGGTGTTTTTTTATATCACAAGCTCTCATTAATCTTTGTTGGATGGATGAAGTCAAGCCAACCTGGTCATTTGCTAGCAATTTTCATGGAAAAAAAAAAGGTTTTGTATGTGAGAAACTAAAACAATTGCTTTAAATGAAATAGTTGGGTTGTTGATGGATGTCAGTTGGTTGCAATCTCTGCCTCCTACTGCAGCATAACGAAGTACCCCCAGGTGCAGTGGTTTCCAATGACTTGGATTATCAGTCTCAGTTTGAGCAGGGCTTGGTGTGGACTGGTTGTCCCTACTTAAGGGATTACTTATGATCCTTCTTTTCCTTTCGCACATTTAAAGAGTTTTTCTTATTTGTCTTCTTCTTCTTCTTCTTCTTCTTCTTTTTTTTTTTTTTTAGATTTTATTTTTGAGTTATCTCTACACCCAATTTGGGGCTCAAATCCGCAAGCCCAAGATCAAGGGTTGCACGCTCTACCAACTGAGCCAGCCAGGTGCCCCTCTATTTGTCTTCATGATCTTTTTTTTTTCCAACTGCGCCCTCTAGACTTGGTAGCTATAACATCTCAGGAGCTAACATTCTTTTTTTTTTATGTAAGTTCTATGCCCAACAGGGGGCTTGAACTCACAACACTGAGATCAAGAGTCACATGCTCTACTGACTGAGCCAGCCTGGCACCCCAAAGAAGCTAACATTCTTTAAAATAACTTAAGCATGGAAGATTGTTTTTCTGGTGCACTGAAGGCATATGTTGAGCAACTTTCTAGGATAGGGGTGTAAACAGCTAGGTTTATTCTTCTATATAATTCTTCTGTCTGGTTTGGAGAAGAGACTAACACATAGGTAGACATAGCCCTAAATATAAGAAATAAAATAAATGAGAAGATATCTATCTTCTCATCTATCTATATGTATATATCTTCTATCTATAGATAGATAGATAGATAGATAGATAGATAGATAGATAGATAGACAGATAGATAGATATCTTCTGTCCAGGGCAGCTTTAAGTCAAATTTTGGAATATTCTGTGGTGCAGGTGATGGGTGGACTCAGCTGAAAATCCTACAGATATGTAGAATAATAAGTGGTCTCTATTTTGTGGTTATCATGGCAATGCATGTTAATGATTTATGTCGTGTGTGTGTGTGTGTGTGTGTGTGTGTGTGTGTGTGTGTGTGTTTGTGTGTGTGTGTAACTCGTCCTAGTTAAGCTGGAATACTAAGACTGGTTAACAGTGGTTTGGTCATAACTTTGAGTGAAATACTGAACTTGAAATCATAAAGCAACATACAGATTTCCATCAAAGTAGCATTTTACCTGACATTTGAAAAAGAGATTTTTATTGATTTGAGAGAGAGAGAGAGAGAGAGAGAGAGAGAGAGCAAGGAGGGAGTGGGGCAGAAGGAGAGGGACGAGAAGATTCTGTGCCCGGCACCGAGCCCGACTCATGGCTTAATCCCAGGACCTTGAGATCATGACCTGAGCCCAAACCAAGAGTTGGATGCTTAACCAACTGAGCCACCCAGGCACCCCTTCCCTGACATTTTTATCAAAATTTTCAAAATACTAAAAGTTGAAAGAATTACACAGTGAACATCCACATACCCATCACCCACATTCTACAGTTTGCATTTTACTTTATTTTCTTCATCTCATATCTATCCATGCATCCATCCCTCTATTCCTCCACAAATCCACCTTTTTAAAAAAATACATTACTAAGTAACTTCCAGTCTTTAGCAGACATATTTTGAGTACTGTTTAAAAATGTGAACAATTTTCTTCTTATTTCAATCTATCTTGTATTTGACAAATATATAAGATCCGGTGGACTTGATCTTTTGTCACTATCTTAAAAAAGAAATCTATGAGAATTTAGTAGAGAAGTTGCTGGAGAAACAAAGTCTGTAAAGATTGTGCTCTGTGATGCATATTATTTAATGTACTTCAGATCATATCTTTGCCTTTGCTTGAGAATGTAATAAAAACTTATACATTTTGAACTGGATAATTATGTCCCTTGATAGTGAAAAGGCTATCATTTTTCATTTTCTTTTCATTGTATCTTTTCATTTCCTTAAGCATGTTGGAACTATATTGGATTTATATCTGTAAAGCTGGTCAAGAATTTCTTTTAGAGAAATGAAATCAAGACTCAAAACAATTGTATAGGTAGATCAGGTTCATTCCACGGTGTCTATACTTTTTTATTCCAATCTGCCTCCTCCAAATGGTGGAACCTCAATTTACCTAACACTTTTGTGTTCATCCTCCTTTTGTTCTTCAGGTAACTGTCTATATCCTTAATTTTCCTCTATCAACATGGCACAAAATGATGTAGGAACTCATTGATCCATTCACTGGTTTCATTCCTTCATTGAGCAAATGCTTTTTGAGCATCAGGTCTTGTCCTAAGACATTGGCAAAACAAAAATGAATAAGACGTAATGTTTATTTTCTTTTTCTTTTTCTTTTTTTAAAGATTTTATTTATTTATTTGACAGAGGGAGAGATCACAAGTAAGCAGAGAGGCAGGCAGAGAGAGAGGAGGAAGCAGGCTCCCTGCTGATCAGGGAGCCCGATGCAGGGCTCAATCCCAGGACCCTGGGATCATGACCTAAGCCGAAGGCAGAGGCTTAACCCACTGAGACACCCAGGCCCCCCATAATGTTTATTTTCAATGCAAAGCCATTAGTATGGTACATTGATCAATATAGGTGACAAAACTGAATAACTGAGGCCTGTTGGAAGATTTTTCCACTTTTCCAAGGACAGCTGCTATTGCTCTTGACCCTCTCTCTGCTTTATGTCATGCAGACACCGAATAAAACTAGACAGAGAAGACCAATGTTTGCTAATGACTCATTATTGTACTAGAACATTTTAAGAGAGTGAGAATTGTTTTATGGATTTGAGAAGAAGCAAGATCAATATGTTTTCTACTGTGTATGTTTTTATATAACTAGCCCAGAATTCCAAGGTACCTTATAGGAAGTCTGTAAAATTGTACTGAATCAGGTCTGATATTAAAGCTAGGAAATGAAAGGCACAGCCATTTTATTACTTTTTAATACTTAGGCTCTATGAACTCATTTGTTTTCTTTACAAATTAAATGCCGTGTGTGTGTTTTTAATTTTTCCATTCTTAATTAAAATCTTGAGAGAAATAATATATTCTGTATAGTACATCTTAGTCTATCTGCATATATTCAAGGAAAGGGCATCATTTGTGGTCATTTTATTTTATTTTTAAAGATTTTGTTTATTTATTTGAGAGCGAGAGAAAGTGAGAGAGAGAGAAAGAGAGAAAGCAAGTATAAGTGGGGGTGGGGCAGAGGGAGAGACAGACTCCCCGCTGAGCTGGGAGCCGGATGAGGGGCTTGATCCCCACAGTATGCAGCCTTTCCCCCATAGCGAGTGATCCAAGAGAACAAGGAAGAAGCTGCAAAACCTTTTTTGACTTGGTCTCAGGTCATGGTCCTCTTTGACCATCACTTCTGCCATATTTTATTTGTTAGGAGCGACTAAGTGTAGTCCACACACAAAGGTAGGGAAATTTAGCTTTACATTTTAGCGGGGAGGGAGTTGGGGGAAAAGTTTGTGAGGATAACTTAAAACCGCTACATGACTTCATATGGATATTGTGAGGATTAAATGAGATAATCCATGTAAAATGCTCAATAACTGTTGATTAATGTTCCTTTTTTTTTGAGAGAGAGTGTGTGGGAGAGCTAAGGGGCTGGAGGAAAGAGAGAATCCCAAGCAGGCTCCGTACTCAGCATGGAGCCCAACATGGGGCTCAATCTCACCACCCCGAGATCATGATCCAAGTTGAAATCAAGAGTCAGTTGCCCAACTAACTGAGCCACCCAGGCTCCCCTGGTTAATATTATTTCTAAAGGAAGATGAATAAACTGTTGTTTAGCTAGGGAAATTTGGTTTCATCTGGATTAAGACGCTAACATAAGAAAAAATAATTTATTGATATTTAAAAGTTGTGTAGAATTATGACTGTTCAGCAGAAAGAGGTATCTGAGGCAACAAGTGTTTCTGACATACTGCTCTGACTTTAAGTCTCTTTCATAATTTTGTACATTGTGTTGGGGAGGACAGGAACTTGGTGTTGGGAACTGCCTTTATGCCTAAAATCATCAGGTTTGGAATGTGTAGAACTATTAAATTATTTAGGCCAGGTGGAAAGATGCTGGAATTATTCTTCGATGTGTGTCTGAATTTTCACTATTTTCCTGTTGCTATCCCTAAAATTAGCTGGGTCTCTTCTTACGAAGCCAAAGACAGGGCATCTCCATTATCTTATTAGATACTCCTCTTGAAATAGAAAGACCTTCTATGTCGGTAAGAACATCTGTTAGTACTGCCCCACTCTAGCTCTCCAGATACCTCTGATCTCAGATGAGCTGGCAGGACTAGACTAAGGATGACCAAAGAATCCACAGCCACCTTAGGGGATTGAAAAAGGAGCAGGGAAGGGGCAGTGGTTTGGGGGAAGCTTCTAGATTTAACTGTTATCTCAGAGGATCCTCAAAGTAGCCAAGTTTCAGGTTTTTTCCTCGAAGGTTTCAATCTTCCCAAGAAGATCTCTCATCAAATGTGGAGAGCCCATATTATTCTCCCCTATTTCTGCTACCAGCCTGTAGTTGGAGAACATTCTTAAGATGACTACAATTCTGAAAAATATGTTCTGTAAAATGGGCTTAATAGTGGGTTCGGTAGCGTGGCCGAGCAGTAAAATGGGCACAATCATACTCTTCGCTGGAGGACGTACTGGTGTTTCCCCAGCTCTGTCTCTGTGGCACTCACTTCCACTTGTCCGAGGACACTTACTGTGATCACTTAGGATTCTCTTCCCAAAGGTCTTTCCCCAGGCTGAGGGAGCACACTCTGCCTGCACATCAGGAGAACTAGATGCTGGGGAGTTAAGGCATGGAAGAGCTTTCAATATGGCGGAGAAACACCCCAGCCTCCTAGAACGGGAGAAGGTTCTACATCATCTCCCAGCGCTCCTCAGCAAATCCTGCTGAGCTCCAGTCGCCCACAGCGCTACGCGGCTTGCTAACACACCTCTTACTGGCTTCCTTCTCTTCCCCGTCTCACTAGCCCACGCATCTTCTGGTGTTTCTTGGGATCGGCTCTCAAATAACACTACTTACACTCATCATTGTCTCAGGGTCTGCTTTTAGGGGAACCCAAGCTAAGACATCCCTCATTGAGTCAATGTATTAAAAGAGATAATGTATGCACAATGCCTGGTGTATAATAATAGCAATTAGCATTTATTGATCAGTTTCTTTGAGCCAGGACTGCTTCAAGTACCTTACATGCATTAACCCATCTAATCCTACATTAATCTTCATAACAACTTATTATTATTCCCCTACTCCAGATGAGGAGACCAAGACACAGAGAGAGTAACTTCAAGGTCACACACTACTTGAACCAGTGAAACTGTTATTCAGAGCCAGGCAGTAAACATGGAAACATGCTTTCAGGATGCTGGATTTGTTCTTTGAGTTATTGGAACTCTCGCCTTTATTGAGTTAACCTTGGGAGATTCTGGCTTGTTTTTGATGTGTTGTTGACAAATGGGTAAAGTATCTTGAGAGAGATTTTTCCCGTCGCCTCCACTTAGGAGGGCTTCTGTTGGAGAAGTGACAGCTACAGGCTTTGGGTGGTGGCTCTAGGGATGGGAGCTGGAAGGAGGATTTATGCCTGTCATTCAGATGCCCTCGACACGGAGGTTAACTACAGCCAAGATGAGGGGGTAGGGAGAAATGCCCAGGGAAGGGGGGGCGATGTTCATGGGTCCTTAAGAGAAGAGCTGATAGTCCCTTCTCCCCCCTATCTCCTACGAACCCCCTGTGGTCAGGGGAGTTGAGTTCAGTGAGGGAGCTGACCTTGCTCTCCGAGGAACTGGAGTAGAAAAGTTGAAAGGGCCGACCACACCCCTTGGTCACTTCAGGTGCCTTGATCCATAAGCCTGGCAAGTGGTGATGGTGGGAAGCAGGTGGGGGAAACGAGATTTAAAGAAAAGCTGACGTTTGGGTTTTATTTTATTTTATTTATTTATTTTTTAAAAAAGATTTTATTTATTTATTTGAGAGAGAGAGAGTGAGAGAGAGCACGAGAGGGGAGAAGGTCAGAGGGAGAAGCAGACTCCCCATGGAGCTGGGAGCTCGATGTGGGACTCGATCCTGGGACTCTGGGATCATGACCTGAGCCGAAGGCAGAGGCTTTAACCCACTGAGCCACCCAGGCGCCCCTGACATTTGAGTTTTAAACTAGATTGATTTTTAATAGTGGAAAAAGACCTAAAAGTAAGAAAAACTGTGCAATATGAGAAGGGATATGAAGGGCAAATTTGACATAAAAACATGGTTCTTAGGTGAAATAAGTGAGGGGGATTAAGGGCATAAACTTCCAGTTATAAAATAAATAAGTTATGGGGATGTAATGTACAGCATAGGAAATATATGTGCGTGTGTGTGTGTGTGTGTATGTGTGTGTGTGTGTATCTCACAGTCAGTAATATTGTAATAACCATACAGTGACAGAGGATAACTAGACTTATTGGGGTGACCATTTCACAGTGCATAAAAATATCAAATGACTATGATGTACACCTGAAACTAGTGGGATATTATATGTCACTTATACATAAAAAAAATACACGGTTCAAAGTAGTGATTGGAGAAAAGTAAACTGCTTCATGTTTATACCCCCCAGAACTGATCCTGCTCAGTAACAGCTAATCCTTATAAAATCCTTACCATTTCACAAATAGTCACTCACATAGACCTATCAGGTGAGAACTATTATATATATATATGAATAAAATATATATAGTTATATATATACAATCTTTTTAAAATATTTTATTTATTTGACAGAGAACAGAGAGAGCACAAGTAGGCAGGGTGGCAGGCAGAGGGAGAGGGAGAAGAAGGATCCCCGCTTAGCAAGGAGCCCGATGCGATGTGGGGCTCGATCCCAGGACCCTGGGATCATGACCTGAGCCGAAGGCAGACGCTCAAGTGTTCAACTGACTGAGCCACCCAGGTGCCCCATGGTGAGAAATATTATTATCGTCATCTTCCCATTTTATAGAGGAAGAAACTGAGGCACAGAGAAGTTGAACAATTTGTCCAAGGACATAACTAGACCTGGCATTTAAATGCAGGCAATCTGGCTCCCAGGCCTATGGTTTTCGCCACTAAACTACACTGCCTTGTCAACCATCCACTTTCATATGGTATTCTATTCTGGTGTGGTTTTCCTTCTTGGGTCTTTTGAGGCTGACATTTCTGTTCTTTCCACACTGTTTGTGGTTAAACTTAGTGCCTGGAGGATAGGGGTAGAGGTTTTAATAGTTTAAAATAAGGTACTGGATTCGCATTTCTAAAATGACATTTTCCCAAATGGCATGAACTTTAAATGAGAACATGTAAGATGTGACAGTCTGGTCTCAGCTCTGAGCAAGGCTAACGAATAACTAAGGCTCACCTCTTCCTACCAACACTACAAATTTACACAATGGGGGGCCTGGGTGGCTCAGTTGGTTAAGCATCTGCCTTGGGCTTGGGTCACGATCCCAGGGTCCTGGGATCAAGCCCTGCAGAGTCCGGCTCCCTGCTCAGTGGGGAGCCTGTTTCTCCCTCTCCCACTCTGCCTGCTTGTGCACTCGCTCTTTCTCTCTCTCCCTCTCTGTCAAAATAAATAAAATCTTAAAAAAATATTTACGCATCGATTTGATTTTTAAGATTTTCTCTTAGATCTTGATTGCATTATGAGGTCTAAGCCCAACAGGCATTTCATATATGCTTCGTGTCACCCACCCCCACCCCCACCACACACACACCAGGAATGCAGTCCCTCATCAACAGAAGTTGTGGATGAGACTTGCCCTGAGAGAATCACCCTTGTGATCTTGGTATCTTCCCTGCCAGGTAAGTATCATCATAAATGCTTTTTGACAATGATTAGAAGGTTTATTTAGTCTTCCAGACCTGTCCAACATGTATCCGGAATAACAATGTCTTACATTTTGATGGCCACTTATTCATTTATTACTGAGTAAATGAACTTTAAATGAAAACATGTAAGACGTGACAGTCTGGTTTCAGTTCTGAGCAGGGCCAACGAATAACTAAGGCTCACCTCTTCCTACAAACACTACAAATTTACACAACGTGGAGCCTGGGTGCTACCCATAATGAGTAGCACACATGGGCTCTGTAGTGGGACACTCTTGAGGCCTCTAACAGAAACTTTGACTCAAACCGTCTTAAATGCAAGGCAAGGGCAGAATTTGTTCAATCAAGCAACTTATCGTTGTCACCAAGAACCCAGGTTTTCTGTTTGTTTCTTTTTTCTATTTTCCAACTCTGCCTTATGTAGTGTGCAGACTTTGACCAAAGTTTGATTTTCTTCTAATCACAAAATAGCTGCCAGGGGCAACTCAGGTACTCGCTTCCTTGTTCATCCAGCAGGGTAGAAGGGAAACGTTTCCCTCAAATCATGGGATGTTAAGTCCTTTCCTTTAGTCTAATTGGGACTTAGTCACTGATTGACTAATTAACATCCATCACCCCAGATGTGTGGATACCTGAACACAGCTGGGGTTCTATTAGAAGGAGAACCTCTGAACCTATTACTTCATCTAGAAAAAGGTGACCTAACAGAAAATATTTCAGAGACTCATGAGCCTCAGAGGTAATATATGTAGGGTTGCCAGATTTAGCAAATAAAATACAGAATACCCAGTTAAATTTGAATTTCAGATAAAAAGCAAAAATTTTTCAGTATAACTACGTGCACCTCTTTCTACAAAAGGGACTACATTAGGGACTACACAGGGACAGATTGATTTGATTCTTAAGCTTTTCTCCCAGATCCCAGATCCTGATTTCGTTATGAGATCGGGGCCCAGAGGGGCAATTTCAAAAATGTTTTTTTTAATATAAAGATTTTATTTATTTTTTAATTTATTTGACAGAGAGATCACAAGTAGGAAGAAAGGCAGGCAGAGAGAGGAGGAAGCAGGCTCCCCGCTGAGCAGAGATCCAGATGCGGGGCTCGATCCCAGGACCCTGAGATCATGACCTGAGCTGAAGGCAGAGGCTTTAACCCACTGAAACACCCAGGCGGCCCTCAAAAGTGTTTTTTTGGCAATGATTAGAAAGCTTATTTAGTCTTCTACCCTTGTTCCCCATGTATCCAGGATAAAAATACATACTTACACTAAAAAATTACTTGCTGCTTATCTGAAATTCAAATTTAACAGGCCTCCTGTATTTTATCTGGCAGCTCTAAATGTATGTAAAATTCTTGGCACATAGCAGGCATTCATTCAGTGGTTAAGTATTAGTGTACTTTCTACATGAGAAAAGAGCTCAGTTAAATGGCAGCGTGGTAATTTTTAACTCTTACTGACCTAGAAAATATATGCTTTTGATCAATAGTGCAATGAACCGAACTGGATGTGGGTCCAAGAAACCCTTTACCAACTCCTCAAAACCAGATCGAAATAAATGTCCCTAAGTGGAAGGTCATGGTTACATATATGGGGTGGCACATTATAAAACATCTAATATTACTACTTAAAACTAAACTGGACCTTTATCAATGAATATTCGGTCTACACAGATAAACCATTCTTCATTTGACTCAGAAGTAATGCTCCTGCAATTCCTGGCACAAAGGTGCTAACACACAGGGATGAAAATGGCATGGTTGGCCCAGGAATTCTGGCTCCACGTGGGTGATGCTGTAGGTCACAGCACCCGTTACTTTGCATCTGGAGGAGGCAGGAGACTCTGCAAAGATCTGCTGTTGGCTCTGACTCCATTTTCCCTCACTGCTAACTCACTATTCCTACCTGAAAATTTTTCTAATATGCTTCCTGAAAAGCTGAAGGGAAAACAGGCATCTTCATTTCCTCATCAAATATTCACCATGCTATGAAAAAGAAGACCCTAGTGTCTTGGCACCAAGTGGCCAAACCCAGCATGTTGTTACATATTGTTACCAGATTCACGACAGGAATAGATTAAGTGGATTTAATCCAAGATATCTATTTCCCATTACTGCACAGTACTGCTTATTTCTCATTTGGTGGCTGCTATGACCTCATAGACTGCTTTTCTGTGTTTTTCCTAAACCAGAAAAAAACCCCATTTTTCCTCTTTGCTTTAAGTGGAAATAATTATGCAGCTTTACAGAGATTTGTCCACAATGCCTTTAAACAAGATAATTATTTTTCTTAATTTTCAAAAAGTGGCATTGGAAATGTATCTCTTTCCATTTCATCACCTCGTCATCCTCATTGGAAACCTGATCCTTGGTAGGTATTAAGATCTTTACATTTCTATCGGTCGGGGGGATGACTTCATTGCCAGCTGGGGAATCTTGTGTGGTGGAGCATTGGACCTGAACTGTGGGTTGATGCCTCTGCTGCAACAGCCTTTTGCTTGCATCCAGCTGCTGTGTAAGGAATCCTCAGGCTACTAGTTCTTTGCTCCTAACTCACCCCAGGGATCGCAGGCTGATGGATGAGTGTATGTGTGAATGTGTGTATATGCGCTCTTGTGAGTGTGCACGCACTGTTGCCAACAGTTGGGCAGAAGCTGCAATGGACTTCGATTATCATTTTTACCAAAGACAGAGATAAACCGTCCTCCATCCTTTATTTCCAAGTGGTGCCTGGGCTCCCGCCCCAAATGTGTTCTCCCCGCTCTTCCACGACCCCCCCGGCCCCCCCCCCGCACGTGTCCCGCTGGAGGGAAGCCAGGATAGCTGCACCGCAGGCAGGATTCCCCCCCCTTTTTTTTTTTCCGCAGTGAGAGGCGGATTCCCGGGCCTCTTTGGCCCTCCACCCCCCGCAGCCGCCCCTTTCTTAGTC